>OZ035876.1:53530939-53898523 GCA_964034865.1 Eristalis intricaria
ACGATGGTCCAATGGATGTTGGAGGCTGGAGGCTGGAGGCTGGAGGCTGGAGGCTGGAGGCTGGAGGCTGGAGTCTGGAGTCTGGAGGCTGGAGGCTGGAGGCTGGAGGCTGGAGGCTGGAGGCTGGAGGCTGGAGGCTGGAGGCTGGAGGCTGGAGGCTGGAGGCTGGAGGCTGGAGGCTGGAGGCTGGAGGCTGGAGGCTGGAGGCTGGAGGCTGGAGGCTGGAGGCTGGAGGCTGGAGGCTGGAGGCTGGAGGCTGGAGGCTGGAGGCTGGAGGCTGGAGGCTGGAGGCTGGAGGCTGGAGGCTGGAGGCTGGAGGCTGGAGGCTGGAGGCTGGAGGCTGGAGTCTGTAGGCTGGAGGCTGGAGGCTGGAGGCTGGAGGCTGGAGGCTGGAGGCTGGAGGCTGGAGGCTGGAGGCTGGAGGCTGGAGGCTGGAGGCTGGAGGCTGGAGGCTGGAGGCTGGAGGCTGGAGGCTGGAGGCTGGAGGCTGGAGGCTGGAGGCTGGAGGCTGGAGGCTGGAGGCTGGAGGCTGGAGGCTGGAGGCTGGAGGCTGGAGGCTGGAGGCTGGAGGCTGGATGCTGGAGGCTGGAACTGTATGGGTTGTACAGTGACAAGTGTCGGCCAGGCCAGGTAGATCTGCACTGTAGAAAATGTTACTTGGGTCCTCCCATTTACAAGACGTTTCCCTATGAGAGACAAAAGCCAATTTGAGTAAGCGCGCACTTATTGAATGCCCCTCACAATGCAGCACGTGAACTATGGCCATCCCATGATGGACCAAAGCCGTCAGAGTCAGCTCTTAACGGACGTGCGACATCCCTAGCCGTCACTGCCACCGCAGGAGAGCCATAATCGACCTGCCTCTACACACATATCTGAATGAAGTCATCCTCCTCCAAGCATGCGGATATTCAACGGCTTATCATCACGGTTCATTTGCCGTCCAAAAAACACCGGCCATTCATTCGCCTCACATGGCGCAGTGTCCGCCAGAGACACAAGCAAAAAAGGAGAAGAAGGAAAAAACAGGGAACCACCTGCTTCGGTGGAAGAGAACGATCAAAGAACTCACGGCCTCTGACTACAGGAAGCTCCCTCTGAAGCAATATTCAATCTTTTCACGAACCTCCGCCACATAATAAACACCGTTATGAGGCGGACGACCGAAAGACGAGGTGAAAAAAATCCACAAAATCCACAAGGAAAGCCTAATTAAATCCTTCACCTCCTGCTCGGTTGGCTCGTCTAAATGCACACTTGGCCTGTGCTCGGCTGCGGTACACTGGGCGTTGAAGATGATGCTCACAAGGGATAATCGTGTGCTGATTCGGAGGCGTGGTTTCTTAAGTGGTGGAAGGGCGGTGGGAGTTAGGGGAATTGAAGGGGAATTTTTCTTAAAGAAGTTTTTCGGTGTTCACGTAAGAATTGTCGTGCGAATTTGAATTGTCGTTCAAACAGTCATTTTACGTGACTATTGGGACTGGCTCACCTTCTACGACTGAATACAGTGCCGTCGCTTGGGTGATGCCTTAGTCGGACGATCGTCAGACATTCAACTTAACTTCCTTTCTCTGCTGGGAGAGCATATCATAAGGTAAGGGCATTTATTTAGGAGGACCACACTTTCCATGCCATTGCCCAGCTCTATCGTCGTTTGGATATAAGAGTATACCATTTTTCGATAATCTCCACGACTTAAGTCACATTCGTAAGCATGTACTACATCGCTTATACGCCCAGACCTGGTTACACGCAAGGTGAGTGGTACAAGACGACTAACTGACTCCATTGGGCGTCCATCGGACAACGGATGCTCTATCCTTCCTACGATACACGAACTTGGGTCTCGCAGTAGTGAGGGCTTGAAAAGTAAGCCTCTGTAAAACAATCTCTAATCTAATGGTGGAACAGCATACACAGATGAATGCCTCGTCTTTTTCCTAGGCTTGTCTTAGTGCTTAGTCTTTGCGAAATCCGACCTTCGATTCCAATCCAGCCCTCCCTTGGTATATGGGTCTCTGTCCAGAGTTAAGGTGATACATCTTAACGACTCGAGCTCCTGATGGCAATACCATCTTTGGCCACTTCACCTGATCATGCTGTAAGGAAGCAGTGAGAGGAGAAGGAGAATTTAGCCAAGTGGTTCCAATTCGTGCTTGCTTATGGTACCAACATCATCATCCACTCTCATGGATACGTGCATTATAGTCACTGAGAAATCTGGGTGTTCTTCCTCAAAGGCGAATACAGGAAAAAAGCCCTAGGTTATGAGAAAACCCTTCTTTCCAAGTAAGCTAGGAAGGAAAGATTGGACGGTCACACCCATTGCAGGGCCGGAATCTAGCTTTCCCATTTTCAGTCATCAGTGGCAAGTGCTGTTAGGGTATTTCTTGTCCTAGCGGACTTAGACAAGGAAGGTTTACCTACAGAGCAGATGCCTCTAACAGCTTATCGATGCGGTCTCAATCCACCCGGTACACATGGGAGAGTGGCCACATTATTCGGTATCGATGCACATGACACCATAACTCATTTTTGTCTCTTTATACAGTGCTACTGCAGAATGAATAAGAAGCCACTTTGAGGCAATAAAAAACGTGGACCGAACATATCACAAGTGGAATAAGGATCTTTTCCGAAATACCACGTAGTCCTAGGGTGTTCTTTCCACAAAGCCTCAAGCTCATATCAACAAAAATTAAGGGTTTTCCAATAGGGACTTGACAGTTTTGAATTTAATTTGTGAACGCACTCTTTCACTTATCATCAAACTGTCACCGTCAATTTGTTCAGCAAGCTCAACCTTTTCATCGTGGTAAAGTACACAAACGAGCAAAGTCTGAAAATTATGAATAATTTCAACCGAAATTCGGAGTCGGAGACCGCAACTTTAAGAGCGTTAACTCAAATTTTCGGTCGTATTTCTCGCCCTAGTAGACAGACAATATCAAGTTTAGTGCAAAAATTTGAGTCTAAAGATTCGTTGAGTGATGATGCCGTGTCAGTAAGACAGCGGGTTGGTGGAAGGGTCGAAAATATCGCTGCCGTTCAGGCGCCTGTAGCAAACGATCCAAATCAGTCTATTCCACGGCGTTCTCAAGAATTGCGCATCGCTAAGACGTCATTATGGCGTATTTTGCACATACAAGATCAAGCTGACTTAAGAATTGAAGCCGATGGACGATTTGAAACGACGTACGTTCTCCGATAGGGTTCTGGAGAAGATGTACCAAGATAATGAATTTCATCACAAAATCATCTTCAGTTCATATCTGGCTGAATGGATTCGTCCATAAGCAAAATAAGCCGTATTGGTCGAGTAAAAGTCCACATGTGCTTCATGAATCACCACTTGGTGTGGTTTGCATACAGGCGGCGTTATTGGACCATATTTTTCCGTCGACGATAACGATCGTCACTTTACTGTGAATGTTCAGCGTTGTCCCACCATGATTACCGGACGAATTAGAAGATATGGACTTGGGCGACATGTGGTTTCAACAGGAAAGTGCCACAATCCACACAGCACACGTTGAAATCGATTTATTGAAGAGTAAATATGGTGGACGTGTTATCTCAAAAAATGAGCCAGTCGATTGGCCGCTTGACTATTTTCTGATGAGCTACGTTAAGTCATTGGTTTATGCCAACAAACCGACGACGTTGGTAGAGCTCAGAGCCAATACGCTCAAAGCGAAATAACGGAAATGTGTGGCCGAGTCGTTGAAAATTGCGTCCGAAGAATCGAGCGCTGCAAACGTGCCCTCTGTGGCCATAAGAACGAAGTCGAGTTCCATTTATAAATGTTTTGATCGAGCCGATGATAAGGTTTTTAAAATATCTCAAATGGTTTCTGTCCTTATTGGAAAACCCATTAGAAGCAAAGAATTACAGCCTTAATGCAGAGGACGAAATAACGCACTTGTTGCTTCTTCTTCTTCTTAGGGCACTACTGTCCGTGTTATACCTGGGTCTCACTCAACATTCCTCCTTCTCCAACCGGCCCGATCTCCTGGCAGCGGCCTCCAGTTTCGCACACAAAGCCGGCTGAGGTCCTTCTCCATCTGGGTGCGCCATCTTGTACGTGGGCGTCCTCGATTTCGTTGCTCCACAGGTTCAGAGTTGAAGATCCTTCGGGATTTATCTAAGTTGTCCATACGTACTAAATGGCCTAACAAACTTAGGCGTTGGATCAGTAGACGACTGGCTTGACTCATGTCGTTGTACAGCCCATACAGTTCGTGGTTGTACCTTTTCTCTCGAAAAGACCAAGAGCCTCTCCATCCGCATTGGATATAGTCCATGCCTCTGCGCCAGAGAGCAGGACGGAAATGATCAAGGTATATACAGAGCCCATTGAGTCTTCCGAGAGAGGACGCCCTACCTGCATAATATCTCGCCCTTTACCTGCATAATATCTCGCCCTTTCAGTTGATCTTATCTTTTCTTGGCGTTTTCTCCAGTCCTTCTCCCATAGGGTATCGGGCAATCCTCTACAATCCAATTCACGTCTTCCACATGCTCTTCTGAGATGCGCATGTCTGCGCCCTTGCCGATTGCGTAGCTGCCTCCATTTTTCTTATATTTTTGAAATCATATTCGTGTGCGAACTCAAAGCCGGTTCCTTCTTTTCCAAAAAAAGGAACAAGTATAAACAAAAAGTATGTCTACATCGAGCTAAAATTTAATGGAAAACCCTTATGCACCTGTCCTCCCCTCGCTCCAGGCGCCTGGATGTGATTTAGTATAAACGACTTCTTCTATGTGTACCCGTATTCCATGGCGGGTGGGCGGGGGTGTGAGCATTGATGCCGTGCGGCGGCGGCGGTGTGTTTGCTTTGAATTTATTTTCACCAAGCCCTGCGAGCGGTTGAATGAACGATGAAGTAGAACTCACAACATGGACGGCCGCAGAATGAATACATCTCTATCCAATTTGGTTTCATTATATTTGGTTCTGTGTGCACATCCACAGCGGTTGTTATGAATGCTGAGGACCTCCGGCGCTAACTATTTGAAAGCGGTTAGTAAAGACCAACTTTAACAAACAGGAGGAGGAGAATGCTGTGATGCATTCCATTTGTGGCTGAGGATTGACAAAAATAAGGTAAATTAGTTTTCTTCGTGTGTCTCTAGATACATGAAATGCATGATATACAATGAAAAATGTTACGTAAACGCCACCGTGCCCAAGCAAGACAACTCTTAAGGCAGCCTCCTCGTTACTGTGAAAAATGTTACGTATACGCCACCGTGCCCAAGCAAGACAACTCTTAAGACAGCCTCTTCGTTACTGTGAAAAATGTTACGTATACGCCACCGTGCCCAAGCAAGACAACTCTTAAGATAGCCTCCTCGTTACTGTGAAAAATGTTACGTCTACGCCACCGTGGCCTTGCAAGACAACTCTTAAGACAGCCTCCTCATTACTGTGCAAAATGTTACGTATACGCCACCGTCGCCATGCAAGACAACTCTTAAGACAGCCTCCTCGTTACTGTGAAAAATGTTACGTATACGCCACCGTGTCCATGCAAGACAACTCTTAAGACAGCCTCCACGTTACTGTGAGAAATGTTACGCATACGCCACCGTGCCCATACAAGACAATTCGTAAGACAGCCTCGTCGACAGTATGAAAAATGTTACGTATACGCCACCGTGTCGAAGCAAGACAACTCTTAAGACAGCCTCCTCATTACTGTGCAAAATGTTACGTATACGCCACCGTGGCTATGCAAGACAACTCTTAAGACAGCCTCCTCGTTACTGTGAGAAATGTTACGTATACGCCACCGTGCCCATACAAGACAATTCGTAAGACAGCCTCGTCGACAGTATGAAAAATGTTACGTATACGCCACCGTGTCGAAGCAAGACAACTCTTAAGACAGCCTCCTCATTACTGTGCAAAATGTTACGTATACGCCACCGTGGCTATGCAAGACAACTCTTAAGACAGCCTCCTCGTTACTGTGAGCAATGTTACGTATACGCCACCGTCGCCATGCAAGACAACTCTTAAGACAGCCTCCTCGTTACTGTGAAAAATGTTACGTATACGCCACCGTCGCTATGCAAGACAACTCTTAAGACAGCCTACTCGTTACTGTGAAAAATGTTACGTATACGCCACCGTGGCTATGCAAGACAACTCTTAAGACAGCCTCCTCGTTACTGTGAAAAATGTTACGTAAGCGCCACCGTGCCCAAGCAAGACAACTCTTAAGACAGCCTCCTCGTTACTGTGAGAAATGTTACGTATACGCCACCGTGCCCAAGCAAGACAACTCTTAAGACAACCTCCTCGTTACTGTGAAAAATGTTACGTATACGCCACCGTGGCTATGCAAGACAAATCTTAAGACAGCCTCCTCGTTACTGTGAAAAATGTTACGTATACGCCACCGTGTCTATGCAAGACAATTCGTAAGACAGTATACGCCACCGTGACCATGCAAGTCAGCTCCTAATACAACCTCCTTGACTCTATGAGAAATGTTACGTATACGCCACCGTGCCCAAGCAAGACAACTCTTAGGATAGCCTCCTCCTTACTGGGAGAAATGTTACGTATACGCCACCGTGTCTATGCAAGACAATTCGTAAGACAGTATACGCCACCGTGCCCAAGCAAGACAACTCTTAAGACAGCCTCCTCGTTACTGTGAGAAATGTTACGTATACGCCACCGTGCCCAAACAAGACAACTCTTAAGATAGCCTCCTCGTTACTGTGAGAAATGTTACGTATACGCCACCGTGCCCAAGCAAGACAAATCTTAAGACAGCCTCCTCGTTACTGTGAAAAATGTTACGTATACGCCACCGTGTCTATGCAAGACGATTCGTAAGACAGTATACGCCACCGTGACCATGCAAGTCAGCTCCTAATACAACCTCCTTGACTCTATGAGAAATGTTACGTATACGCCACCGTGCCCAAGCAAGACAACTCTTAGGATAGCCTCCTCCTTACTGGGAGAAATGTTACGTATACGCCACCGTGTCTATGCAAGACAATTCGTAAGACAGTATACGCCACCGTGCCCAAGCAAGACAACTCTTAAGACAGCCTCCTCGTTACTGTGAGAAATGTTACGTATACGCCACCGTGGCCAAGCAAGACAACTCTTAAGACAGCCTCCTCGTTACTGTGAGAAATGTTACGTATACGCCACCGTGCCCAAGCAAGACAACTCTTAAGACAGCCTCCTCGTTACTGTGAAAAAAGTTACGTATACGCCACCGTCGCCATGCAAGACAACTCGAAAGAGAGTATACGCCACCGTCGCCATGCAAGACAACTCGTAAGAGAGTATACGCCACCGTGACCATGCAAGACAACTCTTAAGACAGCCTCCTCGTTACTGTGAAAATTGTTACGTATACGCCACCGTGCCCAAACAAGACAACTCTTAAGATAGCCTCCTCCTTACTGTGAAAAATGTTACGTATACGCCACCATGCCCAAGCAAGACAACTCTTAAGACAGCCTCCTCGTTACTGTGAGAAATGTTACGTATACGCCACCGTGGCTAAGCAAGACAACTCTTAAGACAGCCTCCTCGTTACTGTGAGAAATGTTCCGTATACGCCACCGTGCCCATACAAGACAATTCGTACGACAGCCTCGTCGACAGTATGAAAAATGTTACGTATACGCCACCGTGTCGAAGCAAGACAACTCTTAACACAGGCTCCTCATTACTGTGCAAAATGTTACGTATACGCCACCGTGTCCATGCAAGACAACTCTTAAGACAGCCTCCTCGTTACTGTGAGAAATGTTCCGTATACGCCACCGAGCCCATACAAGACAATTCGTACGACAGCCTCGTCGACAGTATGAAAAATGTTACGTATACGCCACCGTGTCGAAGCAAGACAACTCTTAACACAGGCTCCTCATTACTGTGCAAAATGTTACGTATACGCCACCGTGGCTATGCAAGACAACTCTTAAGACAGCCTCCTCGTTACTGTGAGAAATGTTACGTATACGCCACCGTGGCTATGCAAGACAACTCTTAAGACAGCCCCCTCGTTACTGTGAGAAATGTTACGTATACGCCACCGTGTCGAAGCAAGACAACTCTTAAGACAGGCTCCTCATTACTGTGCAAAATGTTACGTATACGCCACCGTGCCCATACAAGACAATTCGTAAGACAGCCTCGTCGACAGTATGAAAAATGTTACGTATACGCCACCGTGTCCAAGCAAGACAACTCTTAAGACAGCCTCCTCGACCGCTTGCTGAGTAGGTGGATTGTGACGACCATAAAATGGTCCTCAATACAAAAAGTTTCACAGAACGTTCTTTGACAGATACTTGTTTGACACAAAAAGTATCCAATCTGCGGAAAGCTGGTTCATTTAGAATTGAAACAGATTTTAAGGTATCTGCGTCCAGTAGACCAAATACAGATGTCTTCCAACATCTATCCTCAGGTGTAAATGCTTTCTGATTCACATATACACAAGAAATCTCTTCGGCATTTACCCCTTTCTTCCCGCATTAACTCAAAAAACAGAAGATTGAACAAAGTACCCATCAACGACACCTTCAAGTTCATTCCGGACATAAAAAATGCCAAATCCCCCATCACGTCCGTGATTGAGACACCTTCTGCCTCCGCAGGCCGGAGAATGGCTTAAGCCGAGAACCTCAGCACCAATTATTAGTCCTCCTCCGGCGGCTTAATGACACGTAAGGAATGCCTCTTTGCACGAAAAAAAGACACACTCGCCGAGATAATCCCTTGACTCACATTATGTCATCCTTAATTTCACACGCAAATATATGCCCTGTCAGGAGGGAAGCACGTGCACCGAGCCTTCATGGCATGTAAGTGTAACGATTTATAACACCTCTAGTCTGTTCCGCTTCCCCCCAGCCCACATTCAAGAAAGAAACTCTACTAATTTCAGTGTAATTTCTGTTAACGTCTAGGCAAACCGTTCGTTCGCCTAAGCGCTCCCCTTAATCGTCACATAATCCACTAAGCCCGTCGATATGGCATCCAAATTGTTTGCAATAAATTCCTTCTCCTCTTGCTGCTCCACACACCCATCCGCATTAATCCTCATTCTCTCGCTCTCGCTCTCTCTCTCTTGGCAAATCCAAAATTACCTAATTTCCTGTGCGTTTGTCCTTCCCCTCCAGCCACCGACGTGCCACGTAGCTCGGATGTCGGAGCTCAGGCCCGCCTGCTTAGAAGTCACTTAGTGCGAACCGCAACACAAAACACACGTACGCACATCGCAATTACTGCCTTTATGAACTCACATGTGTTTTATTTAATTTACCTTTTAGTAGACAGTAACACTTAGTCCCTGCAGTCGTCTCCCTCGTCGTCCCGTGTGGGCGTTGCGTTAATCCCCCAAAATCCGAGGCTGGAGAACATCCAGCATATGTTCACCACCAGGGAATCATCCACCCTGCCGCCTCGCCGCCGCCGTGCTTATAATGTTGACCATGTAAATGAGATCCAGTCGAGGGGATGCCGCGCCGCGCCGCCAGGGCGGCAGGATAACAATTTAAAAATTATTGTCACCGTGACGCCTCCCAGAGACCGCACACCAGGGGGCGGCACACCGTATACCAGAGTCTCCCTTGTGGGCACTAAAGTACAAACGGAACAAGGGCTTAGACGGGAAGGACGAAATAATAGGAGCAAAAAGCATCAAGCACTGTTCATCCGACATACGGCGTGGTTGGGTGACAGCAGCGCAGCGTTGGATATCATTAACCGGTTTCGCTTTTATGGTTGGCAACTGACAACTGGCGTCTTCCACCGAAGGCGCTCGCCTAGCTACGAGCAGGGAGAAAAGGGATATCGTGTCACACATGTCCCGAATTCACTTTGGATACATTCGTTCGCTATCTGTTCGCCCCCCGGGATGTGGAGTAAACCAATTTCCATCTTTCAGGGACGAGCCCCAAGGATATCGCTC
Source organism: Eristalis intricaria (assembly GCA_964034865.1). Taxonomy (NCBI): domain Eukaryota; kingdom Metazoa; phylum Arthropoda; class Insecta; order Diptera; family Syrphidae; genus Eristalis; species Eristalis intricaria. The sequence goes on from OZ035876.1 coordinate 53,540,899, forward strand.
TTTTACATTTTTCTCTCTGCTTCTCGTTCACTTTATGATCCTTGCTTGCGATGTAGTTTGGCATTAAACGCGCTAGCTGCCGAGCTGGCGAGGCCAGAGAGGGGTTTCTGCGGTTACATAACCGGTACATGGATTCGCTCGTAAAATGACAATAAAACCGAATCCACTCGTGTGTTTGAGGGGGTTCCCGCTTGCCTGCCTTGGTCGTTGCCTTGTGAGATCAACGGCGGGTGCTGCTGTCTATGCAGAGACGGGGGGTTGGTTGGCTTTCGATTTTACGGTCACAGTGTGTCTCAGGTGAAGGATGACGACCGGAATGTACATCAAATTGAAGATGCACACGGAGAATTCTGTCAAGAACTACTTTATGATGGCTGCGACGGCGAGCCCTAGCGATAGGAGGTTGTTTAAAATTTTACTGCTCCACTTGCGGGCGATAGTTCTGGAGTGTGGAGGGTGTCTCAGTTATTCATCTCTGATCACATCAGTGGCGAGGGTTGAGTGCCTTCAGACGATTGACGTGGGGAAGGGTATTCCCTACGGAGGAGTGCACATTTTTTGCACCTTGTCTAGTGGGTTTATGCATTTTCGTGGTTATGACTGAGTTTTATAGAGGCTGACAAAGTCGCATGCCAACAAATTTGCAATCCAACTGCCGTCTCAAGTCGTGAGGGAAATGAAACCCGAGTGAGAATCAGAGTACAACAGTATATAGTTCATTCTTCCAGCATTTTGATGTCGATTAGGCTTGTTTTTGACAGTAGACCCTATACCGGCTTGAGGTGTGCTCGAACCTTTGCCTGGTCTGGTCCTCTTCGTCTTTGTATGATGCTGCAATATTGGGTGGACTCGAGCTTCAACCATCGTGGGTCTTTAGCCACAGCGATCTCTTGAAACTGCTTTCAATTCCATGCAAGTTGGTTGAACTTATTCTCCACTTGCGTACGTCACCTTAGTCGCGGGCGTCTACTGTTTCAGCCGCGTCGCAAAGGCAGTCAGAGTATGAGTAGTGTACGATTTTCTCCACAACGATATAGAGTCACCTGTAGCATCAGATGCACACGGGTATATAGATCCGCGTCACAAACCACTGAAGACAGTGTATCGATCATCTTCGGTGTGACTACAGGCAAATAAAGGCCATTGAATCAAACCTAGTCGTGTTTTATTTTTTCACACGTGTTAGTCAAATTCACTGACTGACATTGAAGGTCCTGGTGAGTTTGTTATCGACCTTGATAAAGCCTCTAGAATTCTCCAATGTCATTCTGCACAGCATTCCATGAGATCAGCCAGCGTCTGATTGTTCGACATCCAATCCGATCTGGGAGATTCCTTCCAGCTAGTAGGAATTTTCATCGCAACGATGACCTCGGGTGCAGTCGGTATAATTGGGAGGTAGTTGTATTCCCCGAACCACAGACGGAGTGTTTTAAGTACCAGGGATGTGCAGGCTGAGTGAAGGGAATGTATGTCACAAGCCACACGGCGGGAGTAACAATCGATTTGTTAGAGAAATGGTCCTGTCAGTTGGTCGCCTAGATCGTGTAATTTAACGCCTTGGTGTATGCATACGTGGTTGGAGGAGCCTTGACCCAATATCGAGCAAGAGATAGTGACTGTTTCCGTTGAAATGGGTGCAAATTAAGTTCAGCGAATCGCTCCAAGCGTGCCCTGGTGGATGTATGATCGATATGGAACTCAACATGTGGTACCTAATGCTTTGATTTTACTTCAAAATTGTTTTTCATATCAGGCCAACGACCCTTGGAGGGTCAGAGCCTGAGCTCTAGCTGCCTTCCGTCGTTGATGGTCCTGGGCAAGCTGCTTCCAGTCATCAAGACCAAGCTGTCTGGCGTCCGTGACGACTTGGCCCTTATACCGGAGATTCAGTCTTCCTCTCCTTCTTGAATATGGAGGCTCGGATTCGAAGACCCTCTTAGCTGGAGCGTTGGTTTTCTTAGCGTCAAGCTTTCGACTGGAGGCAGCAGGACTGGCAAAATAAGAATTTTGTTGAGCATGATCTTGTTCACCAAGTTAAAAATTTTGGCCCAAGTTGTTTCGTCAAACCGGAGTTACATCGGTTGCCAAGGGCGGTTCTACGTTTTATCTCCACTGTGATGTCGTTGGGGGAGCTTACGTTTGCTCCGATGTAGAAAAGCTTTACTTTACTACCACGATTGTAGTTGTCGATCGCAATGTTTTGATGTGCGACGGATCGTTTTTTGGTCGACGGTACATATTTTGTTTTATCCTCATTGGCCTTGATACCAGTTCGTTTCGCCTGTTCCTCAATCGCTGTAAGAGCTTCCACTATGGCACGTTGGGAACGTGCAACGATGTCAACAGTTTGACTGTCTTGTGAAAGATAGTGCCTTCCATGTTTACACCTGCCCGCCGCACTATCCTCTGCAGTACAATATTGAAGACATCACACTACAACGCATCTCCTTGCCGAAATCCGGTGCAGCCTGTCTCTAGCCAAACTGCACAGTGCATCGCGTATTTGCTAGCGGGGTGCGACACAACCGGATGAGTTTTCCCAGGATCCCGAATTCGAACATCGCATCGAATAGCTCCTTACGATGAATGCTGTCGTATCGATGAAGAGGTGGTATGTACTGTCTACGATCTGCCACGGGGGCGTATACGTAACATTTTTCATCTGTTGTGTGGAATTTATTTCTGTAGTCGATTTGCCGATACAGAAGGCGTGCTGGTTAAGTAGTGATATACTTCTGTAGTTCTTTCAAGAGGTATGACCGCCTTTTTTGTGGATGGGGCATATGGAGCTGATATTCCTGTCGTAGGGCATACTTTCGTCTTCCAAAAGTGTGCAGATGATTTGGTGCATGCTCCCTAGCCGAACATCACCACCGGCCTTGTAGAGCTCGGATGGTAAGCCATCTGGAGCTTTGTTGTTCTTCCGCCTTTTAATGGCTGTGCCGACTTCTTCAAGCCTAGATGGGAGGACTACTTCATCGACTATAGTCATATTATCGACACTTCATATAGGGATTTCCTGATTCCCTACCACTCTCTCCAGGTCAAGCCCGTTAAGCAGCTACTGGCAGTGCTGCTTAAACACATCCACTATTCCTTGCACGTCGGTAACAAGGTTACCCTCACTGTTTCGAAGAGCCTGGGTGCCTTCCCTAAAGCCAGCAGCAAGCCTTTTGGCTTATTTATAAAAATTCCGTATTTTCTGATTGTCCTTAGACTCTTGGAGATCCTTGCGACAGACCTTTTCTTCAGGCGTAGACGGGCTTATAGCCCGGTACTCCTCTTACGCTGGTGTTGTTTTCTGTTGCAGCGCCTTTTACCATCGAACAACTGCTGCCTGGATGGAGGTAGAAGGTAGCCTAAGCTGGTCTCCACTTCGTCTTTGATGGCACAAGCGGCAATGCAACCACAACTCCTTGGCTTTGGTGTTCAAAGTGGGAATACCGGAGAGTCTCTCACATAATTGCTGGTCGTAAGCTTTGGTAATCTCTAGAATGCTCAGGCGTCCAATGTCGAAACTCCTCTTTCTTGGCTGGTGCAGCTTTCTGGCATTGGACAGTCCAGCTCTGAATGGCAATGGAAATGGTCAGAGTCGACTTTACGACGTTGCCACCTGAATGTTCGCCTATCCACGATATTTGACGCATGCCTTGCGTCATTGAGCGCATGGTCGATTTGGTTGGTGGTTCGATCGTCTGGAGATCGCCAGGTTGCTGTGTGCCTCGTGCTGCTTATTACCATATTACGTGCTGTCTCAAAGTCTGTATGTTGAAAGTCATTATCTGATGTCGTGTTGTGGAGGCTGTACTTTCCGATTACTCACCCAAAGATGTTCTCCTTACCGTAAGCACCGAGGTCATAGTAATCCTCTTTGAGAGAGTCTTTAGCCTCGTCGGTAGGGGCGTGTGCACAAATGATCGGATCGCAGCCAGGCGATGACCTTAAAGTCGATCACCTTCGACCATAACCGGTTTCCCACAACGAATTTGTATCCCAATATGTGCAACCTCTTGTGACAGCTGTAATATATGTCGCACTTACTTTTACTTATCCTTGTCCTGTCCAGTCTATTTCCTGGATCGCAGTGAATACAGTAAACTGCCTGAGGATCTTTTCAAGTTGTTGAGCAGCTCCCGGAGGGTTGAGTTTTCTTAGATTCCAAGAGCACACTCGCAAATCATTGTCCTTTTACGCGCCGTGTCGTCGTTGTTGGTCCGTTCGTTCATCTGAGGCTTCTTGCTAATACTTATTTTTTTTGCGAGGGTAGGTGAAAATCTTCAAGAGACACTATGGGGACCGTTCCCACATAACGAAAGGGATTCTTATACTGTAAAAACAACTCCCTTCAAGTAAAATATATTTCCACTACAATTAAGTTTTACACTTATCCAGCGGTCTTACTTTCTTGGCTTAGACGCATTTGGCAAGAGATTCTCCATTGAGAGTTCTTGCTTACACCGCAGCTAAGCGCGGTTTGAATTCGCTGTGCTAAGTCAAGTGGTTTGGTCCTTTCAAGATGGCCAAAAGAGTTTCTTTCGTCGAGAATTGAATGTGCTCTTCCAGGCGACGACTTCATATTGGACTGATGAAATTCCAAGATCTCTGTAGATATCGTTGTTTCGTATATACCAGGGTGCGTTGACGATGGCCCTTAGCACTTTATTTTGGAAAGTTTGTAGTATGTTTCTATTACCTTCTTTGGTACAATCCCATAGTTGTATACCCTACATCCAGACGGGTTTTAGCACTTGCTTGTATATAAGCAATTTGTTGTCAGTACTTAGCTTGAAATATTTTCCAATAAGCCAGTACAGGTCTTTGTATCTCAATTGGAGCTCCTCACGTTTCTTTTTCACGTGCTCCTTCCATTTAAGCCAGTACATGTCTTTGTATCTTAAGTGGAGCTCCTCACGTTTCTTCTTCACGTGCTCCTTCCATTTAAGCTATACATCGAGAGTCATTCCGAGGTATTTCGCTTCATTGCCGAAGGGTATTTGAACATTATTTTTTTATTATTCACGTTCTTATACGTAAAATTTATATGAACGGATTTAGCTTCGTTAAGCTCAATTCGCTGAGTGTTCGTCTATTCGTGTATCCGGTCTAAAGCATATTGCAATTTTCTAGTTCATTCTTCGACCATTTTGACAGTTACCAAAATGGTTGTGTCGTCCGCAAATGTGCCTACGTCCCGCGGAATATCGCTGCCATACAAAAAGTAAAGGAAGGGACCCAGAACCTCCACTCCAGCTTGTATAGATTTAAATAGGGAGTATTCTTTCCCATATTTCACACGGAAGATTCTATCCGATAGATAGTTCGATAAAATTGTGCAAAGTTTTCTCAGGAGGAATTGTTGAAGCTTGTGTATCAAGCCTTCATGCCAAAACCTTGTCAAAGGCTTGAGAAACATCGAGAAATACAGCTGAGCAGACTTGCTTTTGTTCAAACGATTTTTCTATGAAATCAGTTGCGATGCGATGTACTTTTTGCTATTTCTTTAAGTGTTTTTTATGTGGGCGGGTTATCCTCCTCAGACTGACAACACAATTTACGGTATAACTAAAATGGTTTGCGTTTTATGTCAAAAAAAAAGTTGACAAGTCCTTATTTCGAAACCTGAGGCATACGCATAAGAAAAGGGCCTGCCTTCGAATTTTAAATGAATAATGATTCAAGGACGTAAAAACGTAATTTCCCATTGCTCCTCCAGAACCAATTTCAATGCAATCGTTTCCCAACACCCAGGCCATACTGTCTTGGCCTCGCCGCTAAATCGTTCGCCATTAAGAGAGACATTTTCTTAAATCTCGAAACTGCAACATCTTCGGCACCCATCCCAGCCGATTGCACGTACATATGCCCTCAGCCACACACACGCATCAAGGACTCCCGCAATAAAAATGCCAAAACACTCGCAAGAGATATAATCCGTTTCCTCCAACGATGGCTGTCTGGAGAGGGGACGCAGGCTGAACTTAGCCTCAGCCAATGCGCTCGACTTTATATCCTCCCCAGATTCGAAGGACATTAAACGCCATCGTTGGAGGTTCTTCGTTCCGATCAACAGCATTTTGCCTTTAATTGAATCCTGCATGTGAATGTGCGGAGGCTCGGGGACGAATGTGGGGCGCCGCGAGGACGACATAATCGCATGGCACTAGACTGGCTGCTGAAAATTATGATCCTTCCTCCAGCAGCCAGCCGAATGATGATGACGCGGCCGCTGCTGACGATGTTGACGACGCTGACGATGATGATGACTGCGATGGCAGTTTCCGGTTGTAAATTTTCCCGGAAGGAGATTCTGTGGTTAACGCGTAACGGCGTTCTTCAAATTAATTTAATATATTAAGTGTGCGGCATTGCGAAGTTCTGCAGCGACAGTAGGACATGGCGCAGCCTTCAGCGACTGCCGCCCGCCCCCTGTTGAGCCGACGACGACGATGACGACGGCGTTGAGCAGCAAGACACCCCGAGTCGTTATGGTGACAACGTGTTGGAGATATTTCGGAAGTTAAACCACGAAAGGAATTTAATGACTTGAGCTGTGCAGCATGTAATGAATGTAAATGGGCCACAAATGGGTCCTTGGATTTACGAATGAGGGGACGTGTTGCGAAAATTACTATCATTGTGGCTAATAATGTTTGCCTGGCGAAATGGGGCGAAGCTTAAGATGGATGCGGTGTGGAGGGCGTGAATGGCGAACAGTGAAGGGATTACGCAGCAGCCTCTATCGAATGCCACTGGAGCCTGGGGGGATGCACACTTGAAGGGCTGGTGTTGGCTTTCGTATAATGTGAAGTGTGAAGTTCGTGCCAAGTGCTTCGGCTTGGAGCATAAAGAAAAATCCCAAGACAGTGTGTTTGTCCGCATGGCCGTCCTTCTGCTGTGTAGTGAGCGGGGAATGGTGTGAATGCGTCCCTTGTTGGATTGTGGTCAAGGGCGCAGTGGTTTTTATTTCAGATTAAGTAAGTGGTTAAATCAGGAGAGGGAATCGAGTGAGCCAAAGTGCGGGTGGTCCTCGTAGCCAGCGTAGTGACCAGAAGCAGAAAAGTCGATGGGGCGCTGATCATTTGCATTTCACCAAAGAGTCAACCCGGCTTATTTTGCGTTTGGATGTCAGGCTGATGCAAGAACTGGACGCCACCTTGAGATCGAGCGAGAGGATCTAGGATGTGGCAAAAACAGCTTCTTCTCAACGAGTCGAACGGGCAAATTTGCCTTTATTGGGGTAAAGATACATCTGAAGTCTTCGACCAAGCATCACAGCAAAGATTGAGTGTCTGGTGCGGTTTATGGGGAAGGCTCGTTTGTGGCTTACACAGGCCTCTGGTCACAGCGCTGGCTCGGATCCTGAAGGTTAGGGTTCGAATCCTGTAGACCTTCTTCTCTTTCTCTCGGTTTGTTACAAGTTTGTTCCTACTAAGGTATCATGGCATTGCATTCATGATCATCATCATCACCTTCTGACCCGCATGATCCACTAAAGAGCTCGTGGGGTAAGCCACTCACGAGAGATCTCCAGGCAACTCGATCCTCTGCCATTGACTCTAACTCATCAGCGAGTTTATGAATTTTGTTTAACCACCTCATTCTGGGCCTGCCAAGTAGTCGCTTGCCTGGCGGAATTGCATTCAAAGCCCTCCTCGGAAGTCGTCATGGTGGGGACATTCGTGCTACGTGACCAAATCCAATCCAATCTCGTACTACAGTGTGGGTGAGCCCTTTCAACCCCTTGTCGTAAGGCAGGTTAGTTATACCCTAATTGTTGAATAATAGATGCTCTACAAATACGACTTCAGCGCGCTGTATTCAGCTGCAAGCGCTCCCATAATTTCCCTTTTGTCTTTTTTTTTGCATTATTTCTCTCGCCCTCTTGTATCTGAACCATTGATCTGAAAAGACGTGCTGCACAATAGAATCATTGAACAAGGTTTATAGGCTTTTATTTTCTTCACCGTTAGTAATACTGTGGGTGAATTATTTTACACTACTCATGCCTATTGTTGTTACGACAGCATTCCTGCGTAGTATGAGAAGAACCGCAGGTACGGACCAATGGCGATGTTCGAGTGAAGAGTGGTATGACGCACCGGCAGCAAACCTTCCACCTGATCCGAGCAAGGGCGGGTCAGTGGCAGACGAAGTGCTCTGCAGTGTCGTCGTCATCCCCACAGGCGTCGCAGAGGGTTTCGTCACTTAGGTCAAGCACATTTAGGTAATCGGCGCAGGTGTAGTGTCCCGTTCGTAAGTCTGTAGGTCGTCTGCAGTCTTTTTTGTCAAGAGATGACAAGAATTCCGCGGATTTCTTACAGACGTTAGGGAGCATGCGTTTGGTCTGTCTGCAAAGTCATGCCACACCCGATTGTGTTCTCGAGCAGCCCAACTGCCGATGGAAGCCCTAACCAAAGACGTAGGGAGTCCCAGTGCAGGTTCACGTCAATCCGGGTTATTTTGCGGTTGTATGTGGGCCTACACCAGATGCTAGAATTGAACGCCTTGAGTTCGATAGAGAAAATCCGGGATATGTCAAAAACATCATCTTCTGAGACGAGGCCCATTCTTGGATCGGCGACTATGACATCATCAGCCAGCTAATTATTTGTTCATCCTACTGCCCTTAACAAGTAGTTTCCAATGGACTTGAATGCCCACACACGCATCGTGTGGTATAATCTCGATTTTACGACATAGCATGACCTCTTTTCAAAAGTTGGACTTGAGATTTGACGTTTTCGTATTGTTTCTATTTTTTTGGCACTCTTTTTAGTCCGATCTACTACGTTGAATGCTGGTTGGTTGTCCGCTTCTTGATGTTTACCAGCGACCTTCCATGTCTTGTCTACGAACCAAACACGGGGATGGCTGTGCAGTTCAGATTGCGGTTGTGAAGTCGTGCAGCAAAATTTCTAGTGGAGACGGTTTATTAGGTAATGACGATAGTTCAGTGGTTTCCTTGAGACTTCACTAGGTACTAGATTTAGATTAAGATTAGATTAGATTTAATATTTTCTCTCTTATATTCTTGTCTCGGAACCTCCTAGCTCGAGGAAATCAAAGAGTCTAGGGACAAATAGAAAACACAGCCCAAAAGCCTTACCACTGGCTTTAGGAAAGGCACATAGGCTATTCGAAACATTGAGGGTAACGTTGTTATTGGCCCAGGGAACATGGATGTGTTTAAGCAACACTTCCAACAGCACGGGCCCCCTATCACGGGAGAGAGTGATAGGGAATCAAGAAATCCCAATTCCAGATGGCGAAGTAGTCCTCCCACCATGATTTCAAGATGTCGGCAAAGCCATTAAAAGACTGAGGAGCGACGAGGCCATAGGCTCAGTTGGCTAACCATTGAAGCTCTTCAAGGCCGGAGACGATGTTCTGGTAGGGAGGATGCAACAGATCGTCTACAGAGCTTGGGAGGCCGAAGGCATGCCCGACGACTGGAGTATCAGGTCCATATGTCCCACATACTAAAAAGGCGATCCTACCTCTTGCAACAACTACAGAGATATATCTCTGCTTAATATCGCCTACAAGATTCTGTGTCAACGTCTAAATCCATTTTGCACGGCACTACCAGAACTGCTTTCCGGCCCGGCCAATCGACTATCGACCAAAAATGGCACACACCGGATGTAAAATGTTACGTATTCGCCGCCATGGCCACCCTAGACTGCTCTTAATACTGCCAACTGACGCGATGGAAAATGACACGCACCACCTTTTTATCGATTTTAAGCCGCAAGGAGCTATATGAAGCGATGGCCGAATTCGGCATCCCGGGAAAATTGAGCCGGTTGTGTCGGACTACGTTAACTCATACTGAGGTGGTGCACTGGGCAGTTTAGCTCGGGGACTTCCTGCACCGGATTTGGGAAAAGAGATGCGATGTCCTGTGATTTCTTCAATCTGGAAGAAGATGAAGATAGTGCGGCGGGCAGCTGTAAACACGGAACGCACTATGTTCCACAAGTCAGTCCAACAGTTGGGGTAAGAAGATGACATCGACATCGCCGCGCGTTCTTAACATGCCGGAGTGGAAGCGTTCATGGTAATTGAAGAAGAGGCCAAGCGAGCTTTTCTTAAGGTCAGTGAAGATAAAACAGTGTGTATGCTGTCGACGAAAAAACGATCCGTCGCGCATTACCTAGACAAAATATTACTATCGACAGGTACAATTTCGAGGTAGTAAAGGAGTTTCTATACCCCTGGGCAAACGTGAACACCATGAATGAAATCAAAGTGGAGATCTGACTCAGAACCGCCCTTGACGACTGATGTTACTTCGGTTTTCCAAAACAACTGGCCTCAAAACTCTTGACCGGAAGGACGAGGGGCATGGTTTAAGAAATTTCTGTTTTTCCAGTCCTACTGTATGGAGCCGAAAGCTGTGCGCTAATCAAAACTGCAGAGCTGATTCTTGGTGCCTTCGAAAGAAAAATTGTGCGTCCGATACATGGTCCCATCTGCGAGGAAGTCGAATGGAGGGGAGCACATAAACGAGCTTTATCGTACCTAATCCGTCGAATGCACTGACTCGGCCACATCGGGCCCATAAACACTAACGCTCCAGCTAAGAAGGTCTTTGAATCCGAGCCTCCTGGTTCGAGAAGGAGAGGAAGACCGCACTTATGGTATAAACATCAGTCAGCTTGGTCTTGAGCACTAGAAGTAGCGTGGCCGTGAGGCTCAGATTCTCCAATGGTCGTTGGCCTGATAAGTAAGTAATTAAGTTAATATTCTGGCACCTTAAGAATGCATTAATCACGGATTATCATCTTTCGAGTCACGGCCAATGTTTAAAGTCAATTAATGGCCACCACGATCTTTGCTTAAAGTATGGTCGACTAATTTTGAAATCCAAAAACCACTCGTGTTGTGCGTGCTATTGTTCTTTCACGAGTAGAAGGGACCTACAGTTTAATGCCGACTCCGAACGGCGAAGTTGAGAAGCTTTTTCTCGACAGGAATACTCTTTGAGCATTGTCAGTGACTCGAAAGAGGTGGAGCCGTGAATCAAGAAAGGTGGTAAATTCGGGTATCGAACCTGGCACCCTCTGCGTAGGAATCGACACACTTACCCACTACGCCACGGCAACCACGTGAACTACAGATGCACGTGGGAAATAGAGATTTAAGCCAGCTTTGGCGTACAAATTTGTGAATCCTTTTCTTGTCTGTGTGAGTGGCCCCAGAGAACTCGGATCATCATGTATCATCACTCTTTCCAATCAATGGCTGTAGTGATGCGTTAAGCCACTATGGCTTGAGCGATGTTTTGTTTTCGGGTGGAGACTGGCACATTACTCATCATTTCCCCCAAACACCGAGAACTAAAGCAACCAGGGTTCATCGAAAAAATATAAGATTCAACGCACAGTTTTAATTGAATAAATTTCTCCCAAGAGCGTATCCTCGCAACTGTGCACACTTCACAAGCACCCCACAGCGCTATCCTCCGAAGCGAATGCAACACAGCCTTGAGCGCGTAGTGTTCATTAAAAATTCAAATCACAAGTGCTCTGCTTCATGCAACACTTTCGGTAGAGTTATTTCAACACCCTTCACCCCCTCCACACGAAGAATCCCATTACCAAGCGCGTTACTGATTACCACTCAATTTTTCGAATTCCCTTCCAGTTTGGCAGTTGCCGCCTGGCCCACTCTCCTGGCCCCCTCAAATTATCAGAAAACATAATGAGTTGCAGCTGTTCCACTTCGCAGATAATATTCAAACCATCCAACCACGTCGCAAGCCCCCAAGCCTCGCCACGGCTTGAAACGAAATTCAAGGATTATCCCCCTATCCACGGCGTATCAAAAATTCCATTAACTCCCTACAAATCCTTCTCGACAGAACTATGAGCATATCTGGTTCGAGTTTTAGTTTGAGAATCGTTCGCAGAAGAGAACTCATCCTTCCGCCGGACATGCAGTCATTCCACCAGAACAGCACTCTTCCGCCCACCCCCACCGCCACCCCAAGTGCTTTCTCGCCCTTCGACAACAGTCCAATTGAATTTTACTTATTCAAAGGTCAGTAAAATTTGAACTACATCTGGCCGGATTACAACGACTAGAAGAGAGTTTCCCGTGAACGAGTAACATTTGCACTTTACACAGGACCTTACACAGGACCTTACACCGGACCGGACACAGGACCTGCACGTGCAGCAGTAGCAGTTGCCCTTGCCTTGCCGGAACACTGGCCAGCATAAATTCTTAATGTGGATACAAGTTATCGAATAATTTGTGTGTTGCTCGCTCCGTTGCCATAAAAAGTTTTACGAGAAATTTTCATATCCTAAATCATGGGAACTATGCGATGGACGGTCCGTCGCCGCCGTCCTCGATGGCGCTCGGATAGTGTTCGACATTTAATTAAGTTTAACCACCTCCCATCCTGCGCGCTGGCCTGCAAGAACACCCGGCAGGAGCAGAATGAGCGAAGTGTGGGCGGCATAAGAAGTGTGGTTCCTATCCTTGAGGTCCACCCGGCACGAGCACCACTGGCCGCCATAAACTTTCTGGGAGATAAAGCTCACGGTTCAGTGAGGGGGCTGCCAGATATGACCGGACAAGACCTTCGCAGGCAATGTGGACCTTGATACGGTTTATGAGTGACAGATGAGAAATCCAGGGGCACTCGCCACGGGCGATTGGCAGAGGCCTTTTTTTTATTGGACTTGTCGGCTCGTTGTTGTTTCGCTTGTGATTCCACAGCAACTGTGATTGTAAGCCGGGGTGTTTTTGACAAGGCTGACAAGGACTCGCGAGCAGGTGTGATGGGAAAGTTTCCTTTCGTCATATGATGGAAAACGGGATCGGCGTCGGCGGCAATCATAGTTTGACAAGTCCACAGTTCGACGACTGGTGTACCATGAGTCGTATAACTTTCTCAAATCCGAGGTTGTTCTCCTTAGGGGAGGAGGGGACAATGTACCAGAACCCGAGTCAGAAAAGAACTGTAGTCGAATCTTCACGGACGGCTCCAAGCACAATGAAGGGTCTGACGCTGACACAACATTAGACTACAGACCTCGTTTGATGAATTTGCGTCGGAAACAAAGCTATGTGATCCTAGTGGCCACGGACTGAATTGCCGAGCAGTGCTTAAAGCCTTGCTCAACCCTTTAACCACTTGTTGAGGAATGCAAGTCTTCTCTGAGTTTGAATTTGCGCCTGGGTCTCGGTCGACCACGGTATCAAAAGCAATGAGATCGCCGATGATAGAGGCACTCTCAGGACCTGAACCTATGCTGGGACTACCAGCGTTCTTGGTTAGGGCTTCCATAAATGGTTGGGCTTCTCGAGAACAAAATCGGAGTTGACATGACTTTCCATGATGCGGACAGACCAAGCTCATGCTCCCTAAAGTCTATAAAAAATCAGCAGCATTCCTGTTATATCTTGACAGAAAAGACTGCAGATGATTTACCAGCGATCTAAAGGGAAACTACACCTTAGCCAATCCCCTAATTGTGCTTGGCTAAGTCGATGGGACAGACCAAATCCATGCTCTCCAACGTCTGTCAGAAATCCGCTTGCCATCTCTTATTAGAAAAGAATGCAGACGCCTTACAGGTTTACGAAGGGGACACGTGTGTACAGTGTGCTTGACCTAAGCCACGAAACCCTCTGCGACGCCTGTAGAGAAGACGACGTCACTCCAGAGCACTTCCTCTGTCACTGTTCCTTATTTGCTGTAATCGGGTGGCAGTTATTCAGTGCTCATGAGATCAGAGCTGATGATGTAGGCTCTTCATCACAGAAACGTTTGTGCTCTTTTACCGGAAGTTCAGGAAATTCCAGCAAATTTTGGTTGCTGGTAGGCTGGCAGTACAATGGACCAGTAGTATGAGTCTGAGTGCTCCAGTGTAGTGTTACAAACCTTCGACGAAAAAAAGTGTGCAGCATACAGGTGGTTTCCATCAAATTACACTTCTTGGTCAGTAACCACGCTCGTAGGCTTAGTTAAGTCTTCACTGCATTGAGTCAGCGTTACGAAAAACTTTGAAACACTTTTTTTGTGCTTTTTGCTCGGCCTGTTCAGAACTACACATCATTAAAGGATGTGCCTTACTTCCGCTCATCATATTTAATAGGGCTCCTAGAACCCTGTGCAGTGATACCCTTGTCTGTCTAAAATGGAACCTTAAAACACAATGCTCCCAACTTGAGGGGAAGCCAGCAACGATCATTGTAAAGGCACATGTCAAGTTGACATACAGCCTCGTGGCGCTCTCTGGATAGCCTCTACGGCAAACGTTTAAAGTTTAACTGAGTTTTAAATAAGGATCCGGTCCTCCAAGCTTAAGAAGTCCTTTCCCGAATCTGCTGATCAATCACTGCTCTACACTCACTTTTGAGATGTGGACTTCGCTTAATTTTTTTGTTTATTACTCGCCGACTACTCATTAGATATCTTAGAATTATTATTAGAAAGGTTCTGCGTACAATCGTTGGCCCTTTCTGCATTGATGGTTATTGGAGAAGAAGATTCAACCACGAACTGTACGGGCTGTACAGCGGCATGAGCCTGACCAGGCGTCTACGGATTCAACGCCTAGGATGGCTGGGCCATGTAGAGCGCATGGACAACACTGCTCCAGCTCGATGAGTCTTCGACTCCGAACCAGTGGGACAACGCAATAGAGGTCCCCCACGGAACCGATGGCGCACCCAGGTGGAGAATGACCTCAATCAACTTGGTGTGCGTAGTTGGAGACAGCTGGCTAAAGATCGTGCCCGCTGGAGAGGCTTACTGATTGAGGCCCAGGTCCACCCCGGACTGTAGCGCCACCAGAAGAAGAAGATAATAGACGGAGACTTCTAATATTATAAATATCTTAACTTTACATTTTGTCAACCTGGTAGACGGCCATAGGCCAAATCTTTTATGACTTGAGGTGGCTGACTGCCGCGCATACGAAAAGCAGACACACTTAGACCAAACATAGGCCCATTGTGTTACCAAGTGGATCTAAGGCTACCTATTCCGCAAACCAATCTGTGCTTTCCAGAGAAAGAAGAGGGCTGATTTTGATGTTGCTCAGTTCAGCCAGAAGTCCCCAGAAGTCTGAATCTACGGGATGAGAGAGCACTGCAATTACATAGCATGACTCATGTTGATATCATTTTATTGTAATATGTTTATTTACTGAAATAAAAGTCAATTATGACTAAACTAAACTAAAGACGTTAGGTCTAGCTACCCCTTTGAAGAGCATTCAATTCACTCTTTCCCAAAGCTATCCCTTGCCACATCACTCTCACATATGCAGACGGAGCAACTGATAAATATGAATCGCACCAGCACCCCATGCTGCATCTTGCAGGTGGCCTCAAACGTGAGGGCTCATTTTTCAATAGACAGCACAAGGCAAGAGCAAGATGCAATCATTGCGAGTCCAATCACTTGCTAGACGTATCATTTGTCCCCGCATCAGATCCGTCAATACACGTCTGACTCGAGGCGGAAAACACAGCAGAAAAACTAATTAATTTCCTGCATCGGTTTCATAGACCCTGTAGACACACGCCTGCCACACCCCTTGCAGCCAACTAAGCACCTAGTGTCGTGGAAATCAATACTTTCTCGCCTCAAACACCGGCGTGGCGTGGATAGCAAGCTGCAAAAAGTTCCGACAACAGGCGATCACCAGCCACCACCCGACAGCACTTGTCGTCTGCTGCCACGCCGCCGCCCACCATCTGTCTAATTGGAAATTATAATTCGGTTTAATTATGACTTACGAGGACATGAATTTATGGCGCTGGTAAGCAGTCTCTTCGAGGAGTGCCCCCTGGCAGGGTGCTGCTGGCGGATTTGTTGTTGTTTTCTCTTTCCGAAGTGTCGCTTCCCTCGCTGCACAAACGGAGTGGAGTGCAAACGCCTTTAGGACCTTAAAGTTTCGTTGTAACGGAAAAGTGAACTGAATTAAATTTGCATGAAACCTGAAACCCGCAACCGGATGGGGGGGATGAGGTGGAACGGTTCGGGCGGCGGAACTGTGCTGTGGTTTTGGCATGACAAGGTGTGGCACGATATTGGTTTCCGAGGGTGTGGATGCAGTTGTGTGGTGAAGGCCAGCCTTGCAGGTGGGACTTTGATGTTTCATTTGGCTGCGGTGCCAAGGTATGAGGGTTCGGCATGGCATATGGGCTGACATGACAATTAAATATTTCAGTTTATGTGGGTGGGTGCGTGTGTGTTTGGAATGTGCCTTTGTGGAAGCTATGGACTCGATGCGACACAACCGGATGTTCACTTACCACAAATTGAAGATGGTATGATGGCCGATAGTGCCACATGGTCGGAGTGGTTGTCAATTTGGCTGATTTGGTCTGTGGGGCGGTTGATCGTTGGTTTGGGCAGCCCACTCGAAATCTGAGACGTCTGTGGGACGAGATGGAATTTTGAAACAGAAATCTTCTGCTGCCGATTTAAATTGATTATCTGGGGAAATTCGAAAATAAGCATAGGATGGTTTCTGCGCTTTTGAGTGTCCGTTACGATCGTCTAATGACTTGACGACGTCCTAGATGAGGCTGAGGAGTGCATAAAGCTTAGCTTGGTTTAGTGACGGCAAGCGACGGACTGCTTAGGGAGATGGAGAGAGAGAAAGGCATGACTAGGTTAGAATACAATGTAGCACAAGATTTTGTTAAGATGGCAATCGCAGAATTTTCACAAGTAGCCAACTGGAACTGTTGACAAGGATGAGTGAGAATGCAAAATACGACGAGATCTAATAAAGAAAAGACACGTGGACCTAAGATTGCGCCTCAGTCTGTGATATAAGGAAGCATAGGAAAAGCAGGTTTTCGAGGAATCCAAGACGAACAAGATCAAGGAGGTCTGAATATAGGGGAAAATCCAGGCGTGATCGCGAAGGCCGAAACGTAGAAACCTCCGCTGGACAGCTTCAGTTCGACGAATGTGGACAACGAAAAGTTGTGACCAGACGTAGCTGGCATAATCGAGAATGGTTCTGAAGAAGATGATATATGCAACATTTCGTCACCTAGGGTATCAAGCATTTATTGGACAAGCCTTTGAAAAAATGTAAATGGCATCGGTGTACACAGAGAGAGAAGAGAGTCCATGATCATATGGACCGATGTGGCTACCTTGTGGTATGCTTATCTTGCTAAATATGATGGCAAGAGAAACTACATGGGACACTTAAAATTGTGAAGAATGTCACTAGCTGTCCAGAAACTTAGAAATGAAACATATAAAATAGATATCCAATTTGGATGGATTATAGGATTAGTTTCTTAACACATTGGCTACAATGTCTAACAAATATGATAGCCACCTATAATTTTATTCGAAACTCTGGTTTGCAAAATGTGTAGCTATAAACCCGGTATGAGGCCATGTTATAAGTAATGCAAGGCAAGTAAGAATTATGCCAAAAATTTTGATACAATCTAATTTTGAAAGAAAAACTATATAAATTATATTTCAATTCTTTTCATGAACTATATTGAAGAAAATCCTTAAAAAAAAGTATAAATTAAAAAAAAAAAAACATTTCTTCTTATAAAGCCGAACCAACGCTCCCTAAGTCGAAACACTCTTTCACTTGAACTTTTTCGCCACATTTTACATGCATTTGCCTCAATTTGCCATACAAAACCCATCCTAAGTCAAACTCCCTCAAACTCGAACAAATTCTTACATTCCGTGACAATTCGACTTAGTCGATGGAGTCTACTGAGTTCTTTCAAATCAAGAGATGTTGACTTTTTGAAAGGATATTTATTATATGCATGGATGGTACAGATTATATAGAAATTGGGTTTTTTCCGACTGCACTAAAGCAAGCCATGGAATCATCTCGTCGTGTAGTGCCATGGGTATCATTATTTATTGGCAGGAGTAAATTCGTCCTGGACCTACAGCATAGATATTTAATGTAGATATTTAGTATTTTTTGTAAGCAAAAAAATACTTACTTACTTATCAAACCAACGATCCTTGGGTCAGAGCCTAAGCAATTGCCGGGTTCCATCGCTGACGGTCCTGAGAACGCTGGTTGCAGTCATCAAGACCAATCTGTCTTGCGCTTGCGATGACTTGGTCTTTATACCAGAGGTGCGGTCTTCTTCTCCTTCTCGAAGTAGGAGTCTCGGATTCGAAGACCCTCTAAGCTGGAGTGTTAGTGTTTATGCGCTCGATGTGGCCGAGTCAGTGCATTCGACGGATTAGGTACGATAAAGCTCGTTTATGTGCTCCCCTCCATTCGCCTTCCTCGCAGATGGGACCATGTATCGGACGCAGAATTTTTCTTTCGATGGCACCAAGAATCAGCTCTGCAGTTTTGATTAGCGCACAGCTTTCGGCTCCATACAGTAGGACTGGAAAAACAGAAATTTCTTAAACCATGCCCCTCGTCCTTCCGGTCAAGAGTTTTGAGGCCAGTTGTTTTGGAAAACCGAAGTAACATCAGTCGTCAAGGGCGGTTCTGAGTCAGATCTCCACTTTGATTTCATTCATGGTGTTCACGTTTGCCCAGGGGTAGAGAAACTCCTTTACTACCTCGAAACTGTACCTGTCGATACTAATATTTTGTCTAGGTAGTGTGCGACGGATCGTTTTTTGGTCGACAACATACACATTGTTTTATCTTCACTGACCTTAAGAAAAGCTCGCTTCGCCTCTTCTCCAATTACCATGAATGCTTCCACTACGGCACGTTGAGAACGCACGACGATGTCGATGTCATCTCCTTGCCCCAACAGTTGGACTGACTTGCGGCAGATAGTGCCTTCCGTGTTTACAGCTGCCCGCCGCACTAACTTCTTCAGTACCAGATTGAAGAAACCATACGACAGCTCATCTCCTTGTCCAAATCCGGTGCAGGAATTCCCCGAGCTAAACTGCCCAGTGCACCACCTCAGAATGAGTTAACGTGGTCCGACACAACCGGCTCAATTTTCCCGGGATGCCGAATTCGGCCATCGCTTCATATAGCTCCTTGCGGCTTAAAATCGATAAAAGGTGGTGCGTGTCATTTCCATCGCGTCACTTGGCAGTATTAAGAGCAGTCTAGGGTGGCCATGGCGGCGAATACGTAACATTTTACATCCGGTGTGTGCCATTTTTGGTCGATAGTCGATTGGCCGGGCCGGAAAGCAGTTCTGGTAGTGCCGTGCAAAATGGATTTAGACGTTGACACAGGATCTTGTAGGCGATATTAAGCAGAGACTTATCTCTGTAGTTGTTGCAAGAGATATGATCGCCCTTTTTGGATGGGATGGATGGGGTCGTCGGGCTCTAGATAACCTCCCTAGTACAACATCGCCACCGGCCTTGAAGAGCTCCGATGGTTAGCCAACTGAGCCTACGGCTCGTCGCTCTCCAGCCTTTAAATGGCTTTGCCGACATCATCAAATCTTGGTGCGAGGACTACTTCGTCGGCTGGAATTGGGATTTCTGGATACTCTATCACTCTCTCCAGGTGGGGCCCGTGAAGCAGCTGTTGGAAGTGTTGCTTAAACACATACATATTCCCTGCGGGTCAGTAACAACGTTACCTTCACAGTTTCGAAGAGTCTGGGTGGCTTTCCAAAATTCAGCGGCAAGGCATTTGGCTTTTTTATAGAAGGCCTGAGTTCTCTATTTGTTCCTAGACTCTTCGATTTCTTTGAGATAGGAGATTGAGAGACATCTTCTTGAAGCGTCTGAGCTTTTTCCTCTCCTTTCTTCTGACCCAGTACTTCACCTGCGCTGTTCAAGTTTTGCGTTGCAGTGCGTTTCTGTACGCCTCGTCGGTAGCGCATTTCTTTTGCTCCAACCGCGATCATATCACGGGTTTGTACCACAAAGGACAGAGGGCCAATTTTTATGAATGAGCGATGTGGAGTTTAGACAATTCTCCAACGACTGTCACCAGCCTGAACTAAGGCACTAGTTTGCTTAACCGGCCACAGTGAAATGAAGTTAGAGGCACGTACAAAGTACGATACACCACCGGCTTGTGTAAAGTCGACTCAGCAACCTGTGTCCCAGATTACAGAGCTCTTACCTTAATCGACAAAGTAAAAGCCTCCACCTGCCCAATTAGATTTAAATTAGCCATCCAAGCTCATTCTGCAGATGCGACGCAGCTCTCAGGTGAATCTATAAAACTCCTCTAAAATTGCACATTCCAGAGGTGCGCGGCATCACGGACCGCCACCACCGCTCTGTCAGGGAAAATAATTTTATTGACTATAAATCCCTCGAGGATAATTGTGCGCAAATCCCAACTGCATTCTCAAAATCGCACGGTTGTCTGCCTGCCTGCCGCACAGCACCATCCATTCACCGGTTCCCAGTCGATCACGGGGACCACCACTTTTATGCTCCAAAAATGAAAACTTTCCATTTTACTGCAAACTTTTATGTCCTCGTTAAACGAATTCATTTCTCTTTAATTCAGGACAGACTTCGGCAGGACGCGCCGCACCGCACCGCACCGGGTAGAACAAAAAGCCAGGCGACAAGCAAGTAGCCTCAGCGCCATGGCCGCACCGGGAAGCGTGAAGGGATGGCACAAAAAAACCAACAAACTTTATCGGTTTCAGGACGAGGGCGAGGCACTCAAATTTATGACTGCACTTTGGCGCGTTATTTTATTTTCAAATTGAATTCAAACAAATATTTACGCGAGTGATTTTCGTTGTTTTTTTTTTTTGCTACGTGCACCTTGCTCGACTTTCCGGACTGATTCGCATGCATGACGTGGCGGGTCGCATCAATATCACAGCGGGTGACATGTGGGAGAGGACGTGTGATGCATTATCCCTGCAGCCAATGAGGGGGTGTGTGTGACGTTCAATAAAATCACGGGACACTTTTATGTAGTCCTTTTGTCAAAATGGCTAATCATAAAAATTCGCTGGGTCCTGTGCGCGTTTGTTTCGCACTAATGCCTCCGGTAGCGCGTCGTACACCCCACCGCACGTGGGGCCTGTTTTTCTGCTTATGGACGTCCTGGCGCAGTGCCAGAAAGGATTGTTTTGGAAATTTAATAAAAATTGCTGTTTGTTGGTTTTAATACACCGTTTGTTTATGGGCGGGTGGTGGGTGGTGGGTGGATGGCTGATGGTGGGTGGAGGAGCGTCACTTCGTGATTGATTGCCTGCAAGTGCTTGTGGAGCTGGTTATTTTTCGGGACAGTTTTGATGGATTGCTGGGTCCTTTAGAACCTGGAAGTGGCTAACTGATGCGAGGAAATAATTCGAGGAAGTGCATTGGAAGTCCTTTAGACCCTCGGATCGCGGCATTTGCGGGACTGGGGCAGACACGTTTTAGTTTCTTAAAGAGATTGCCTCCCAGTGCCCGTTTCGAGGTCAGTCGGGGACAGTAACATCTTCAGGCAAAGCGCTTAATGGTTGGATTCCTGTTCAAGAACTTGCTTTTACTGATGTGTTGGTAGAATGCCTAGTCCCGTGTGCAAAACAGATTCTCGAAGTGAACGAATAAATTTTCGTTTGGGAGATTCACGAGCACCTGGCCACTGTGACCGTCTTCGTGAGTAGTTCGAACGAGAGTAATCATCATAATGGCAATCCACCACAGCACCGAGCTACCCTTGAGTCCTTTATTTATTCAAAGGAGAAAAGGATCTTGCTACTGAGACGGATTTCAATCATTTCGTACCATCCCTCCGTTGATCATACGAATACGAATGATCATAAAAGCACAGTGAAAGCAAGATGTGTTCAGCACTTTCTTCTTAGAGAGACATTTTGCCATTCGTTGCTTCGTATGTATAAGGGCATAAAAGGGGCGTCAGAATCCCTGCTTAGAAGAGCGAACTTGACTCTAGACGCGAAAGTAATCATTCGAACACTGATCTACGGCTTGGAGCTTGGATAGTTTTGAGAGTCGATGAAAGTTCTTCAGATGACGATATTTCGTCCTGACTGACTGCATCTGGAGGAGAATATTCAAAGACGGGATTTGCGTATCCAATGGCTAAGGTGCTTTAGACCATGTAACACGTGGTCTCGTCTCGAAAGGGCGTCGAATTGACTCAGGAAGGAAGTAACTAAAAAGGTGCTAGATGAAGAGGTTGTAAAGGGTGGTCCAACGAAAGCGCACGATGATAATTGTATATAAAACAAAAAGTTTTCTGAGAATTTTCTTCATATTTCTTATTCTGATAGAAGGATCTATGACAATGTGTGTGTGAAACAAAATATCGGTTAAGTGCTCGCCATGGTTTCGGTAGCATACCTCTTTCCGATGGTCCATCTTTTCAATGACTCTGAGACTTAATTGAGGTTCAATGTCGTTGATGTGCCGAATTATCTCATCCATTAGGTAGGTAGGTGGAGCTACGTATGCAGAGGTAAGGAAGACTAATCCGGAATATGCCGGGTATCCGGATGCTCACGTTCGAGACTGGACTATTTATTAGACTAGGCCTCCAGCCTGGTCTATCATTGGCACGGGTCGTATAACATCTTGATCTAGCCCGGGGGAATTTGGAGGGTGGGACTATGAGGGGGTAAATACGAAGGGGGTTTGGTTAGGATGTGAAGTAGAGTTGATTAGCTCTTTGCTTCCGGTAAGACCTCGTAAAGGGTCTTGACCATACTCAGCACCAGAACCACGGCAAGCTAGGTAATCACTCTGGAGTGGCTTATTGAATATCCCCAAAGACTGTCCAACGGTGTCAAGTCACATGATTGTGGCGGCAAATTAACATCGCCACGACGTGAGATAACACGGCCATTGAATATCTCGCACAAAAGAACCACAGTTTCGCTGGCTGTGTGGCAAGTGACACCATCCTGTTGGAAGCACATGCCATCCAGATCCATATCCTCGAATTCAGGCCACAAGAAGTCCCTTGTCATCTCGCGATAGTGCACACCATTCACGGTAACTGCTTGGTCGAGCTCATTTTCGAAGAAGTACCGCTCGATGACGCCGCCAGTAGCCCCTTCTACAATGTTTCAGTTTTGGACACTCAGTCGTATGTGGAACATTTTTTGTGCGCTTCTACTGTTGCCCGGGGTTCGAATTACTCTGAAATGTCTCTCTCTGCCAGCCATAAACCGCACCAAACAGACACTCTTTTGTGTATGCATCGACTTTTCAACAATCACTCGTGGATTCTCATTTTCCCAAATACGGCAATCCTGCTTCTTAACGAATCCAGTGAGGTGAAAGTATGCCTTCCCGCTGAAGATGATTTTCTTTGTAAATGCATTTTGATTTGAACGCCCATTTTCGTAAAAGGCTTAAACAATCTTAACACGCTGCTCAAGTGTGTACCTCTCTATGGTTGAATTTGCCAAACACTGAAACAAGGAAAAATTAAGTTGGTCAAGATAACTTGGCGTTTAGGTGTGACTCACAATTAACATCGTGCATTATGGTGGAACCACACTTTTCTTTTGAACAAAATGGACCCACCTTCAACCGTGAGTCCCACATCTGGTACACAGAGGGAAGGCATTGTGTGTGTGTTGTGTGTGGCATATACATCACAGCATGGACGTTTACAACTCCGTATTATTCGCAATTGAATCTCAGAGAAAATATAGACAGAGCTATCACCAACAAACAAATCTACTTCCTCTCTGAAAGCAAAGCTGCTCTTCTAGCCTTCAGAAGCTATGAAGTCACTTCAAAGCTAGTATCGGATTGTTTACAACTGATGCACGAGCTGGCCAACACTAACAGGGTCCAGCTCATTAAATCACAGCGGTCACACAGGAAAAAATAGAGCAGACGTACTATTCAGAAAAGGATCTGCATCACCATTCTGCGGCATACCTATCACCCCCGCTAAGAGCTACATACATATCTGGCTCAGGGACATGACCAATCATTACTGGACACACACGGCAGGTAAAAGGCGAGCTAAAATGTCCCTGACAACTATTCCCCTAACTTGTTTCTTCTTGCACAACCAATGCCGTGTAGGCAACGACACCGCGACCAGAGTAGATCTATTGCATCGAAGGGTTGAAGTTAAGGCAAAAGACAAACCACATCCCTCATGAAAGAAAGTAAATCTTTTGTAGTCGAGCTTTTTAATTCCATTGAAGTGAGTATCTCCCTATGGAAGATATATTTCCTTAACCAAATTATTGCCGTACATTCACATATGATGTGCTCGGAAGTGTCATCCTCTTCGAGGCAATGCCGACAAACCGTGTCTTGACACAGGTTTAGTTTGTTAAGGTGATACTTCAGGACGCAGTGACCAGTAAGAGAGCTTGTTAGCAATCTTAAGCAATTCTTATTAAGATGGAGTAACTAACTATTTCGCCAACTACCGAGGGATAAGTCTCCTTAACATCGCCAATAAGATCTTCTCCACCGTTTTGTGTGCACGCCTGAAACTATTCGTCAACAATCTGATAGGTCTTTATCCGTGCGGTTTCCGGCTGGGGAAGTCCACCATCGACCAAATCTTTACATTACGGTAGATCCTGGAAAAACCCAAGAAATGCAGATCGACACCCAGCACATATTCGTCGACTTCAAGGCCGCACATGACAGCGTGCATAGGGACGAGCTATACATCGCCATGTCTAGTTTTGACATTCCTGCCAAACTCGTCAGGTTGTGCAGGATGGCGATGGAGAACTCTCGCTGCTCCATCAAGATCGGTAACGAACTTACAGAGACATTCAATGTCAAAAAAGGATTTAGACAAGGCGACGCGCTGTCATGTGATTTCTTTAACATCATCCTGGAGAAGATCGTGCAAGACTCAACACTAGATGCACGATCTTCCAGAAGTCCGTACAACTGCTAGCATACGCGGATGACATTGTCGTGATTGGTAGAACACAGCGAGCCGTCAATGAGGCGTTTGCTGGTATTGAAGCGGAGGCGGCCAAAATGGGTTTAGCGGTGAACGAGGGCAAAACGAAGTATATGCTGTCATCGAGAAAGGACGCACAACATCGACGGCTTGGCCAACGCGTCACCATAGGCAGCTATAACTTCGTGGTAGTGAAGGACTTCGTCTACCTTGGCTCGCAAGTGAACAGTACGAACAGCACCAGTACCGAGATTAAACGCAGAGTTACTCTTGCCAATCGCTGCTTATTTGGGCTCAAGAGGCAATTGAGTAGTAGAGTCCTCCCTCGAAGGACCAAGCTAACATTATATAACACCATGATCATCCCTGTCTTGCTCTATGGTGCGGAGGCATGGACAATCTCAAAAGCGGATGAAGAAGCACTTGGTCTTTTCGAGAGAAAGGTTCTGCGTTCAATCCTGTCTGGTCCTGTCTGCGTTGACGGTTATTGGAGAAGAAGATTCAACCACGAACTGTACGGGCTGTACAGCGGCATGAGCCTGGCCAGGCGTCTACGGATTCAACGCCTAAGATGGCTGGGCCATGTAGAGCGCATGGACAACACTGCTCCAGCCCGTAGAGTCTTCGACTCCGAACCAGTGGAACAACCTAATAGAGAACGCCCACGGAACCGATGGCGCCCCCAGGTTGAGAAGGACCTCAATCAACTTGGTGTGCGCAGTTGAAGACAGCTCGCTAAGGATCATGCCGCCTGGAGAGTCTTACTGGTTGAGGCCCAGGTCCACCCCGGACTGTAGCGCCACCAGAAGAAGAAGAAGAAACTAACTATTTCTATATATCTATTTCTCTTAATAGAACGAAACAACACCACAGGCGCACCAGGAGTCAGGTCGTGTAACCACGGCTTTCTTGGACACTGCCCAGGAAACAAATACCTCAAAACCAACATGATGACTTTTGCAGAAGATGTAACGAGGACGAAGAAACTGCAGGACACATGATGTGTGACGGTGACTGCCTAGTCAGGACATGCCATCGAGACCTCGGCGGATACTATATTCAAACTGACAACATTTCCGCTATTTCACTCAAAAACAGTTTCATTATGAACTCGAGTTTCCTGGGTGCACTCTAAATGGGGGAAATCACAATAACCCCATTAAAGGCTACAGTGATCAGGTGATCTTTTCCCACCACCCTCAACCACTCTAATTCTAACTCCGCAGAGTTTGGGAACGGCCCACTCCATCTCCTCCCAGCATCCCACGAAGATGAAGAGGATGGTTTCTGAAGATCACCTTTCATTACAAGACCGAATTAAGAAAGGCAATCAAATGGTCGATGGCGTCCTTCATTGACAACGGGTTCCAAATATAAGTAGAACGAGTAGCAGCTTGTAGGAGAAGGGTATTTTCTTTTTATCTGTCCTTTCTGTAAAACCGACACGCTGAGCTTGGATCAGATTGTACCCAGTTGTCGCATTGGCTTGGCCAACATTCAAGTGGTAGGGTCGTATTCCATTGCCCTTGAGACCAACACTCAACATGCAGGGTATTGATTGAATACATCGTGAAGTCTTCTGATCTGTGAATTCACGGATATTTGTCTGCAATATCCTATCCAGTCAAGTGTCCCAGTTCCAGACTAGTCAATTATATTCTTCCAATTGTTCCATGGTTCTACCAACACACATGTGTGATGTGACAGTATAACCCGCGGCGTATGTTAAATATTGTTATGGGGCGTATGTGGAACATTTTCCGAATTCTGACATGGATTTAACACGTGCTGCAATTTGCCTGGTAAAATTTAGACGGCTTCTTGAAACTGTTTTCCAAGTTCAATGCGTTCGTCATTTTCTACGTGAAGTGAAGTTGGCATACTGTAATGGCGGAACCAGATGGCATATTCCCAGTAGATCTTCAAACGGCTGCAGACCTCATCTCTTCCTGGATGGTCAACATCTTTTAAGGGTGCTTGAATCATGGTTTGGTTATGTACCCAGGATATGGTTAACGACCACCGAGGTCTACACAAGGCAGGGCAATGCTCGCATGTCAAACCAAAGGATTTAAGACCCACTAGTCTTTTTCTACCTTTTTTCTTAAGACTTAAAAACTTGACGTATTCATCAGGCATACAGTCGTAGACAAATTGTTAATCTCTCAGCATGCCTACAACAAGGGCAGATCCGTCAAAACAGACCTTCTCTCTCTCTTGTTGGCAATATAGGAAATGTACTTGAGCATAAGGAATTTACCCTTACTGCTGTTGTTGATATTGACGGTGCCTTTAACAACGTCGAACCCCGTTCAATAATCTTAACAATCACCAGGCTCGACATCGAAAAGCCCTTAGTGGCTTTTATTCATCAACTTCTCCAGAACAGAGTTATAAGACCAAAGCTAGGTGAGACAACGATCTGCAGAGCTGTTGACAGAGACACGCCACAAGGTTGTGTACTCTCCCATCACTTGTGGAACGTAGTATTAAGCGAACTGCCAGTGACACTAGAAGGGACTGAGTGCAAGACCATTGCCTATTCAGATGATATCGCCATTGTAGCGTTAGGGAAATTTGTATCCCCGATCAGGGATATCATGCTCTCTGTTCTTTCCAAGCTAGCGAAATGGACTAACGAATGCGGCCTGGACGTCAATCCACACAAACCGGATCTACTCCTCTTCACTAGGAAGTACATAATCTCTAACTTCGATCCCCTCTCCTTTATATATATACTGGTGGCACGACAGTCCGAGGCGGACCTGGGTTTAGTTTCTCAGCAACCACTCGTCTTGTGCGTGCTATTGTTCTATGGGACCAACAGTTTTATGCCGACTCCGAACGGCGAAGTGGAGAAGCTTTTTCCAGCCAGGAATACTCTTTGAGCATTGTCAGTGACTCGAAAGAGGTGGAAGCCGTGAATTATAGAAGTTGGTAGAATGGGGATTCGAACCTGGCACCCTCTGCACAGGAGTTGACGCACTAATCCACTACGCCACGATTCCCCTCCCCTTTATCGCCCCTTTTTGTGGGACCCCACATAGAGCCTCTAGGGTGCAGATGGTGACTACAACCCCGCATGGTCCATTGGCTATTTGTTTCAGTATTTAGGCCCATTCTGCTATATGGTGTCGCAATTGACTAGACTGCACTCGAAAAGAAAATCAACCTCATAGCACTCGAATGAGATCGCCAAGTATTTTAGCATCCATCTTATGGTGTGCTCTTTCTGGGTGGCGATCCACCCTCCATCCCTATCGCTACCATAAAACATCTATTGAAGCTTGAAACACTGGAATTGAATGAATCGTAGATGGTCAACTGACACAGGATGTCTCATTACAAAACAACTCTGGCCTACGGTCGGCCCTAAGCGACAGCCTAGTCTGATAAGTTTGAGGCCGAATCTCAGAACTCTCATCGACCAGACTTGGCCACCTATACAACAACTTCTGGAGAAGCTGCAGAGACGAGGATGAGGAAGAGAGCACTGTACACTTGGTATGCAGCTTTAGTGCTCTCTCATCATCTCGTAGATTTATATTTCTTAAATGTGGCTGCTGTAATTCCGTACAGTAGTCAGCCACTTCAGCCTAACCTAACCTAGCCTAGCACACTGTCTGACTTGAAATCCACACTTTGGTTATCGACCAAAGCAGTAATACTTTGCTCTGATCCTTTGTTAGGTTGTTGTTAAAGAGACGATAAGCTTTCGATATGGCATCCGGTACGCCTTGTCAGCGCCGACTCCGCATGTGCGTCAGTGTGCGCTTGTGTGCACTGACAAAAGGGAAATTGTGGCTCGACTATTTTTTGAAATTACTGACACAAGTCAGCTGCACTGATCACAAGACCACAGCGAATGTATAGTAGAATTGCTACCACGGGTAAACCAAAGACCGTACATTTTCGCGATCCAAGGACGATTGCACACATGTCCTCTCTGATTCACCCGATAGTTGGCCACCCTCTCTTTCACTCAAGAGGGTAGCTTATGTTGACGGTTGAGTCTATTGAGGAAAGGGATGATTTTTATTCCTCGTGCAATATCGCTCAACACATGTTGACAACAACAAGTTCCCAGCATCCATCAAGTTTTACGCGTAGCTCACCTCAAACCTGTCCGTGCACACGAAGACCTTGCTGCGATACATCGACTTACATTTCTTCGGTCTTTTCAGCCGCAGTGTTGGAATTCACAAAAATCTGAAGTGACATTCCCTGGATTGAATTGATTTCAGACATTCAAATGATAGACGTCGCGAATGTTCTCCTCCAGCACAGCCTTGCATATTAACTCCTGTATGAGAACATACAAGTCACCACGAGCACCACTGCTTAACCTCAAGTCTCGAACAGTGCGTTAGAGGCATTCTTGATCGCCGCCATGCCGCTGGAAACCTAGTCGCTGTCACAGTCTGTCTTTTCCAGAACCGCAACTAAAGTGCACTCCTCTCGTGTAGCTCTACACAAAACTGAGTGAGCACACAAAAAAGCTTAACATGTCGGTAGTCTTTTTCGCTAGCGATTCTGCGTTCGGCACGAAAAAGGACATACATTGCTTTAATTTATTTTAATAAATTTAATTTATCCTTCTCCAACAAGACCATAGCTTCCAGGCGATCGGCAAACAAATACCGGCCCCACTCCCGACTCGAACAAATGAATTTTGTTAACATTTGCCAGCACTCATCATCCAGTCGAAGGCCCCGCTTCGTGTATTTTGTATCCGTTTATTGACATTTTTTCTGGCAAAAATTTATATTTTATTGGCTGCTTTTTTTTGCTGCGCAATTAACGGTAATCGGATGCATGCATCAGACGTAAATTACCTGCCATCGGTGCCGTCAGCGATGCTTCTTGTTATTTATTGACATGAAATTCCATGAAATCCTTTTCAGCAATAGAGAGAGAGAGAGAGAGGGAGGGAGAGAGAGGAGTAGGGAGGCAGAGAAAGAGACTGGTTATTATGCAATAAATCCGGATGACTGATTCGGGAAATCGCACTGATATCCTGCTGCACTGATGCTGTTTAATCCTGCCGACTGTGAATTTTTGAAATGCGTCCCATTGGCGAATGGAGCGACGTGCGCTTGTCAAAGAGGATATTCGCATGCAAATCCGAATGCAGCTGAATAATGAGTTTTGGCAGAGAGGAAAACAAAAACGGAAAGCGGAACTTATTCGTGCCTCAATTGAGCTGATGTTGAAGTGTGTACATCCGGTGAGGCGACGAGGTGACGTTGCGGCGAGAAGTGTTCATGACCTCAGAAGAGGAGGATCCTTGTGGCCCAAGAAAGGGCCTGCGAAACGAGCACTGCAGAAGGGGAAGTTGTACCAGGAGCTGGAATATTTATCAAAGATGCGGACAGAGGACTACAAGGGTAGTACAGTCGCTGACGATACTGAGACTTAGAAGGAATCACTGCTACAGACTGTCGAGGACCGAAATACCGCCGTCTGACGGGATGTCACATTCAAGATAATTCCGACCCAGCGGCCTTAAGGCACCCGTATGAAGATAGATATCAAAGAAGGCTATTGGTGTGGATGAGCTGTCAGTTGCAGCAGCGCTCACACCAGCAGATGATCTGTACTAGGCTGTAAAGCATGGATGAAGCAAGTCATGCCCGACGAGTGGAATCTCAATATGTGCGTCCTTCCCACTGTATACCAACTTAAGGTAATAAGTCTCGTCCTTCTTCCTTTGGCGCCGCGGTCCGTTGTAGACCTGGGCCTCAGCCAAGAAGATTATGGACCCTTCATGATCATTAGCCAGCTGGCCCCACTTATGCACGCCAATTTGGTTAGTCCTTTCCAACTTGTGTGTGCCATCGGCTGCGTGGGAGTCCTTTGTGTTGTTTCACTGGAGGAGAGTTGAAGATTCGTCGTGCTGGAGGAGTGTTGTGTAGAGTTGTCTCTGCGCTCTACATGGCCTAGCGGCCTTAGGCGTTGATGCCTGGATAAGGTCATGTCGCTGTACACAGTCCAACAGTTCGGGGTTGTTGGTCGTCAACGCAAAAAGGACCAAAGATTGAACGCAGCACTTTTCTCTCGAAAAGAAAAAAAGGGTATATGCCCTTGTGATTGCCCATAGAGTGGGACAGGGATGACAAAGATGTTGCAGAAAATAATATTGGTCCTTCAATAGAGCGGTCGACTGCTCAATTGCCTCCTGAGCTCATGGAAACAGCGGTTGGGAAGGAGTGCCCAGTGTTTAATCTCGACACTGATGTAGTTCGTACTGTTAACTTGGAAGATGGAGTAGACGAAGTCCTTCACCACCTCGAGGATTTAGCTGCCAACGGTGACGTTCTGGTCCATGTTGAGTCTCGTTTCTCGAAGACAGCATATAAGATATAGAATAACAACAACATCCAAGCCAAACTCAGCAAATATACAATCAACATCACGCCAGCCAAGCTTGGTGAAGTAAACAACAACGTAACGAATAGGACGCCATCAAGCTCAATGAGTTAATTCCGAAGGTCTAACATCTACTTCACATCATATCAAAAAAGGATTGACCACTCCGAAGCCGCTTGGTATAAGAGAATCCACTTGAAGTCTTTATCTTCTCAGTCTATACAAATGTTCACATTGTTTCAAATGATTCCTCAAAGAGGATCAAAAGGATTCTTTCAATAAGAGTTTCATTAAAATACGATTTGTTGAGTTTCAATTCATAATTTATACTTCGTTTTGCTCTCGTTTACCACTAGACCGATCTTAGCCGCTTCCATTTCAATACCAGCAAACGCTTCATTGACGGCTGGCTGTGTCCGACCAATCACGTCAATGTGATCCGCGTATGCCATCAATTGAACGGACTTTTGGAAGATCGTGCAAGTGTCCGCATACGGCGGCGTGTAAACAGATGAGCTGTTGAACACCATATGTAGTTTTGACACTCCTGCAAAAATCCTCAGACTTAGCAGGATGACAATGGAGAACTCTCGCTGCTCCACCAAGGTCGGTAACGAACACACCGAGGCCGTCAATGTCAAAAAAGGATTTAGACAAGGCGACGCACTGTCATGTGACTTCTTTAATATCATCCTGGAGTCGATTGTGCAAGACTCATACGCCCACACTATGGGAACGATCATCCAGAAGTCCGTACAATTGATAGCATACGCGGATCACATTGAAGTGGTTGAACACAGCGAGCGGTCAATCAGGTAATTGTTGGCATTGAAACGGAGGCGGCTAAAATGGGCCTAGTGGTGAATGAGGGGAAAACTAAGTATATGCTGTCATCGAGAACGGACGCACAGGAAAACGAGAACAGCACTGTAGTCAGCTTTAACTTCGAGGTAGTGAAGGACTTTGTCTGACTCGGCTCCGCCGCAGATAACATCAGTACCTACCGAGATCAGACGGAGAATAACTCTTGCCAATTGCTGTTTCTATGGGCTCAAGAGGCAAGCCCCCTCTCGGCAGATCAAGTTGACTCTGTACAATACTTTGATCATCCCCGTCCTACTCTATGGCGCAGGAGCATGGAACATATCCAAAGCGGATGAAGAGGCACTTGGGGAATTGTTTACTTTGGTGACATTTGGAGAAGAAGGTTCAACCACGAAATGTATGGGTTGTACAGGAACATAAGTCTAGTCAGGCTGCTGCGGATCCAATGTCTAGGATGGTTGGACAACTTAGCTATAGCCTGAGGAATCTTCGACTCTGAACCTGTGGGGCAACACAATAAAGGACGCCCACTACAAGGTGGCTCACACACGTTGAGGGGGACCTCAGCCGACTTGGTGTGCCAAACTGGAGACAGTTGGCGAGAGGTCTTGCCGGCTGGAGAAGCATGTTGGGGGAAGCCACGTCCACCCCGGACTGTAGCGCCCTAAGAAGAAAAATTCTGGCATAAATCAGATACACAAGAGTTGATCCAGGAACAAATGGAAAAACTATCACCATTTCATTCATTTATTTAAGTGGCCTGACAAAATGTGTTTACATTTGTAAGAACATTCATAATTACAGGTTTAGGACAAGTGTCAACCACTTATTCGTCAACTCGAGATATGATGGAATATTATAGCAGATGGCTACAAGTTACACTCTCTTGTGTCTGAAAAACATAATGGTTGTTGTTAGCTTGGCAAGTACGCCCGGTTTTGAGTACCAACACATATGGTACTGTTTAACTGTCTTCTCTAGATGTTTGAGAGTTTGATCCCGCTCATTTACTTATGAGGTCTGCAACCCACGGAGCGCCTGGGACTGAGCAATAGCTTCCTTAATCCTTAACGGCATGCTGCCCAGCTGTTTTGCGTCCGCGATGAGTTAGTCTTTTCACATCAGGGAATGTCCTATAAATTCCGTTTTCCTCTCCAGTAGGTTCGGATTGTCGTTCGATGTTGCCAGGCTAGTACAGTCGACGGAATTTTACCTTCCGGATTGCATCCACATATTGGCACAGTTCGTAGAGTTTGCGGTTGTGACTTCTCCATTCGCCTTCAGACGAAGAATTTGTCTTGCAAATAAATATTAGCTCCGCTCTTTTGCTTATCGTCCGGCTTTGGTTCTATATTGTAGGACTGGCAGAAGTTTTGAACCCACTTCCTTAGACAAATCGAAGAAGCAGCCGTTTCCAAGTGCGGATCTCACATGGATCCCCAACGTAGAATCGTTCCACCCTGGACAAAACATAGCGATTCACTGTCTACCTCGGCGCAGCAAGCGGGAACGCCACAAAGAACATCCCCGGCGTAGAATTGCACTTGGCAGCTAGTTTAGCCTGTTGTTCAGTCCCCTGAAAACTCCCACTACGGCACGTTCGGCGCACACGACGATGTCGACATCATCTACGTAGCCCAAGACTTGGACTGACTTGTAGATGAGAGTGCCTTCCGTGCTTACAGAGATACAGTTCTCTTCCGTACCAAATTGAAGAAGTCACACGACTACGCATCTCCTTGCCGACTCGGAGGTCATTGAGCCGCACTGCACGATGATTCGCGTATGAAAACTGTGGTCCAACCATAATTCACGATGTTAATTGTGAGTCATACCCTAGCGTCAAGTTTTCGTGCCCAATTTAATTTCACATTTCGTTGGTTCAGTGATCGACAAATTCAAGCATGGAGAGGTACACACTTGAGCAGCGTGTTAAGATTGCTTAAGCCTTTTACGAAAATGGGCGTTCAAATAAGAATGCATTTACAAAGAAAATCATCTTCAGCGGAGTGGCACACTTTCACCTCATTGGATTCGTTAACAAGCAAAATTGGCGCATTTGGGAAAATGAGAATCCACGAGTGATTGTTGAAAAGTCGATGCATACACAAAAGAGTGTCTGTTTGGTGCGGTATATGGATGGTAGAGAGAGACATTTCAGAGTAATTCGAACCCCGGGCAACAGTAGAAGTGCGCAAAAAATGTTCCTCATACGACTGAGTGTCCAAAACTGAAACATTGTAGAAGGGGCTACTGGCGGCGTCATCGAGCCGTACTTCTTCGAAAATGAGCTCGACCAAGCAGTTACCGTGAATGGTGTGCGCTATCGCGAGATAATAACAGGCTTCTTGTGGCCAGAAATCGAGGGAATGAACCTGAACGACATGTGACTCCAACAGAATGGTGCCACTTGCCACACAGCCGTGTTATCTCACGTCGTGGCGATGTTAATTGGCCACCACGGTCATGTGTTTTGACACCGTTGAACTTTCTTTGGGGATATTCAACGAGCCAAGAACAATTCAGGAGCTGAAGGATGGGATAAATCGGCACATTAACGATGTTGAACCTCAATTATTCCACAGAGTGATTGAAAATATGGACCATCGGATAGAGGTATGCCACCGAAGCCGTGGCCGATATTTTGTTGTCATAGATCCTTCTATCACAATAAGAAAATATTAGGATGATTCTCTGAAAACTCTTTGCTTTATGTACAATCGTCATCGTGCGTTTTCGTTGGCCTATCACTTTTCCCGAGATCTCGAATTCGGCGATCCGAGATTGCGATGAATGCTGTCTCATTTGCCTTCAAAATCAGTGAAATGGTGGCGTGTATCGATTTGAAATGCGCTTTCAAGGGGGCGCCACTGGGGCGTATGCGTAACATTTTTAATTGGGTCAGTTAGGTAGTCTGAAGATCGGTCTAGTGAGGCCATGGAGGCGAATACGTAACATTTTACATCCGGTTTGTGGAATTTTTGGTCTGTAGTTGATCGTCGTTTTACTGACCTGGAAAGCAGGGCTGGTGGGTGCCGATTATTGCGTTCACACTGTACTGCGGACCGGATCTTGTGAGCGGCGTTGAGCTGGGATGTACCTCTGTTGATGCATTGGGGGTTGATGGGGCATATGGTGCTGATATTCCAGTCGTCGGGAATGCTTTCTGGCAACACGAAGCACCCAGACATTTGCCTAGAGTCAAATGAAGTTGCTAACCGTCTCGGACCAATGCAGAGGAACTCCTGGTCGGGGCCGAGCTAATCTTTCACAGGCCATTGGCTTTGATGTCTGATCCCCTGAATATCGCAGCCTCCATCTCAATGAGCCTTTTGAACCCCCATGAACTGAGTAAACTGCGTAATTAACGACGAACCTTCTGGCACTCGTCCTGAGTCAAGCATTCGTCAAAATTACCATGAAATCGCATGTATGTGTGTAGCATGTTTCGTAATCAGGTTTCGTTGCGTTCATCAGAAACTTCCATTACTTCCAAGCAATCTAGCCACTACGACGAATAAAATCGAATGACATCGTGTGTCTAATGCGTCCCATAAAACTTGCCTGCCCTCAATGCCCGCCCCCAACCGAGCGTCGCTCTTCTGCAAGCAATCTTCCGACGAAACAGCATTTATCCTCATCTCGCATCAGTTCTCAATATGCCCGGCGGCAGTAAAACCCATCAACACAAATCAAATTGCCTATCGTCGGTCGGTTGCGTGCGTTTAATCTGATTCCGGCAAATAAAATCGAAAAAACGAGAGAAAAACTATCCAAATCCTCTCAGCCGCACATAACATAATCCTCCCAGAGATCCTCCAGGATCCAGCATCGGGCTGTAATTAAATTAAGATAATTACTGATGATACTCGTACCTTTGGACTGTGTTGCCACTGACCAGCCACTGACCTTGCTCGTGGTCCGGTCCCGACCTCGGGCGACAGAGCGAACTGATGCGGAAGTCCAAACCGAAAATTCGATTCGATTGGAGTCGGCGATAAGCCTGGTGGCTTATAATTTCCGCTCTTTAATGGATTCTGTGCAGTTACAAGCCGGGCCCAGGCAGCGAGGAGGTCCTTTTAATTTTCATTTAAGTTGTTGCCGGTTGCGTCAGCGAGCTGCTGACTTTTCAGCAATTGTGTGCGGACACCGGGTGTTAGGCCGGGTGTGCGCCAAAAGCACGCGCATCCTCCGCACACGTGGCTCTGTGCTGAATAAACTCAATTAATTTATTTGCGCTTCAGTGAAATATACATTAACGATAATTGCATTAATTAATGACTGTCGAAGCGAGCTTAATAGAGTTGCAACAGGAAGAGCTAATGGGGTGAGTGCATTGCACGGGGCAGGGTGGGCACTCGACTAATGGATCCTGCGACTGGTGCCATCAATATTCATCGCTTCGGCGATGCTCCCATTTTAGGTGGGATTTTTTATTTAATTTTATTTCTGATTGATTGCCTTGACTTCAGTATTTCCGGGGTTTCAGCGCTGAGTGAGATTTGGGCGGAACCTTATGTTGGTAAGGGTTCTATGGTCGGATGGAGAGAGTTGAGGGGTGGGTGATTTTTGGGGCAGCTGGTAGTGGTGTTTTAAGGAGGAGAACAGATTTACACGCGATTGAGGTACTTAAGGCGGTAATGTCATAACTGTGACTTTGCAATTGGCTGTTAACTTAACCCAATCAAACGTCTTTTTGCGGTGCATCCACTGAGCCAGTTGCTTTAAGCAGAAAGGAATTTTTCCGAACAGTAAACCACGCCGCTGCGCCAATAAAAAGTAATGAAAGACGTCGGCAAATGCAACCTCTAGGATTGCGCCTTGTAGAATCACCTATATCTCTGAAACCGCTCGTTCTTCCGCGATGTTACATCTAATGGGATTGTTGTTTTATACAGAATGAAAAAACGGTTCCCTTAAGCCATGCCGCTGCGCCCAATAGAAGGTAGTGAAGCTGGATAGGAGGTTAAGTTAGCCCACGTGGGTTAACACAAAGGGGTTGGGGCGGCCTGATAACTGCAACAGCCACCCATGATTGTCAGTGAAGTCAGTCAGTGTTTCACTAAGGTCGCTTAATGGCAGAAGAAGTGCATTACATCGAGACACTTCGATGCACTAGCTAAAAAGTAATCACTCTTGGCCATTCCGAAGGGTGCCGTGATTCGGAAATTCAACTTCCAAAAGGAGTTTATCATTTAGCTCAGCGCCAAAGAGGCCTGGAGCAATGAATCTATGCGCTAAAATCAGTTTTGACAGGAACCGTACCAAGTGCGACAGTTCCGCTATACTGTCATACTAGACTGTCACACTCAAATCTAAGCGTGTGTGGGAATGTCTACAGAAGCTTAAGCAGCTGAGCAGGAGCAACAGATTGAAACTCTGCTGGATACCTGGCCATTCAGGGATTGAAGGCAATGAAACATCCAACTTCCTCGCAGGAAAGGAGCATCGGATCCTATATAGGCCCAGTACCATTCTGCGCTGCAGGAGATCATGTCCTCAGGGAAGAGGTAAGAGAACTAGAAAGAAGGAACCGGGAAGATGCCTGGAACAACGCTCATGGTATGAAGCAGGACAAGAAACCCTTGGGTCAATATAACCGGAAGGGGTTTGAGGCATATATCAGAACCACCAAGAACAAGCTCCGTGTCCTAACAGGCTTTCCTCCGGGGCACTGTAGACTCAGGGAGCATCTATGGAAACTAGGAGAATCAGCAGAAGGTATCTGCAGATTCTGGGATTTTGTGAGGCACTATCCCACAAGAGACAAAGTTATCTGGGCAACCACCTTATATCAGAGGAAGAACTGATATAAGGTGGATGATACTCTAGGATAAATCTCTTTAAGAGGGGAGCTCTTAAGAAAGCAAAGGTATGAATATGGGGAACAATGGATCTACAGGTCGCGGTGCAACATACCCTCAGCAATTATGATAAAAATAAGGTCGCTTAAGTTCTCAAAGAAGTATCAGCGAAGTGGGGCGAGTGCGGGGCAGCTGCAGAGAAGCTCTTGCACACTTTCCTCCTCTTCTTCATCTAAGCAGCTCCTGTAGAAATTATTTGAGAGTAGTCCTAGTCTTCTCGTTTGTAGACATAAGTAACAGTGTCCGGTGATTATTCCTTTTTAGGAAGCTATCGCACCTTTTTGTGTCAAGACTGGGCCAGATTTGCTTGGCGATACGGCCTGTGTGTTGCCTGTATTCCATCCGACATTGACTTTTAGCTTGCTCTGAGTGTTGAGTTGTAACTTGAAAGTAGCTTGGGGATTACCTATTGTTGAGCGATATTGCACGAGAAATAAAAATGATCCCTTTTCTCAATAGACTCAACCATCAACATAAACTACCCACTTGAGTGAAAGAGAAAGAGGCCAACGATTGGCTGAATCAGAGAGGACATGCATTGGCAATCGTCGTTGGATCATTACCCGTGGGAGCAATATTTCTAACTTAATACTATACTACAAAAGGGTCTATCATCTGGCAGTGTGGTGTCGCTTTTTGCGAGTTTGTCAGCTTCACAGTTTCCCATAATGTCTCTATTGCCACACAGGTAAATGTGAAATTATTCGGGTGCATCGTCAAGAGATGCGCGACACGAGAGCCATGTCCGGAAAGATGCAAGTATCGCGGGCGGGTATTACGGTCCATCTCAGACAGGGCAGGGCTTCGCTGATCGCCATTATTTTCGCTTGCAAGACTCTGCAGTGATTGAGTAAATAAATTGATTTCTTAATATTGAGATGTTCAGAGAATACACCACTTCTTACTCCGTCTTTCGTCTCCGATTTATCTGCGTAGAAATGTATGGTAGATAAATGAGATTAAGAAAATAAATCTGTTGCGCACGCTTTTGGGGTCTGGTCCTTAGGCTCCCTCGACTACAGTACTTCATCGACTATTACGACTGAACTCTAAAAACACTCCCAGACCTTCTTAGGAACGCTCTATACTTACACTCTAACATGTATGGCGTTACCATTCGTCATACCACAGGCCTCTTTCCGGAAACAGGTCTTCAAAGTTTTTCTCTGGAAAGAATACGGCTCAGGTGTAGTCAGTGTTAGTAATGGCAAGTCGTTGTTCTGATAGGATTTTTGCATCTCCGAATGTGCATTCGCGCTATTGAGAGCATGCCTTTGATCGGATTGCACAGTTGGGTACTAATTGCTTACCAAGAAGTTCAATTCAATTGAATTTTATTTTAAGTTTATCCTAGGTACATTGAGATGAATATCTTTTATAGTACTAAGATTAGCGGGTTGATAAAATACTTATCAAAAGATTTATATAATATGCATATTTAAATTGAAGGAATAAAAAGAAAGATACAAAACGAAAGAAAACTAAAAGAGTTAAGAATAATACATGGGTGGCGCGACAGTCCGAGGCGGACCTGGGCCTAGCTTCTCAGCAACCACTCGTGTTGTGCGTACTATTGTTCTTTCACGAGTGGAAGACAGAGTTTATATGCTAATTTTAAAAACTAATCAAAAATTGCATTAATTCGTGTACCATTATGAATATTTCTGATTGTTATAGGAAGCGAGTTCCACACTTAAATGTCAAAAAATATATACGTAACGAATTCAAATAATGATGGCGTGATGGAATCAAAGACAGGGTTCTATGAGTCCGAGCAAAATTAAGGTTTTCATATAAATACACAGGAGCACTAGTTATTATTATTCTATGTAAGAAAATACAAATTCCGGCATCTAGCAAATGTTTCAGAGTGGTGTTCAGTACTTCACATGCAAGCTGAGATATATGCTCATATCTGCGTAGTCTTTATATAAATCTAACAGTGTCATTGAATGCTACTTGAAGCTTGCGAAACGATAAAGAGTCAGTATTGGAGTATACAACCTCAGTAATGTAAGATTAGAGTAGCAACGTACTTACGTCTGGTATCAACGGGAGTGAAACTTGCAGTTATCCATAGTTTACGAAGGCACCCATATATTCTTCGGATCACGTAGTTTATGTGGCCATATCCTGATAGGTTTGAATTAATGACAAAGCCTAAGCTTGTCACCGTATGTACCACATTTAGTTTATAAACGGAAATAACAATTTCAGGTAAGTTACGGAATCTTAGGCTTTTATTGAAAATGGGAATAACCTTCGATTTACTAGGATTTAACATCTAGAATAAATGCTGCTAAGGTCCTCATTTAAATTATAGACCAGTTCATCAGTATTTATTAATGGCTTTCCCAAGTACATCTGCATAGAGATGAATCGATGTGTGTTTACTGACAGATTGTAGATCATTAAGCACACAGCACATCCTGCTTCACCGTTAGGAAATCCGACGATGAATCGCAGGTTACCACTCTTGAAACCTTTCAGAAAGTAAGCTTTCAAGAAGCTGCATGGCAAAATCACCAAAATCAAAAAGATGTTTTAGTTCTCAAGGCTCCTGTATTTATAATAATATAATATGGGTGGCGCGACAGTCCGAAGTGGACCAGGGCCTAGCTTCTCAGCAACCACTCGTGTTGT
This sequence comes from Eristalis intricaria, assembly GCA_964034865.1. Classification (NCBI taxonomy): domain Eukaryota; kingdom Metazoa; phylum Arthropoda; class Insecta; order Diptera; family Syrphidae; genus Eristalis; species Eristalis intricaria. The sequence goes on from OZ035876.1 coordinate 53,581,400, forward strand.
GCGTGTTATTGTTCTTTCACGAGGGGAAGGGACCTACAGTTTAATGCCGACTCCCAACGGCGAAGTTGAGAAGCTTTTTTCTAGACAGAAGACTCTTTAAGCATTGTCAGTGACTCCAAAGAGGTGGAGCCGTGAATTATCAACGGTTACCTTTGATTGGGTGTCGAATCTGGCACCCTCTGCGTACACTTACCCACTACGCTACGACTCCTGTATTTAGAATACTTATCAAAAAATAAATGTAAGCGATATGCCCCTGTGCGATTCCTATAAGGTATGATGTTTTGGTTAAGTGTTAAACAAAGAATCCTTGTTAAAGTCGTAAGATCACATAAAATGTAAAACCAACAAAGAACACAGACTCACTCGAGAACGTATTGCCTTTACAGAGTTTATTTAAGAGAGAGCTTTAATAACATCGATCAGCCTTTTTATAACATTCTTATAACAGTTGTATAAAACAATGAGTTTGGGACTAGAACATAATCTGATTGAAGTATTACAGACATGCCCGACTTCTACCACTTTCGCGCCCCTTAAAATTGGTGACATCTGTCGTTTTCTCAAGCCAAATTGACCAATCTGAGAACGGCATTCATGTTATTTCGTGAACAACCGTCAAAAATGCATGAATATCCGTAAAAAAATCACTCAAATTCGTCGATGGACTAGGGGGCAATCAGCTCTGAAGACGGCTATCTCTGTAATATTTCATTCTGATTGAGACCTTACATAATTGAGAGCATAATTGTACATCAACATTGATAGCTGAATTGCAGTAAGAATGATTGGGCAGGTGTATGTGGAAGCGTACAGGGTAACACGATATTTTTTTTTATTTTTTAATAATCACTGATAAATTGAAGGCTTACAAAGTCTATGTGTATGTCTAACTTTTTAAGTAAAACTTAATATGTTGCCACAATATGTACAAAAATATTTAAAATATGTATGAGATTCGCATATCTATTTAAAAATAAATTATTCAAGCGTTATGTTACTATCCATGTCAGATGTCAATTCCCTCTTAGCTGATTATCTTAAATGTACAAATAAGAGATAGTATCTATGTGGGTTGGTTTATAATATTTTTATTTTATTTTAAAACTAATCCAAGTACACCAAGTGAAAAAAAATGATTTACGATCGCGACAAACGCGACAGAAAATGAACTGCCTCTATTCCACCATCAGATCGCTTTTTATTTTCATTCTATTGATCCCGTTAACCCAGCCAGTTCCACACGCCAATCGAACTCAGCACATTATGCCACGTCCACAGTTCCAGGGCTAACCTAAACAAAGCCCATCCGGTGCCTATCCCAACAAGAATGACTATAGCCTTTAGTGGAGTCATTGTAGTATGAGGGCAACATTGCTCATATCACTTTGGTTTTTATCCTTTTTTAATGTAGGTCAACACAAAATCTCTCAACGAGTGTAAACAAACTCCAATCGTTTGCGTCAGCGAACGAGCGGATGATTCAACAGGAGTAAACAAACTCCGATCGTCTGGGTCAACACACGAGATGACAACTCATTTTACTGTATTCAATCCAACTGATGGTCATCGATCGTAAATTGATAGTTGTTTAATCAGCATCTCTACATTTATATGTGTCCCAAGTTAAGTTAAATTTTGTTAAGCTGCATTGGGCACAAAGGACCCATTTTGTTGGTCTAAATGAGCCACGGCCGTAAGGCTGTAAGGGCACCCATACACCTACTTACCTACCTACTTGTTAAGCTGCAATACAATATGAAATTTAAATAGCACAGGACCTCCGCCAGGGTAATTCTCGGCAGGAGTCCTGTAACATCTTGATCTATTCCACGGTGGAGGGAAGAAGTGGCATGGGACTGCAACTTAAAAAACTACTCTCCTAAATTCCCAACTCCTAAGAGTAATTCACCTTAGAGGAGCTTTCACACCGCATAAAGGCGTGAAGCCGCTGAAAAGACCGAAGGCGTCTTCTTAACATAAAATAGAATTATACTGTCGGGTGGAATAAGAAACACACCCACACTTAATTCGACACATTACATTAGTTGACAAGTACTTAGGGCTGTCTTGCCCCGATGTCATTATTCCTCCTGGACTAAGATAGTCAAGGCTTGGATTCTGTGAAATCGGAGCAATGCCCAACTGTAAGCCGAGATGATTGGAAAGCTCAACGTGTCTCATGAAAAAAAAAAATACTCAACATACGTCCCCACATCACAGGAAAAATATCTTTAAAAAAATATTCCACATACGCCACCGCGTCTCCATATTCTGTAAAGTGACCTATCGGTTGTTGTTGTTTGAACACTGATGCCTGGGTCTTACGACAAAACCAGGCAAGAGTCAATATTTCTGCAAACAGACTCATGGAGCAAGGCAAGGCAAATATACAACAGGGCTGCATCAAACGACGAAAACTGTTTATTTAGCTCTGTGATTAGAAATGAAGTGGTCGCCGTGGCGTAGTGGGTAAGTGCGTCGACTCTTACGCAGAGGGTGCCAGGTTCGATACCCGAATTTAACACCTTTGATAATTTACGGCTCCACCTCTTTCGAGTCACTGACAATGCTCAAAGAGTATTCCTGTCTAGAAAAAGCTTCTCAACTTCGCCGTTTGGAGTCGGCATTAAACTGTAGGTCCCTTCCACTCGTGAAAGAACAATAGCACGCACAACACGAGTGGTTGCTGAGAAGCTAGGCCCAGGTCCACCTCAGACTGTCGCGCCACCCACATATAGAAATGAAGGATGATTGCTGCCAGTCTCAACTAAGGGAATTTTTTCAAAACTCTTTCTGCAGACTGGCATCGAATACGCAAATACCGCGGTTAGGTAGAATGCTCCACGCAATCTGGGCCGCCGGGAAATCGGACCCGCAATTTGATAATTTCAATATAAACTCTCTGAGCTATTACATTGGCTTAAGTAGGTAAATTGGGTGCCCTGAAAATTGGGCCGCTAGAGTCCGCGACTCATTTTAAGCAGCGCGTTGGATCTTCTTCTTTTTTTTTCTAGTGGCGCTACAGTCCAGGGTAGATCTGGGCCTTAACCAATAAGCCTCTCCAGCCGACGAGTCTCCGATTGCGCACGCCAAGTTGGTTAAGGTCCTTCTCCACCTGGGTGCACCATCGGTTCCGTGGGCATCCTCTATTGCGTTGTCCCACTGGTTCTCAGTCGAAGACTCCTCTAATCGAGGCGAGTGCGATGCATAGAGCAGATGTGGGATAAGTTATATTTCTTCCTCGTTTGCAGCTTTTGCAAAAGTCATTGTGTGGGTTGTTCAGTCGCATCACATGTGTACCTAGGGCACAGTGTCCGGTGAGGACCTTTCAACGATCGTGCGTCTCTGCCACTAAAGAGGGTCAATGATGTTGATCTCCTCTCGTGTAGCTTCGGCCATAGGGCCCTTGCTGTTCAGGTTAAGCCAGTGCATACTAGCTCTATCCAAGGAGTCGTCTACTAGCTTTTTCTTTATGGAGATGAGTGGCTTATGCGCGTACGGGATTGCCACAGATTTTCCCAGCTCCAAGCCCTTCTTCGCGGGGCTGTCCGCCCTTTCGTAACCATAGATTCTAGTATACCCCGTTACTCGGCAGAGGGTCACCGAATTCTCCAAGGATATCTGATACTACGCTCTTAATTGCTGCTTGGCTATCAGAAAATATGCTGATCGATCCGGTCTTTCACCGCGAGCGCCATCTCATGTATGCCAGCCATTTCGGCTTGAAAGACATCCCAGTCGTCCCTTAGTGCCAAGGATTTTTCGAAGAGGTCACACAAGAACCCTGCCCCATGCCCTGTAGCCAGTCGTTCCTTCCACTTTTACTGGTCTTTTCCAGTTCCACTCTTATCCCGAGCAAAGGTTGACGGAAGACAATCGGTTTGCTCTTTGATCTGAGCAGCTTTTCAGCTTCCTTCATCCGAAATCCCGCCTCTGGGAGCCTCCCTGAGACATCGATCTAGGTTCCCTTCCAAGCAGAACTATCACACCTTGAGGATTATTCCCGCTCTCGGTTCCCCATCAGACGGTGGCACCACAACTCATCCGAACTCTCAGGACAGTTGAAAAGGTAAACGAAAAGAAATCAGCTCCCCTCCGACTCGCTTTGAAATACGAATGAATTCAAATGAGCCACGACTTCATTTCCATCCACCCATGGTCAGGTCTGTGCCGACTGCATACTCCCCGATCACCGCAGCCGGGTGGTCTATAGAGGGGCCAACTCAGTCCAAAGCCCCAAAAAATTTATTCGGTACTTTCGGCACGTCGCCCGGGGCTCCTTCAAACAATCATTTAGCCTGATTCGCTGGCTAAGGATACCCGAATTAATTATCCATCACAGCCACGCGTGGATATTATCTAACTCTTCTGCTCCACTGAAAGCCGCATTTTTGATTGCAAACCGCTGCCGCCACCGAGTCCATCCGTCGCCTCTCAAATGTGGGTCAGTTGACGGCCCCACTGAAACTCACTTAACCCCGCCCAAGCCGTGCAATGAATTGCTAATCAAACGCCAACCCCGACCGCCACCGCCCGTCCGCAACTGGGTCCAATTGAAATCAAATTTAGACTGCATGCGGTCCCCGCGCCGGGCGCGTGAAAATGCAAATTTGCCCGAGTCGGTGTTGCCAAGGAAAAACTTCCAAACAAACAGCGCATGCAACTGCCGCCGACAGAGTGGCACACTCAAACGCGCACGCAGATCCATCACTCGGCGGATGAGTCTTCTGCTCTGGGGAAGTTATTCACACGCCTGCAGCTGTCAAAAGTTCTGCTCACATTTGCTTTACAAGTTGCGTCGCTCGCAAAAACGATATCGTCGGGGAATACTCATGCATCACGAGGCATCCCCGCCGTGTAACCCCACAGCTTGTGGCCTTGTTGAATTGGAAGCGCACATGTGGGCTGGGGAGCCAGGCAGCCAGGCAACCAGGCAGGCGATCGGGGAGCACAACATGACTTGGAGTAATTAAACATTCAGTCAAACTGTGCAGCCGCCGTGGAATGGAATCTTTAATTCAGTCCTCGTGCCAATTCCGTACCTGCAAGCCCCAGCGGACTCGGCGACAGCGTCATCATTGCCTTCACGGTGCACACACGATGACAATTCATCTGCGGAATGCGAAAACACTGAAGACTGAGTTGTAACAGTTTCCCGGGTGATTTGGGGGACTCTGGGGGCGGTTCCCAGTCAGCCATGGTTTCTGGGCAATTTATTAAGTGCTGGCTTGGCTGGAGTGGAACTAGTTTCTTCTCCGGCACTTTTCTCTCGGCCTACTCAACCCGGTCGCGCACACGTTCCCAAGGACACAGCCGCCTCCGCCTTCGTGCGGTGAGAGTCGGCGAGGAGTGACTTGAAGCGAGGATAATCCTTTTTCAGTTCACTGAAGCATACGGTGTGCGACATTTCATATGCAAACCTGTAGCCGTGGTCGGATGCCGCTGTCTGTGGGGTGAGGCGGGAATGGGATAAAAACGACTCGAAGAAGAAGAAGAAGGATATCAGATCAGGATCAGGCGGAAGAGTGCGAGTGTGTCTCGGTTACGGCACCGGAATATGAATTTGCGAATCCGCTCGAGGAAATAATATTTCTCTCTGTCGCCAGGCTTCCTCGACGACCTCGATGTGCATCCGGGGCGATGTGCGATGGCGGTGCGGAGCGGGTGTGTTCACACGGCGAGAATAATTTCTCGGTTTGCCTTTTGATTAATGCCCTCAGATTGCTTGTGCATTTTGGCGGAAGCCATCTGCCGAGGGACGAGCATCTTGGGTGGGTGAGAGTGTGAGGTTGGTGGGGGAAAGGGTTCAGCAGCTCTGGCCGAGTGTTGCCAGGTAATAAATTGTGGCGGTTTCGGGGGAATAGCTTCATTAAATTGGAATTAATGTGTGCAACTTGGTGGAGCACGTGTACGGACGGGTTGATTACAATTATTTATGACTACCAGCGGGGGGCTGGGGTGAAGACGATGTGGTGATGGGGTTGTTAAGAGAGCGGATAACATGATTAGAGCTAGGAGCGAGTGTCATAAGCCGACCGGTCGCGGCGACTTATCCGACTCGGAAGTCGTCGTCGGCGGTCGTAAATTGAAGTCGTTGACTAATTGAGTTGCACGAGACTAGGTCCTGTCCAAGTATGTTTGGGATGAGTAATGGACGGCAAGAGATGACAGCTGGTAACCAGATCAGCGACTATTGGTTCCAGTGTCGGGCGCCAATTTTAGTCTCTCGAAGGTGTGCGTTTTGAGATTGCTGGTCGACTTGGTAAAGATATTGCCACACAATTGTCATGGTTAACATTGCGCAGCGTTGGAACCGTACACGATTGAGTCACGGGCAGAAGTCTGTGATGCTGCTAGAACTTACATGAAGATTCATTTGACTCGGAGGTAGCGCATATATTAGGCAAATAGTTGCCTTGATTACTTTATAGCCGTGGCTCTCTTAGACGGACGCGTAAGTTCCATGGAGTCCAGCAGAAGGGAACAATTTGAAGAAACCTCTTGTCATGTGATGCTAATAGCAGCATGCTTATCCAAGTATACTTGCCTTGAGAATGCTTTAAACCAGTTTGAGTGGAGTCACAGGCATGCCTTGGAAAGGAGGAAAACAACGCATTTCGAGACCATGGCAGATTGAGCAGGCAATGCATTTGGCGATCGATACCACGTAAGAAAAAGTTAGCTTATAAGTCTTGAACTGTCTCAGTTCCTGAATGGATCCATTGTGCTATCACTTTTCGGTGATGGGAGAGACTGCTTACACGCTCCTCTAGCAACTAGCCAACTCCTAAGAAGTGCCTTCTGATACCTTGGATAATGCACTCCATTGCTGGATCACAGCCAATTTATTTTCTTAATAAATCTTTGTATCGGATATTTGTCCAAGGTTGCTGAATAAATGGTTGCTTAGCGTATTTTTAGGCGGTCTTGGAAGGGGTACACTGTTGCTTAGGTAGTGCAGCGTAGGTTCTTCTCATTATCCTCCTCATCCATGCAGCTCCATCCGCCATTCATCCATAGTGTGTGTCAAGTTGATGTCATTAGGGTTCCATTCTAGGGAAAATAATATAATATAATATGGGTGGAGCGACAGTCCGAGACGGACCAGGGCCTAGCTTCTCAGCAACCACTACGTGTTGTGCGTGCTATTGTTGTTTCACGAGGGGAAGGGACCTACAGTTTAATGCCAACTTCGAGCGTAGTTGACAGAGATAACCTATAATAGAGATATTCAACTTCTACCTCCCTTGCCCCTTGATTTCATCTGACAGCGTTTTTTATACGCTTTTTGTCCCCTGTCTGTGAATACGTGAGCTCTTGAGAACAGTTGTGGAAACAGCTGATACCCTTCCCCACCTTAGTAATGGGGTGAATTACAGTTCTTATTTGAAAATTCGCTCGTTATTTGAACGTTTTTTCAAATTTTGGTGTTCAATTTTCAACACAGTATGGAGGGGTAAACGAACGAACAATGCTTTTGTTCATGAAGTCGATTCATTAAAACTTTGAGCAATTTACAATTTGAAATACTTGGACATAATTAATGAATGCACAACATAGTGTGAATTTTTTCATATGAATAAAAATTAATAATACATTCACACGTTCAGTTAACCAATAATAAAAATATTATTGAAGCGTGAATCACAAATAAGATGTTTTGACAACCATTTCCTAGCATTAGTAAAAGTTGCAATATATTGCCATTGTTCTTATCAAATTGTTTAAATTGAATTCTTGAGTTTTTCAAAATGCATGATTTAAGCGTATAAAGCGGGCTTCACTTTTTGAGTTAATTTGTCAGGTATGGTTTATGAATAGGCTATATATACACTTAAGAATTAATTTCAGGTCAAATAGTTCCAGTTAAATGGACATTGCAATACATTGTTATTCACGAAAGTCCATATAACAATGTAAGAAAATTCCCTTAAAAATACTAGTCAACTTTTGAACACCCTCCGAACAGCATACTCATGTACGTTACATGGAAAGTACATGGATTTCCACTAATTCATGAATCTGCCACTTTTTCCCACAAAATTCACGAATCGGCCGCCATATTGTGGTGAATTGACGAGCGTTGTAAATGTATAAGTGAAATACAAGGGATTACCACTACATCTTCGTTGTGGGCTAGGGGTAAAATTGGCCGAAGTTGGATATCTCTATCATCCATTATCTCTGGTAGTTGAGAAGCTTTTTCTATACAGGAATACTCTTTGATCATTGTCAGTGACTCGAAAGAGGTGGAGCCGTGAATTATCAAAGGTGGTGAATTCGGGTATCGAACCAGGGACCCTTTGCGTAGGAGTCGACGCACTTACCCACTACGCCAAGGCGACCCACACACTAGGGAAAAAGGTTTTTGCCAAAAATTGGCTGCTTGAACTTCGTTTTCTGGGAGACAACTCCAATTCACTAGCGTTTTTTTTTTTAACATTGAAAGAACAATTCGGGAGAGATTTTGTAGATGTAGTGGTACTTTATCTCATAGACGTATTAACCTCTAACTATTCGAGGTTTATTTTTTGCTGGTGACTGAGTACAGCCAGGAGCATACGTAAAGGATAACAAGCTGTAAGTCCTCATCTGAAAGAAAGAACCCATGTCGGAACTATTGCAACAAGCAGGTACTCTGGCATCATTATATCGCCAAAAATGATGGTGCTGGTATTACGAAGCAACGTATGTAGCAACATACGTATTACCAGCACCACCATTCTTGGCGATATAATTCAGCGGTGCGATTCACCATAACGAACAAGAACTTGAGTCCAGCGTAACGGAGGTAGCTGTGAGCGTTGAGCCAAGCTCTTAATTACTGATTTTGGCGTAAACGATTCCGGGGCTGAATTCGGTGGTAGAAACGCCCGCAATCTTTTTGATTCGATTATTTTTATTCAGCCTCGTATTTGTCCCCTCCATACCATTATATTCTGGTAACGGCTCTCATTTCCTTTGTTTGCTCTACGAAGCAATGGGCTCAGACTGTAACGCACTAGATTTAAGTTAAGATAGCACTAAAGTTGGATTGGTAATAGCTAATTAGACGCTAAGTTAAGAGTTCTTGGAATTATTAAAGACAGAGAAATAGAAAACAGTGTGTTCCTTCGTGGTCTCGATTTCCCTGATAAATCGAGATCAGTATATGACTTGAAGTTATGGTAAGGGGTCTCCAGATGTTTTGCCAGTGGCAGTCCCCACTCCCCCATGTTCTAGCTTACTCGTCGTTTCTTTTATTGCATGGAGTACCCTTTTGCCCTGGCAGCCAGCATAACATATAATGACAAAGTTGTACCATTGTTTATTTAATTAATGGCTTATCCACGAGATATCGGATTCATTGACAATAAGAGGGGAGCTTCTTGGATACCTCTTACATCTGCCTGGAATACACTACAATGGTAAGGCAGCCCAAGTGACGGGGAGAAGGATATCGCGATATCACCCAGAGCCTTCCTCCGTTTTAGAGTAATTTGTGTATGCAACCCATGTGGCAGATTTCCTGACTAAATCCTTTCATTCCTATTCCCAGCTAAAGTCGAAGAAGTAGTCCCCCAACCAAGCTTTGAAGAAGTCGGAATAACCATTAAAAAGGTGAATAACTTCAAAGACGCAGGCTCAGATGGTTTAACGTCAGAGCTCATCAATGCCGTTGGCGATGTGAGCATGCACCAGATCATCTGCTGAATTTGAGAAGACGAGAGCATGCCCGACAGGTCATTCACAAAAAGGCGATCCTACCTCTTTCAACAATAACAGAGTTATATCACTCCTTAACGTCGCCTCAAGATTCCTGTGTGAACGTCCAAATCAGATTTGCACGGGCTGAAGCTTTCGGTCCATTGAATCGGCTCCAGACCAAATATTCTACGCACCGGTTATAAATTGTTACGTATACGCCTCCATGGCCTCACTAGACTACTCTTAAGATTGCCTAGCTGACTCGATATGAAATGTTACGTATACGCCCCCGTGGCGCCCCCGATTTCAAAACACCATACGATAGCATTTAATAATCTTTATTCACTCATGTGAGATCAGCACACAGTCGCCAATCATTACTTCGACGTACTGTCGCGAGATAGTCGTTTTCCTTCTTCTAACAAGATAGCAAAGAAAGTGTGCCCCTTCTCGAGCCCCGCTTCACGGTGGCCAACGGCGGACCTGGCGGTCGGGAATCAAGCTTATTGCGTTAGCATTATACTTGTCTCTCCTGATCTGCTTGTGCCAGCAGTGGTTTGTATACTTAGATCCTACGAATAGACGGCTGCACCCACCCCCCAAGATGAGTGGCATCTTAGGATGGTGCTTCTGATACCGTTTGAGTGAAATGAATAAAATCAGCCTGAATCAGCTCAATCCCTTCGCAGTAAGCACCAATTGTATTCGCGATCGGCCATAAGTTGACTTCTTCGTGCAGTTTGCCCTTTGAACAAAACCTGAACTGCCGCATTAAGAAGAATCCTCATGCAGCCACAGCTCCAGCCGCTCTCTGACTCTCCGCTTGGCTCACGTGAATAGTTCAAAAAGCTTAAATAGATTAAGAGGTAAACTCATTAAAAAGGAAGGAACTCGTTGCACAGTACGGCTTAAAAGTCCACTCTCTGAACGCCAACCTTCCACCCGTGCTACGCCCCATCCCCACGGAAAACCAAATCAAGTCTGCGGAGCAAGGACAAAGCCTTGCGTTTGGCAAAACTAACGAAAACTATTTCAATCACAAAACAAGGTTATTTCTGATTCGCATGCATGCTCATATGCAAGGGACTCCGGTCAAAGCGAGCCGAACAGATGGAGTGAGCAAAAGTTCGTCCTGCCCGATGGACGGACGACTCAGCCAGAGTTCGGTTCGGTTCAGCTTTGTGATGGAATTCCTGTGATTTGATAAACAATTACGAGACTGGAACCAAATGAGGACAAACATGGGTTTGGGTCCACTTCCCCTGCGGGCGCCATCGTTTGCTCTCGACGAACCCCTTCCGACTCCGCAGCAAGCAGATGAAAAACTTATCAAGCTCTTACCCTCAATCACGATGCGGGCAGATGGGTCGGGAAGTAAAACTTCAAATTGCCACACGGTACCCGAGGCTGTTCTCCCTGCCAGAGCACGTTGCGAGCGTGTACGATTACGACGGGTGTCCTTAGCCAGCCCAAGAGCTGGCGGCTATTGGAAATTAACATCAGCTCCTTTTGCTCACGACACCAGGACGCTGGGACGCCAGAAGAACGCAGCCATAAGATATTTCGAATTAATGCCCCGGGATAGGATGAGTTCACGTTTATTACCTCAACCACGGGCATAACCTTGTTAAATGCTCATGCCGCGGCCGGCCTGGCGCACCGCTCCCTTCCGCAGACGAACACACCCCCGGCACAGTGGCACTTGAAGTTCACGCCAATTACGCTTGTGTTTACCTTCGCACGGCTGCGGGGTGTGCTTCGGCGAAGAACGAGTGGCAGTGGCACTGAAAGTGGAATCGAACAAGACAAGACAACTACTCTCGACATCGGAATGGCATGGCATATCCTGCGGACTTGTGGAGTTCGCATTTTTGTTTTCTCCAATTTATGCGCGACAAGTGAAACATGACAGCAATGACTGCGAATCGGTGAGCGGAAGAGGGAGCAGTAAAATGTGGTGGTGTGCCCTCGAGTATGAAGGGTGGGCGGCTCGAAAGGGAAACGAGGCATGGGGTTTTTGTGTATCCGGAGATCGTGCTGGTCGATTAAATGACATCGTCTGATGGATGGTTGGGCTGGGTTGCAGAATTTTTATTGACTGTTCAACTTCAAGGAGCCGTGCTGTAATGCCCGAGAGGCAGTGTTGGGATGGATCCTTCGAGGGACTTTAAGTTAGAGACTAAGCGATGGATGTTCTGGTCATAATTTTCGTCATCCCACTCCAACTCTTTGACGACTAACGATTATTCTTTAATGAGACGGTTTCGTCTCATGACACTGCATGGACGTTAAGGACGTAGGGAAACCTAGCCCCATGGCAGTATAGATCAGCCTCAGTCCGAATGATTCTCTTTCGGTGTCGAAGCTGTGAGACCGATTGTGGAGATTGTCACCGTTGTCCTCTGTGGAAACGTGAAAGCTCATCGAGCTGACTCTATCGAATTGAGGCTTTTGCTTGTGTTGAAACGCTGCTGGTGCGGCGCAGTTTGTTCATGACTCACGGCTTGATGGGTCCCGTTGTATTCGGCTGTGACTGCTGTGTCTATCGACACCGCGAAGAATGCCTTATGCAATATGACTCACCCCGAGTGATCACTTCTCCAAGGCACTGATCTCACCTCGAACAAGTCTATAGCAAGCCATTTGCGCTCAATTACTTACTGACGTGCTTAAGGTGGCACTACACTCCAGGATGGACCTGGGCCTTAACCAGCAAGCGTCTCCTTTTCACAAGCGTGTGCTTCCTCATTCGGAGTTTTCCTCAACCAGCCTTATTTTGCATTCGCTTCATATGTCATAGCCAACTCTTACTATTCTGGCAAAGTCGATGTCGCTGAACAGCTCGTTATTATATCTTCTCCTCTCCACAAAGTCCATTCCTCTGGCCTGGAAAGATTAAGGTCTTATAAAGCGTGTGCTTTGGTATTTCGAGGGACGGGTCAGTTGCTTTCGTAGCCCAAAGAAGCAGCGATTGTAAGCGATTCCATAGTCCTCCCAACCAGCTTTTAAAGCAATCGGCACAGTCATTAAAAAACTGAAGCACAACGAGGCTGCAGGTTCAGGTAGTTTGCCATCAGAGCTCTTCAAGGACGGTGGCGATGTTCTTGTAGGGAGCATTCACCAGAGCATCCGTAGAGTTTGGGAAGACGAAAGCATGCCCGACGAATAGAATAACAGCTCCATATGCCCCATTCACAATAAAAGCGATCCAACCTCTTGCAGCAACTGAACGTCTAAATTCGTTTTGCACCGCACTAATCAGCATGTACCAGCATTGCCTTCCGGTCCGGCAAATCCACTACAGACCAAAAATGTTACGTATACGCCACCATGGCGCCACTAGACTTAAGACTGCCTAACTGACCCGATGAAAAGCGTTACGTATAGGTCCCCGTGGCGCCCCACCTGTAGAAGACTAGCTGGTTTCAAATTGACACTCACCATGTCTTCATCGATCTTAGAGCCGCATATGACATAAACGATGCGATGGCCGAATTCGGGATCCAGGGAAAATCACGCCTACACATACGCGATGCACCGTGCAGTTTGGCTAGAGAACTTCAGAGCCGGTTGAAAACTGCACCCGATTTTCGTAAGGAGACCCGTTGTCGTGTGATATGAAGAAGATAGTGCGACGAGGATTGTAAACACGGAAGGCACTATTTTCCACAAGTCAGTCCAACAGTTGGGGTACGCATATGGCATCGAATTCGTCGCGCCTTCCCAATGGGCCATAGTGGAAGCCTTTACGTCGATTAAGAAAAAGGGCGAAACGAACTAGTCTCAAAGTCAATGAGAGGACAAAACAAAGTATATGGTATCAGTCAAGAAACGATCCGCCGCACACCACCTCGAAAAAAAAATATTACGGCCGACAGCTACAATTTCGAGGTAATTAAGGACAAAAACAAACAACGACATCACAGTTAAGACCCGACGTACACCCGCGTTTGGCAACCGATGCTGCTTCGGCAGAACTGCGGTGCTTATTCTTAGTGCCTTCGAAAGAAAATTAAAATATAAATAAAAAATATACGTCGGATATACGGTCCCATATGCGAGGAAGGCGAATGGAGGATAAGACACAGCCGCGAACTCTACGAGCTGTACCAGGATTTGGATGTAACCCGGAAGGAAAAGATCCATCGAATGTACTGGCTCGGCCACACCGAGCGCATGAACATCAACGTTGCAGCTAACAGGGTCGTCTACGAATCTGGTTCGAGAAGGAGAGGAAAATTAAACTTCCGGTATAAAGACCAGATCTGCAACCTTACAGTGGCTGGAACAAGGTGGTGATCAGGAGTGCCTTGTGTTGAGTCGATCGCCATGTGATTTGGGTGACGGTTGATTGCCCAGGAGATCCCCATGATCCTTTGTGAATATTAAGATGTGGGAACAGTGTACTGACTACAGCAACGTAACCCGTCGTGGCTAAGTCGGTTATCGGCGTCTGTACCTTCCCGACCGTAATCGCCAGGACAATCTGAATGTCATAGCTACGGCATTGCTCGTACGCTCGTTTCGTCTAAGATCTCACAGAAGTTGTCTTTGGTGTCGTCATCTTTCAACCCTCTGTGAGGACATGTAGAGCTCGTTAACAAACCTGAACGATAAGCCTTGGTCTGCCTCTGACGGCTCACATTCAAACAGTTAGTTGCATGAAGTAATTATTGTAGTTTAAATCCCAGTCTAGCGTCCCCTTTTTACCCAGTCTATTTTATCGGACTTCTTGGATGGCGGTGATATCTGCTTTGTTGCAGTCTATGGATTCCTCTTATTTTACGGCATAGTATGGCCTATAGAAGGAATTTATCTACGACGTTCAGATCTGAAGATCGTTCTCCTTATTTCGCTTTCTATAACTCCATCTGTTTCCGAGGCTCGTTGTTGCTTCGTACCTGCGTCACCACCCGCAACCTGGATGACCAGTTCCTTTCTTGTAACCCCTAGGCCATGAGGCAGTAATTTGAAATATTTAGCGAGTTGAGCTCGATGAACTGCAACCAGTACCCGATGACTACTACTTCGAGGTGAACACATTGAAGTGTAGGTTGACGCCAATCAGTGTCTGCCTGATTCCCAGAACAGCCAAGGAAGACTCTTCGATCACTTTCAAGAGTCGGCAATGGTTTCACGATGCTCAGTTTCACTCAGTTCTTCCACAGAAACCAAATTCCTGAAAGTGAGAGTAATAAGCTAGTCCCACTATTCCCGCGAATACGTAAGTCCTTGCATAACCATTTCCACCGCAGCTTCTTCACTTCCGAATTCAACTCCGTCCCTTCAAATGTAATCTACATCCACTCACGTCGGATCCCATTTGGCCTCAACACCTTCCAGTAATCTGAAGTAATTAACCCTCTTCCATCTCAATTTTGTTTCCCGCTTAACTATTCCGTTTCACTCAGCATTAGCCCACCCTCCACCACACGTGCTCGAAATGCCATTTAGGAAATTTTACAAATTCCATTTCGCTTTCATCTCTCGCCTCTGCCCCACCGCCGCCAGCCACTGGACCATAACAAAGGTCAAGACAGCTGATGAAGGCATCTGCCGATAAGGACACTCCCGTCTGACTACTGCCGGCCCGATTGCGCCCGGCTTGCAAATCAAATATTTACCAGCCTCTTTGGGTAGAATTTAAAAGAGACAAATCCCGAACCGAGATGGCGTTGAACTTTATGTTGGCTTCTTGCCTGCCACCGTAGATGCGAAGATGTGACTCCTTCCGGCTGCAAGGTATTTACGCAACACGGGCTTATCCCGAAGTTAACCGTAAGATACGAGCGACGGCGTTCGCATCCAGAGTCAGGACGAAAAGGGAAAACCTCCATTTACCTTCGTCATAAGATCAGATATTCCCTGTGAATATATTTTTATCCACCTCTCCTCGTCCTCTGCCGACCGTTGTCACGGCCCGTGCCACAGTTGCCGTCTAACCCTCCGGGGGGTGTACATAAATAAATAAATCAGTGAAATATCTTAACTTTCCTTCGCCGCCCTCCACACACACACGCTCGCCCGCTGTGCGTGTTCATGGGGCGCGCGAATGAATGTGTGCGTGCGAGGCAGTGAGAAAGGGGATGGCTGAACATAAAACATTTACAACTTCCGTCCGACCGACTGTATAGCGACAATGGCGACCGGAATATCCAGCGGAAATTTTTGTCCAGAAAAGTGATGTTCGCACGAGAGCCTGGATCGGGGCGGGAGGAGCTGTGAGCGTGGCGATGGAGGCTTCCGGAGAGAAAGGATTTCTTTCATCCAGCCAAGCGCCACCACGACCACAGCCATTTACCTGCCATGGGGCGCGCGGGGGGGCTGGCCATAAACGTTTATGACAAAAACGAAAACAGAGAGAAATACAAAATAACGCAGAGAAAAACTTGAATATTTAAGGGATCTTAACGGGAATGGTGACGGAAAGCTTCCATGTAATGCCTGTGTAATCCTAGTTGCCTGGGCTGACTGACTGCTGCGTGCGTGGGGGCTGCAGGAATGCTGAGGTGATTTATTTAAATTAAAAATGTTTTTTTAACCAGCCGCTACCACCCCCGCGCCGGCTAGAGAGGATGCTGGGTGTGGTGTGCGGCGAGGAACGTGCCTTATGTCCTGTAGTGCGTCCTGAATAAAACATATGCCGGTTGTCGACAGAGAGGAGGGTTCTAGATGAACTCCGGGATGAGGCTGTGAACCCAGGGACTTGGTTGTTGTGTTCATTGTCTCTGTCGTCGTCGTTGACATGCCATGACTTATGTAAGATACCGCATCGCTTGGCGAGAATCGAGGGTTACCCTTGTCATTTAAGAGAACCTTATCATTATTCGATGTCTTCATTTGATGATTCGGCAGATTGATGGGGGCGCTTGTTGTGTAATGCTGAGTCTATCTGGACAAAGGGACGATTGGTTTTGTGGACGGTTTATCTATCGTTGGTGTTCATCGATCAGGGTGAGTCATGTGGAACAACGACACCCAATGTCTCTGCCAGTGCAAGGCTGTATCTGAGAAATTGAAGTCTTCTACGATACTTCTACGATTCCTTGCGTGCACTTTAGACTAACTTACTTACTTATCAGGCCTACGACCCATGGAGGGTCTGAGCCTAAGCAATTGCTGGCTTCCATCGCTGACGGTCCTGGGGAAGCTGCTTTCCCTCATCAAGACCAAGCTGTCAAGCATTCGCGATGACTCGGTCTTTATACCGGATGTTCAGTCTTCCTCTCCTTCTCGAACTCCTTCGGAGGAACGGATTCAAGGACGACCCTCTTAGCTGCAGCGTTGGTGTTCGATGTGCCGAGCCAGTCCATTCGACGGATTTTTGCCTTCCGGACCACGTCCATATTCTGGTACAGCTCGTAAAATTCGCGGTAGTGTCCTGTCCTCCATTCGCCTTCCTCGCAGATAGGACCGTACATCCGACGTAGAATTTTTCTTTCGAAGGCACTAAGAATATGCACCGCAGTTCTGCCGAAGCAGCATCGGTTGCCAAACGGGGGTGTACGTCGGGTCTTCACTGTGATGTCGTTTGTGGAGCTTAAGTTTGCCCTGAGTTCGAAACAGTCCTTAATTACCTCGAAATTGTAGCTGTCGGTCGTAATATTTTGTCCGAGATCGTGTGCGGTGGATCGTTTGTTGGCGTACCATATCGTACCATATACTTTGTTTTGTCCTCTCATTGACTTTGAGACTAGTTCGTTTAGCCTTTTCCTTAATCGACGTAAAGGCTTCCACTACGGCCAATTGCGAGAGCGTGACGATGTCGTTGTCATCTGCGTACCTTAACAGTTGGACTGACTTGTGGAAGATAGTGCATTCCGTGTTTACAGCTGCCCACCGCACTATCTTCTCCAGTACTAGATTGAAGAAATAACACGACAGCACATCTCCTTACCAAAATCTGGTGCAGGTTTCAAACGGCTCGGAAGTCCTTGAACAGAGCTGCACGGTGCATTACGTATTGTTAGCGTTAATTTTCTCGGGATACCGAATTCTGCCATCGTATCGAATAGCCCCTTGCGATGAATGCTGTCGAAAAGGTGGTGCGTATAGATTTGAAACTAGCATTAGTGTTCTTCAGTTGGGGCACAACTGGGCGTATACGTAACATATTTCATCGGGTCAGTTGGGCAGTCTTAATAGCAGCCTAGTAAGGCCATGGCGGCGTATACGTAACATTTTACAACCGGTGTGTAGAATTTTTGGTCTGTAGTCGATTTGCCGGGCAGGAAGGCAGTGCTGGTATATGCGTATTAGAGCGGTGCTAAACGAAGTTAAACGTTCACACAGGATTTTGAAGGCGACTTTGACCAGTGATATACCCCTGCAGTTGTTGCAAGAGATGGAATGGCCTTTTTGTGGATGGAGCGGTTATTCCTATCGTCTTCCCAAATTCTACAAATGATCTGATGCATGCTCTCTACATGAATATCGCCACCGGCATTGTTGCTCTTGAGCTTTTTAATTGCTCTGTCAACTTCTGCAAATGGTGGTGCGAGGACTACTTCGTCGACTGGAGTTGGGATTTCTTGATTCACTATTATTCTCGCCAGGTCGGGCCCGTGAGATACATCCACTCCCTGTGGGTAAGTAACAAGGTCAATCTCGCAGTTTCGACGAGCCTGGGTGCCTTTCCTAAGGCCAGCCGCGAGGCTCTTGGGGTTTTTTTTATAAAATGCCCGTACTTTTCGTTTGTCCCTGGACTCTGTAATATCCTTGAGCCATGAGGTCGCGAGAGGCCTTTTCTTCACCATCTCTAGTTTTCCGTTGCAGCGAATTTTAGTATGCCTCGTTCGTTGAACCCTCATAGTGGTCGGTAGCCTAGGGTGGTGCCAGCTACCACTTTGATGGCCGAAGGGCAACGTATTACATCTCGTTGGCGTTGGTGCTTGACGTGGCCATACCGGAGAGTCTCTCATGTTATTTTTAGTCGGCTCTGGCAGTCTCCGGTGTGCTCAGGCGATCCGATGTCAAAACTCCTCTTTTTTGGCTGGTCCAGCTTCTTGACATTGGACAGTCGATCTTGCTGTTACGAGGAAATAGTCAGAGTCAAGGCTTGGCCCCCTGAGTGTTCGCATATCCAGGATATTTGACGCATGCCTAGCGTTTATGACCACATGGTCGATTTGGTTGGCCGTTCGACCTTCCGGAGATCGCCAGGTTGCTGTGTGGAGTCTTTTGCGAGATTGTTTATGACCATATTACGTGCTGCTGCAAAGTCATTATCTGATGTCGGTTTTACGATCACTCCGAAAAAGATACTCTCCTTATAGATTTTGGCATTTAAGTCCCCGAGAACGATCTTTTTGTCTTACTCCGGGCTGACTCCGTAGACAACGTGCAAGAGGTCATAATAGTCCTCTTTGACAGAGTCATCAGCCTCGTCAGTAGGGGCATGCATATGTGCGAACGCTGGGCCTGATGTTGTTAATCTGCCTTGGATGCGGATCACAGCCAGGCGATCAATTATTGGCGTATAGTCGATTACCTTTGACCACAACGAATCCTCATCCCAATATGTGCAACCTTTTGTGACAGCTTCTTTCTTCATCATCTCTTGTCCTATCTAGGGTTTTTTTCCTGGATCGCAGTAATGTCCCCCTTGTACTGTGGACCCCTAGAGGATCGTTTCTAGCTGGTAAGCGGCTCCCCGAGTATTGTATATGTATAGACAAATTAAAGGCAACTTTTCTTTTGGACGTGTTATATTTTCAAGTCCCAATCTACGAGTGAAGTCACAACTTTCTTCAAGCTTACATCAAGCATTAGTTTACATTGCACATTAGCTGCTACCATGCCGTCTTGAGAGGCAGCAGGTAGATTGACTGGCGAAAACAACTTGTTTACCAATGCTGTGGTACTTTATTGGAACGCTTGCTCCAATTGCTGATATTGGTTCCGGGTAAACATGTTTGTCTTCAAGCGCTGTACATGTTCCCGCTGTTGTGTTGGGGGACTCATGTAACTCCCCGCGTGTAGTGTGCTCGCACGTTCCAAAACATATCTTTGCACTTCGTCGTTGTTGAGTATCCATCCGTTAATCCGCGGCAAGGAGAATCTCTCGTAACGATATTTTGTTAAGTGGGCGGGTTGTTAGCCTTCCCCACAGCCCCTTGGGGACACCTGCATTTTTTTCGTAGATTTCAGATTTAAATCTATCAAGAATCGTTTGAATTTTACGGTTAGAAAGAAAGCATTCTATATGTACCAGGTCTCAATGACTAGAGTGGATAGGATGCACGCATTTTCGTTATGAGAGCTTGGTGCCAAACTCGGTGTTTAGAACGGGGTGTTGGGACCGGAGATCTTTACACATGTAGCGATTTCAATCTAATCGCTGGAAATCTTCCGGCTAGGTCTGTCGGCTGAAGATTATGCCTAGGATGGGCACCTGTTTCAAAACGGTAGCTTACCCTGCTAAGCTTTGATATGCCCGTATTATTCTATGGAAAATGGGCTAGAATGAATCTATTCACCGAACATCAGCCCAAGATGTCAGGGAGTGTCGATTCTATTGATTTCTAAAAAGAGTTAAATATGTTCAAACTCAAATTGGGCCTGATTAAGCCCGGTTAAAGGTTCCCTGAAAAGTTTCTCATCGAATCCGAGGCACCAAATAGCGACTCCATACAGCAACATGAGTCCAACAACCGATATGAACAGCCAGTCGACAACGTGAGGACTTCAAAGGGGCTTTTGATAACTTGTGCTGGAGGAGCATTCTGGCGAGGTTACGTGAAGTCGGTTGCCAAGAAATTGCACTCTGGGAAAGTTACTTCTCCGACAGAAGTGCCTTCGTGGTGAGCCCATCGGGACTTAACGTCCAAACTAACGTAGCCCGTGGTTGTCCACAAGGGTCTATCTGTGGGCCCTTCATATGGAACCTAATGATGGACCCACTTCTGAGGCAGCTGGAAGTTTCATGCAAGCACTGTGCCTACGCATATGATCTGCTCCTTATGAATGAAGGACAGTCTCGCGCTGAGTTGGAGTGGCTCGAAAGTGATGTGATGAGCGTGGTTAGTGAGTGGGGGTTAGGGGTCGGTGTCAGCTTGGCCCTCGACAAAACTACGATGATGATGCTGAAAGGTAGCTTTTCGGCAAATCGGAATCCCTCGCGTACGGTAACGGAGGTCAAGTACCTGGGCATTGTCGTCGGTAAAGGAATGAATTTCCTTCCCCCTATAAGAAGCCTTAAAAACCGACTGGTGAGAGTCGCGGGTCGATTATGGTGGGTCCTCAAACACGATTGGGGGCTTAGTAGGAATGCAGCTCGTGGCTTATATACTGGCCTATTCGTGGCTTGTGCGACATATGGAGCGTATATATGGTGCGAAACTGCAAAAACTGCATGGGGATTGCGTAGGATCTTGACATGTCAGAGGGTAGCGTTACTGGCATGCCAACCGGTGTGCCATACAGTGTCTACCGAGGCACTACAGGTTCTCTTAGGAGCTTAGCCACTCGATCTAGAGGTTTTCCGCAGGGGGCCAAAAGAGGGTTAGCACTGCCACGTGTCGGTGGACTTGAAAGTAGGGAGCTACAAGGCCTGGGTCTTGCCGATTGGAAGGCATAACTCAGAAGGCACTTCACAGAGAAGTGGCAAAATAGGTGGAATGGACACATCAACGGTAGAACAAGGCCACACTTACGTTTTTACAGCAGTACAATTGACTCTCCCTAAGTGGAAACTCTCTCTAACTCAAACAAATTATAGTACCCCGAGACAATTCGACTTAGGGGGAGTCCACTGTATAACCGTCGAGGCTTTTTTGACGCGTTTCTGTATATTGGGTGTCCAGCTTAATGCATTCAGGATTTTTCTTCTCGTGTGGCTCTACCTATATACAATGGATTGTACAATGTCTTTAATCAATAAGCCTCTCCTACTACCGCGATTTCCGGCTAGCTGCCTCCAGTTTCAAACGCCATGCTGCTCTCGAAGATTTCGTGCTTGATCCTTCTCCCTTAATAATAATAATATGGTTGGCGCTACAGCCCTTAGAGGGCTAGGGCCTAGCTTCTCAGCAACCACTCGTGTTGTGCGTGCTATTGTTCTCTCACGAGTGGAAGAGCCGCGACTCCGAGCGGCGAAGTTGAAAAGCTTTTTCTAGACAGGAAGACTCTTTAAGCATTGTCAGTGACTCGAAAGAGGTGGAACCGTGAAATATGAAACGTGTTAAGTTCGGGTATCGAACCTGGCACCCTATGCGCAGGAGCCGACGCACTTACCCTCTACCCACGGCGACCCACCTTCTCCCTTACTTACCAATTTAATCCCTATTTGTGACAATAAAACAACATTTGATTTAAGTTTACGTACTTTGTGCATTCATTTTACAATCGTTTATTCATTTCTCGTAAATGTATCCTCTCCACCATTAATCAATTCAATTAATCAATAATAACTGTTTTCTTTTTCATTTATTTCGGTTGTGTGTCTTGTATTTATTTTCATTCCCTTAATTATAATTAAAATGTGACTGCGGTTAATCTTACCGTTTTGTTTTACTTAAATATTTTTTTTCTCCTTTAAACTACATACGTACTAATTTTAAATAATTTTCTTTTTTTTCAATTTTTACTTAAGGTCCTTAAAATTATTTTGAAATTATTCTTCACATTCTTTTTGTAATTGTAGTTGTCTTCTTGTCGTCTAAATACAAAAGCTTTGGTTTATAATATCTTTTTTTCGAAATTTATATTTTTTTTGTGTTTATTTGGAAAACTGATAACCAAACTCGAAATCTTGAATTTGGAATCATTTTCGTCGCTCATGTGGGCACTGGGTTTCTCCGGGAGGAGAGGGGAATGAATCCTCCTCGTCCCGGTTAAAATAGATTTTTTTTTGCCTCACTGTAAATTTCTTTAAAAATTGTTACGTTTTTGTTGATTCTTTTGGCAACAGGATTGACTTTGTGTTGAATTTTGTGCGACAGAGGGCGCGAGGGAGAACTCAGAAGAATGATGACAGGGGAGA
Organism: Eristalis intricaria; assembly: GCA_964034865.1. NCBI lineage: Eukaryota > Metazoa > Arthropoda > Insecta > Diptera > Syrphidae > Eristalis > Eristalis intricaria. The sequence goes on from OZ035876.1 coordinate 53,604,072, forward strand.
GAAGGAGTGACAGAGAGAGAGGCGAGTGGGCGGGTGTTGTGTCATAGTTCCCAGCCATTCCACACAAGTGTCGTTCGTGTCACCCCCTCCGTCGCTCCATCTCTCCGAGTCGTCGTCGGTCTGTCTTTCTGTGTGTCTGAGTGTGTGTGTGTGTCGGGTCGGGGAGTGGGGCGAAGGGAGGAAGCTCGCTCTCTTACATCCCAGATGATTATCCCAGGATCTTCTTGAAGTAGCTCGGTGTATCCGGTTTGGTTAGGGAGCGTCTACGGTTCGGCTTGAACGGTGGATATGTCTCCTCGTTGAGGAAGTTTCTCGTCGGATGCGGTTCTGCTGGCTGCCCCTCGTGTGCCTTGGCAGTGGTGGCTGCTGCGGCGGTGGCGGTTGCCGAGGTGGTGGAGATGCTTTCGTTGGCCTCGCTGGAGGGGCTGTCGGCCGATGGAGTCGACTGCAGCTCTGTCTTCTCTGTGTTGCGTTTGCTTGGGGTGACGTCACCGACGTCGTGGTCAGGAGCTGGGGATGATGTAGCCTCGACGGGCGGGTTGGGCAGGGCGGTGGAGCTGGACGGGAGCGGCTGGGGTGCGGAGGTGGTTGTGACATCTTCGCTGCCGATGGTCGTAGCTACGCTTTCCGTTGCCCTATCCGTTGTCATGGTTGTCGTTGCCGGGGACTCCGGTTGGGCGGTGTGCTTCAGTGTGCTGGCGGCGTGGATACCTACCGTGGCTTCTTGCGTGGTTACCTCGCTCCGGGCTGTCGTTGTGGCCTGTAATTGAATTTCCGATGAGTTTGTTGGCAGCTCCCTCTGAGCCGGCTCGGTGCGCGCTGATTTTTCAGCCACTGCGGCTGGCTGGGTGACTTCGGTGTCCAGTTGATCGGCTGGTGCAGTGGCGAGTGTGGTGTGCTCGTGATGTGTGTTCTCAATCGTCGTTCCATCGGGCTTGTCATCCTCTTTGACGGCAGTTACTCCGGTCAGGTCCTGCGGGGCGGGGTGAGGATAGTGCTCCGCATGGCCCTTTGGCGGCGGCACGTAGTGGGACTTAACCAGCAGCATGGGCGGGATAAAGTGATTGTCGTTGGTCTCCTTGACGTGGGGATGGTTGGCCTCTTCGTTTAGAGCGTTGCCACGCTGCTGCTGGGGGTGCATGGGGTGGCTGACGGTCGCAACTTGTGTGATTGGGGCTACTCCGCTAACGGTTGTGGTCAGAGACGGGCCGGACGTGGTGGCGGCTCTGGTGTTGGTCTGGGGCTCGGCGGTTGTCGCGTCGGAGAGTGCAGATGGCTCGGACGTTGCGATCGGGGCTGTGGTTGAGGTCTCGTCGATTGATGTGACCACTGCTGAGGCGGTGGTGGTGGCCGGCTCCATTACGGTTGTGCTCTTCGCGGCTGGCATTGGTTTCAGGTCTTGGGGCAGGACTTTTTTGATGTGCGGCAGGGGCTGCATGATTTCGTTTGACGAGTCATCTGGAATTGGCTGGTCGCCCATCATCATGTCTTCCAGCTCGACATCTCTGTGGTGTCCCCTGCTCGAGCCCGAGGTGGTCGACTTCTTCGTGCCCTGGGCCGGCTTCTTCTGCTGTATTGCAACCACGATCTTCTTGGACTTCTTCACCGGCTTTGGGATCTCGCCGGGGATCCTGGACGGCTGGTCGGCTTGCATCAACTCGTCGACGTTGAACTGCTCGATCAGCTTCTGCACTGTGTTCTTCTCGGTCTGGACCGGCTCTGTGGTGTCACCTAGCCTCATGGGCAGCATGTCGATTTCGTTGTTCTCGTTGTTGTCCGAAGAGATGCCGCGGATGATCTGCATCGACTTGAAGTGGGCGTTGGTGATGTCGCTCAGTTTCTTAGACTCCAGGCGTTCCCGCGGGCATAGCAGCTCGCGCATGATGCGCTCACGGTCCTGCAGTGAACAATAATGGAAATTCGATTGAGTGAGGTGAGGGGGCAGACGGCTCACGGTTGAACCAGGGATTATGGGGCGAAGCTGTGCTTACCTGCTTGCCGCGGCACATCTGCCGTATCAGACCCTCCTCACCGCAGTTGCGAATCAACTCAATGCTCGCTGTGTCGGCCATGTACTGCATAGTTAACGAGGGTAGGTCCTTCAGGATGCACGATTCGGCCCACGACGGAACTGCGGGGACAGACCGAGGACGGGATGAATACGTAATGCATATTAAAAGCTTTTGCGAGAAATGAAATTCATCGAGACGTGACGCAGAGGGGATTGGGCAGAGTGTGACGGTGGGAGGGGTTTGGTGGCTTGGTGGATTTGCCATTTTCAATGAATGGCTGTCTCGGGGTTGACAAACAGAACTTACCAGGCATTTCACAGAGGAACGATGCTGTCTCCGGTCCGCCACATCGGAGGGCATGCCAGCGGTAGTCGCGAATCGGATCGATAACGGCGCATAAAGGTGATTCCATTAGGGGAAGTGATTCAGCCCAGTATCCGGTGTTGGCTGCCAGTGCACGGGAGTTCCTGTTGAGGTGAATAAAAATAATGTATAGCTACTGCTGGGGGAGTTTTCAAAAAGGAATATTAAATTGAGTTCGGGATGCTGGACCGCGCAGCGTTGCGACGGAGGAGGTTGAGTTGGACGGCGATGGGATGTGACAGAGGATAAAGAAATATCGGGTTGAATGGTTAATGTATTTCGACTGATGTCTGCGATGTCTCTGGAAATGTGTGCTACAGAGTCTGGGATGAGATGGGGTGACGCTGGAGGAGATCAATGAAGAGCTGCTTCCTGTGGGGATAGGTAACTTAGGAGTGGAACACGTTTTTTAGATCTACATTCCCTGGCTAGACAAAAAACAAACCCTTAAGCTAACTGAGCCACTTTAGCTCTTGCACACATTGCAAGTTGGCGTAGATCGCAGAAATGGTGTCCTGGGTGGCACGTTATTTGCTGTGTAAAGGCGTTCGGAGTGATGTGGGTTTATTCAAAAAGAAATTGGAACTTTTTGTGAACCTACGTGTAATGGATGACGGCTCGCCAGTACAACTGCACTTGTCAGAGGACAGACCACAACTCCCTCGACATGCACACAATTCAACAAGGTTTAGGGCATGCCATGAATTTTATGAGATATCGGAGAGCCACTCCCATGATCTTCCTTAGTGGTGCCAACACCCTACACTACGTGTTGAAATTTTGTTCAGCTGACGTCAGATTTCAAGAGGAAATAGCAGCCTATTGTCTTATTCTACAAAGAACAGTCTGTCGTGGCTGCATAGGGGACTACCCTCGTACACCTGACTCTCCTCATGATGCACTGGTGAATCTCCTCTCGACATCCACATGGGGTACACTGTCAAGGCCATATTTCGCTCAAAAAGATCTGGTCTTTGGTACAACTCGCACTGGAGTCTCGATGAACTTGCCCACCGCTTGTCTTTTGACTCATCTGACTCACGGACAGCGGTAATTCAACTGCAATACACATACAAAGCCGACTTTTAATGCATACAGAACTGGCTCCGGCAAAAATCTGAGCCAGGATAGGAATGTAGTCGAATTTCACAGACGGCTGCAAGTCCAATGAAGGGCCGGGCGCTGGCGCCTTCGGGGAGATCGACACCATGAGACTGTACACCTCAATTATGTATTCTGAGTCGGTGTTCCAATCGGTCCTAATGGCCACGAACTGTAAAGAGCAGGTGTCTGTAGCAACACCCAAGCTGTGCTTAAGGCCTTGCTCAAACCCTTACTTCTTCTAGCATAGTTCAGGAATGGAAGTCTTCTCTGAATTCGATCGGCAGTAAAAATTCACTAAGAGTTGTCTGGGTCCTTTTTCATACCTTTAATACCTTCAATCAGACATCACAAATTTTCTCTTCAACCGATACCTGGTCAGAGAGTAATAGACGGCAATGAAATGGCCGATTCCCTGGCAAAAAAGGTAGCATTGAAACCCTTCACAAGGCTTTGAACCACTCTACGCTGTGGGAGACCTTGTGCACAGCGAAAAAATCAGGGAAAAAATAAAGAAGTGTCCGGACGGCAGCCTGGAAGAACGCTCATGTCATGAAGAAAGCCAAGAAACGCCTGAGTCAGTGTAACTCAAACAGATTTGAGCCGTGTATCAAGATGTGTCTCCGTATCCAAATAGGATACTGTTGACTTAAGAATTTAATGAAATTCCAGAACATTTATTGAGATTTTGTGGCACACTATCCCACCGAAGGGAAAGATATCTGGGCACACACCCTCTATCAGACGAAGAAATGAAGTCAGTTTAACCGTCTTCCACCCTCAAGTTCCTAAAAAAGCGAGGGAATACTCACTAGATACAAAGGTATCAAAAGGGGTCACATTCGTCAACATACAATGCATTTTCGGGCCCGAATGTATCTCTAATGAACATCTTTACGAGAAAACGCTCCAGGAACCAATAAGCATCCTTATAGAATGGCGGAAGTGACAATGGATTAGTCACACACTACGAAAGAGTGACAGCAAGCTAACCAAGCTATGCAATGGCACCCCTCAATACAGGACCTCAGAAGACCTGGCGATCCCAAGAGCACTTGGCGGAGAATGGTGGAGGTTGAAGCTATGCAGTTGGAAAAAAGGGGAGGGTTGAGACACATTGCCAGAAATAGAACGTCATAGCGCTGTGTGCCCAACAAGGGGATACTTAAATAAAGAAGAAGATACAAAGGTATCAAAAGGCTGCACAATAGATCACCCTCACCAACAACAATGTTCAAACGAGTGTTCTCTTTCAAATATGGCGCAGTGGCTGCACACTGAATCGATGATGGTGATGTACCTCACGACGATATTCATGTTCCGGTAATAATACATAATAAGTTCCACACCTTTGGAAAGTGTGAAACAACACGTAATGAAATGGCAAGTTTAACTGAATATTTTCTTACATTCAGATGTTGTTGGTAACCTTGACAGTCACTGATATTAAACATTTCGAAAAACTATCATTGCTATCTGGTCATGCTTAAAGTGGTAACAGTGAAACTAATGTCTCTTGTGAAATTCTGTCCCAGATCCAATTCCGACGGTGGTGAGAGTCTAAATCTAATTTTTCTTTATGTTTGAAAAGAATCACAAGATTGTACGTGGCACACTTTAGAACTGTCCTTATTGTAGGCGAAGTATCTCAGTATTCCTGCCTGGTTAAAGAGGAGATGGCCAGTGATCCTACAGTGGACTTCCCCAAACCGAATTTTCAATTGATACCATGATTGGTTCTAGCTAGAGGTAACTTGGAGAGGATGTTTTTGTAAGGAGAATTGAGGGATATGTATGTTGGGGTGACTAAGGGAGAGCCCACTGTAAATCTTGTGAAGGACTTTTTGATGAGCTCTGCTGGCAAGGCATTTACCAACGACTTTACCCACTCCGCTTCTGAATGGCGGCTTAAAAACGTATGTTCGTCGAATTAAGGTGCAATCTGTTCTGAAAAGCCAATGTTCAATGAGCTCATCAGAATCGAGTCTGGTAAGAACTCCCGTAGAAGAGCTGAAATAAGGAGGTTACAGTCAGTGCCAAAAGTGTACGATGATTGATGAGAATTTCGTCCCCCCGACTTAGACGAGATCAAGATAGCAATATCCAGACTGAAGTCTAACAAAGCTGCCGGTGCGGACGTACTGTCCACTGAAATCTTTAAAGCAGCTGGAGATGATCTGGTTGGGCGCACGCACCAGCTCATCTGTAAGATATGGTCGGAGGAAAGCATGCCCGACAAGTGGAATCTCAGTATCGTTTGCCGATCCACGAGAAAGGAGACCCCTTTGCCTGCGCCAACGGATAAGTCTTATGAATATCGCTTATAAGCCGTTTTGTGTACTCGCCTGAAGCGGTTTATAAATAATCTGATGAGGTCCATATCGAAGTCCATCACCTACCAGATTTTCACACTACGGCATATCCTGGCAAAGATGCAGATCGACACCCAACACCTTTTTGTCGAATTCAAGGCCGCGGGACGAGCTATGCAACGCCATGTCTAGTTTTGACATTCCTGCCAAACTCGTCAGGTTGTGCAGGATGACGATGGAGAATTCTCGCTGCTACATCAAGGTCGGTACCGAACTCACCGAGACATTCAATGTCAAAAGGACAAAGCGACACGCTGTCATGTGACTTCTTTTCAACACAACATCTGGGGAAGATCGTGACTCAAACGCAAACACTAGAGGCACGATCTTCCAGAAGTCCGTAGAACTGTTAGCAAACGCAGATGACAATGACGTGATTGGCAGAACACAGCTAGCCGTCAATGAGCCGTTTGCTGGCATTGAGGAGGAAGGGGCTAAAATGGGTCTAGCGGTGAACGAGGGCAAAACGAAGTATATGCTTTCATCAAGAAAGGACACACAACATCGACGTCTTAGACAGAGCGTTACAATGGGCAGCTATAACTTCGAGGTAGTCAAGGACTTGGGTCGCCGTGGCGTAGTGGGTTAGTGCGTCGACGCTTACACAGAGGGTGCGTGGTTGGAATCCCCACTTTACCTAGACTTTCATAATTCACCTTCTTCGAGTCACTGACAATTCTCAAAGAGTATTCCTGTCTAGAAAAAGCTGTTCAACTACGCCGTTCGGAGTCTTCATATATCTCTAGGTCCATACCACTCGTGAAGAACAATAGCACGCACAACACGAGTGGTGACTGGGAAGCTAGGATTGAATCATAATTTTGTCTTCTTTCATTTAAATTTACTTTCAAAACCGTGAAATGTATGATCCTGTGGATTCGAGTGACGCCATGTGTTTTTCTTGATGAGGGGGTACGATTTGGTCATGACTTCACCATTCTTGCCGGGTTCTGGAGACTCTTCGAAATAGGAAACTGATGTCCATTTGCTTTCTGCCTCGTTCTATACAAGTCTGATATGTACCTTTGGTCTGTCCGTCCTGTCCTCTGTCCTATCCACTGTCTTGGCATCTTTCCTTTCTTCTTTCATATTCCCTGCCCTTTTCCTTGTCCCGCCATCTACCCTTTTTCTTGTCCTGTCTCCTGCACTGTTCTTCATTCATCGTCAGCGTGTCTATCTCTATGAAACAGCCTAAACTTGTTTGAAGCTCATGAAGGTTCGCTTACATCGTCCCCGCTCTATTACCCCTCAATATCCTCAAGTTATAGACAACCTTCTATCACCTGAGCCAGTCAATTGTTACCACGCAACCCCGCTGTCAAGCTCGTTCACTCCCCCCACTCACAGCACGTCACGTAAATTCCCGTGATTAGCCCCGACTCCCTCATTGCTTCTCTGACCTAGTTTCCAGCACGTCAACAAGCGAGTGCATTCGTGAAAAATACCCATAATCCCGATGAGTGTTGGCACAATTGACTCCCCGCTGCTCGAATGGCGGAATGGCGCCCACCCCCGTCAACACACGACTCCTTGGCAATGGTAAACAATTTCCGTCCTTTGTGCCATATTCCGGCGAGTGTTTTATCAATATCCATTCACTCGCCCACCCGCGGCGGTCGGGGTGGCCCGGCGCGGCAGTCTATTCATCACCATCCCCCCCGTATGACAGTTATTTGCATATTTTCACATCCGAATATATATTTTGGAACCTCCCTAATCGCGCACTGTGACAACGAGACGGAAAGGAACACCAACTGAGGCTGCTGTGAATGGGTGTGTGGTGGAAAGAGGGGGATAAGGGAGCCGAAAACATAAGAAGAAAATAAATAATTTATGCTCTATACATACGACCACATGAAACGATCCGAGCTCTGCGGCCTCATGAGTCCAATCCAGACAATGTCGTTCACATCCAATTCCCTTAAGAGGTCTCGGGTTGCATCAAATTGAAAACTGTTGTCAACTGAAACGGGAAAACCAGATGAAAAGAATTTAAATATCTCACAAATACAAAAGGTACACGCATCTATTGAGGGATGAAAGGTTAAAGGTGGCAGGTGACTGATGTGATGTACTGGCGGGCGGGGGGCGGCCGATATTTCGCACGGATTCTCAGAAGTGTGCCGCACAACATGTGAGTCTTAATGGATGTGGGCGTGGCGGTGTGTAACTCGTGACATGTCGAATTGGAAAAAGCACTCGTAAGATGAATTTTCACGGGAAAATGATACATTTTCGAGGCTGGAATGACTGAAATTGGTTTCTGAAAATCACTTGATTTTGTGGAGAATTTTGTAAAATTGTTCAAGGACGAGGCGAAGTGAATGTTCGCACGAACTTCAAGCAATATGCGGGATAAATGGAAGGCTTCCAACAAACAAACATGTGCGGCACTTAAAGGAGTGAGTTGAGGTCTTTAAAGAGTTTTCAAGCGGAAGCTGGCGCTCGTAAAATAACATGGACGGGGAGAGAGAAAGAAGGCGTGAGAAAGAGGAAGAAACTCAGGTTTATTTGTAGGAAAGAGTAGAGATCTTAGAAGCCATGGAACATGGAGACAAATCTCCAGCTCTCATTAAGATGCTCTCAATCCTTTGAGGAGCATAAGATCGATAGAGGTACTCAGTTCCAAATCAATGTATTTGGACACTCAATTGTTTGTTGCTACCAAATGCAAAATGTCACGTATACGCCACCGTGGCCACAGAAGACAGCTCTTAAGACAGCCTAATGGACCAAATGCAAAATGTTACGTGTACGCCACCGTGGCCACACAAGACAGCTCTTAAGACTGCCTCCAGGATCACATGCAAAATGTTACGTGTACGCCACCGTGGCCACACAAGACAGCTCTTAAGACTGCCCCCGGGACAAAATGCAAAATGTCACGTATACGCCACCGTGGCCACACAAGACAGCTCTTTAGACTACCCCTGGACCAAATGCAAAATGTTACGTGTACGCCACCGTGGCCACACAAGACAGCTCTTAAGACTGCCTCCAGGATCACATGCAAAATGTTACGTGTACGCCACCGTGGCCACACAAGACAGCTCTTCAGACAGCCTAATGGACCAAATAAAAAAGGTTACTTATACGCCACCGTGGCCACACAAGACAGCTCTTAAGACTGCCCCCGGGACAAAATGCAAAATGTCACGTATACGCCACCGTGGCCACACAAGACAGCTCTTAAGGCTGCCTCCTGAGCCAAATGCAAAATTTTACGTATACGCCACCGTGACCACACAAGACAGGTCGTAAGACTGCCTCCTGCACCAAATGCAAAATGTCACGTATACGCCACCATGGCCAAGACAGTTCTTAGGACAGCCTATGGGACCAAATGCAAAATGTTACGTATACGCCACCGTGGCCACACAAGACAGCTCTTAAGACTGCCTCCAGGATCACATACGAAATGTTACGTATACGCCACCATGGCCAAGACAGCTTTTAAGACTGCCTCCGGGACCAAATGGAAAATGTTACGTATAACCCACCGTTGCTACCCAAGACAGCTCTTAATACTGCCTCCTGGACCTTCGCTATACAATGTGTCCAATCAACTGTGTGAGGTTTATGTTTCCTTGTTGATGTGTATGTTTCTCAATCATTTTTTTACTCAAAATTGGAGTGTCTTAATTGAGTCCACTTTCCAGGTACTGCTTTCTTTAACAAACACAGATTCCTTGTTGGAGCGGACCACTCGCAGCTTGGTTCTCAAGGTGATAATTTTCGGATCGTGTATATGATTCCGAACGCAGCCTTAGCACCAATTCTGCTGCAAAATTCTAGTTCGGTGCCACAAGAGTAAGTCAAGACCACACTTCCCGATTATATAAACCTTTTCACCTCCTAGAGGTTCCGTCCAGCAATATTCAGTTGGGCTCAGATGTTTGTTTGATACTACGCGCTTTGATTGCCTGTCCAGGTTTCTGAATTGTGGGCTATCAAGTAAGAGACCATTATCCGATGTGGAAGTAAAAAAACCTCGTGAGCGTAGTCAAGCTGATTTCTTGCGTCAATGCGGCATGGAGTATATCGCAGAAAAAATAGTGGTGACAGAATGCATATGCACACTTGACGAACTCCACTCTGGACCTCAAGCTCCCCTGACACATTATTAGTGTGTAAGGCAATTACCACCGACATATGCAACCCTAGGTATACCTCTCACCAGACTGTATCTGAATTAATGCTTCTCTTAGTCGGTAAAGAGCAGGTGTAGTGGCGACCAGTACTCAATGCAAGGACTAGATTATGATCTGTAAGCTGTTTGTGAGGTGAATTTAGGAGAAACCAGAGCGAAAACCAGCATGCTCGACGTCCGCAATTGAACTTAAATGCCCTTTGATTCGTTCCTGAACTATTCCAGTTATTCTCTAGGTACTTCGGGAAGAACGCAGTCACCTCCACAAGTTCCGCGTCACTCCTCCTAGCATCCTCTTCCACTCCTGCGGAAATTGTTGGCTATTCCAAGACCTATGTTTCATTGGATGCAACAAATCTGCTGATATGCATACCTGGAGTAGCTTGAAATAAGTCAATACCCACTGCCTTGTTTGTTCAGAACTTTTTTGAGGACTTGATTGCTGCTATTTGTTTTGCTGCGAGGTTCGGTGTGAATTCGGGTGGCGATAGAGTAATCGTTTGAACTCGATATCATACCGCCATTTGGGGCAGAGGTTTAATAGCTATCTTATGTTGCCACGGTGGCGTATACGTAACATTTTGCATTTGGTCCAGGGGCAGTCTTACGATAACGTATAAAGACCAAGTGATCGCGGATGCAAGGCAACTTGGTATTGATGTCTGAAGTGGCGTTTCCAAGACAACGATGGAAGCCAGTTGTATTTCAGGCTTAGACCCTGAGGACAATCCCCCTCACGGCCCAATATTCCCGACCGTGTTTAAGCGGTTTGTTTACGTTTGAATAACAGCTCGCTGTCTTCTTGCCTAAAAACACTTCACATTGGAACTAAATTTCGACCAACAAGCGACATTGACAAGCATTTGATGAGCCGTAGGTTAAGGTAGGTGGAAGTGGCATTAATGCACTTGGGCCAATGTAGGTCCATTGCACCGTCACGTGAGTGTTTCAAAATACAGAGGGCTGCCGTGATTTATGACAGCCAGCCAGTTTTCTCAGCAGGTCGCTTAGACTGTCGGAGAAGTATGAGCCTTTAGTGACTTTCCTTTGGAGGTGGAGGAGGTGTTGGATGCTTTCCTCTTCCTTTTCCTCTAGGAAGCTTCTACAGAAGTGATTGGAGATTAGGACTAGTCGTGAAGATGCGTGAAGGCTTAGTAGGCAGTTTCCAGTAATTATAAATTTTAGAAAATAAATTTAGATCTCTCTCTCAGATGTCAACCTGGCATTGTTCCTAATCGCGGCTCGCCAAAATGACATTCCACTGCTCAAGATTGCTGCATGAGGTTATCTTCAGATGAGATGGCTACTTTAAGTTGAGGGACTCGTTTGTATGAACCATCTGCAAATTAGACATTAAAGTTTGGACCCCAAGATGATGTGAAACAGAATCACTGAACAAAAAACACAGACGAAAGGTGACTTCTGCGAAGGCATTCACTTGGTCTGTCATCATCCACGTCGCATCCCTCTTCCCATTCATCAAGGTGTACATCTCTGATGACCTTTTTTCGCGATTTCCATTCCACCATCCACACGGAATAAATAACTTCACCCAAAGGTAGCTCAACTTGGAAGCATACCCACCCATCGCCTGTCGTCGCCAGACACCAAACAACACTTGCAATCATCAAAAGAGAAACTGCTTAAAAATGCGCATACATTCCGTTTCAATCTGCCGACAGCAGCGCGCCCGAATTCCAACTGAGTCCAATAAAAGAGTGTGTAGGACCAAGACAAATTGTTGTGTACTTCCTTAATTGATTGCAAGGACTTCAACTACTATGAATCTATTTAAACACTTGCGCCGTGCCTTCCCCGAATCAAACGAACAAAACAAGGGTCGAACAGCAATCAAGGAGCTTCCTGCCTTTACACTTGACAACACAGCACAAAGCAGAGTGTCTCAATACACTTACAGTGCACAGGCTGCTGACGTAGAGGTTGCGAACGGTCTCGAATGGTTTCGAATGGCTTCGGGTGGCGAGGAGGAGGGTTGCCTGGTGTATTTCGAGTTCCCTCCCTCAGCACCGTGATGGGCCTATTCATGGCGGTTATGTCCTGTTTTAGGATTTATGTCCTCGAAGAATTTATGCAAAGTGTAAACAAAATTTACCTTAGTGCTTTGAATGTCAACGATACTTGTAGTTGAAACCAAATTACATGCAAAGGAGTATTCTGGCGGGGGCCCGCTGGCACACAGGCCGAATGCAAATAGGCACTCGAACAGAGATTGTGTAATTCGAATTGAAATTGAGTTTAAGTCGGAAATGTCAGTGGGTGGGGTGCGCTCTTCTTTGAGGGTCCTCGGGCGCCGGCGAGCATCTGTTGTGAGGCAAAGGGTTGTTGCTTGAAGTGAAACAATGTTTTTTGGGTCGCTCTTGACTTGAAGTCGTCTGAATTTGGCAACTTATGCTGTCTGAGATGGGCTGTTGTCAGGGGGCGTGAGTGGTTTCGTGAGAAGAAGGAGCGGTTGTAGATTTGAGAGGGCACTGACTGCTTTGTGTCTTTGATGTCCTTCGCTTGCGCTGTGATGACATGCCGAGTTTTCGACGTATTTTTCTGCCGGTTGATTGTTTTAAATGTAATTGTGTCGTGATCGTTATGCGCGATGTAAATAAGACTGATCCGTCTCTAGTTGGAACAGTCAAGGAGGGCGAGTATCGTAAAATCTACATAGTAAGCATAAATTGTGTCGAAGTGTACTTCTGTCATCTGTCACCCACTCCCCTGTTGACGAAAATTCTAGTGAATCCAGTTTGACACTGAAGGGGATATTTCGAATTCCGGTGAATCGACTGCATCCTTGCATCACAACTTATTCATCTGAAGTCACCTCGGAGTGCGATACATGATGCCTGACAGTGTGTATACTATGTACTATGTTTCTTTTTTCATACTATGTTTCTTTTTTGTTCGGAAATAGTATTGATTCTATGATGTTCTTAGAAACTATGACCATTTGCGGTCAGATAGGGAGGTGTACCCCACCTAATCCATCCTCCTTAAGCCTCATGGGTACAAATGTCTCTGACTAAAGGACGACTGGACCGATTTTGTCGCAAGTACCTCCCAAGACATTTTGATCAAACCAACAAATTTTACGTCCATCATCACTTTCATCACTTATGAGTAAGACATTAATAAAAGATTAGAATTTATTTCTTAATTTCGTCTTGTTTTTCTGTTTTATCTGAAATTCTTCTAAGCTGCTACTTGATGGAAATGCTTCCGGAGCCTTTAACAGGACTATACTTTCCTGTGGCAGTGGTTTTCTTTTTCTACTGCGTTCTATACTTCCTCTTCTTCTTCTTTATTTGGTCCTACAGTCTGGGGATGGACCTGGGCCGCAACCAACAAGCCTCAACCAACAAGCCTCAACCAACAAGCCTCTCCTACTAGCACGGTTTTTGGCTATCTGCCTCCAGTATCGCACGCCATGTTGTTTGAGGTCCTTTTCCACCTGGGGTGGTGCAAACTTAAACGCGGGTGTCCTCTGTTGCGTTGTCCCACGGGTTCGCAGTCGAATACTCTTCGAGCCGGAGCTGAGTTGTCCATAGGGTCTACATGGCCTAGCCATCTTAGGCGTGGCATCCGACGCCTGATTACCCTCATGTCGCTGTACAGCCCGTACAATTCGTGGTTGAACCTTCTTCTCCGATAACCATCAAAGCAGACAGGATTGAACGCAGAACATTTCTCTCGAAAAGACCAAGGACTTCCTCATCCGCTTTTGAGATTCCATGCCTCCACGCCGTTCTATACTTAGGCTCAATAAATATGGATCCGAGGACAGTAAAAATTGTTTAAGGACATTTCGGACAGACATCTCTTCGGACAGTTTCCCTGGTGGCAATATGCAAGCCTGAATTATTTCTTTTGTGTGAGTCACACATTTTGTGTATGTTTGCAGTCATAATCCCGAAGATAAATAGTCTTCGTTTCAGTGGCATAACTTCCAATCTTGTCTCCATCAATTTCATTGTCACTCGATATTACTTCGAGTAAAATTTGGAAATGTTTGATGAGTTCAAAGTTAATACCTGTTATATCTGAGCTTATTTCAGCGTTTCGAAAGAACTTTCGGGCTGTGTTGCCATCATTGGTATTCCCAGCTGTTTGCCTATAACAAAAATAACCCGAACAACAAACAAAATTTAACGCCGGATGTGGAGATCGCTTCATTTTATGAGCACCACTGCAAGTCTGATAAGAATTAACCTTTTTTATTGCAGAGCCTATAAGCTCTGGCAAGCAAAAAATATACGCCAGATGTGGAAATAGCCAAATTTTTTGAGCTCCACTGTAGGTCTGTTAAAAACCAACAATGGGGTCTAATAGTAATAATTATAATAATATGGGTGGGGCGACAGTCCGAGGCGGGCCTTGGCCTAGCTTCTCAGCAACCACTCGTGTTGTGCGTGCTATTGTTCTTTCACGAGGGGAAGGGACCTACAGTTTAATGCCGACTCCCAACGGCGAAGTTGAGAAGTTTTTTTCTAGACAGGAAGACTCTTTAAGCATTGTCAGTGACTCCAAAGAGGTGGAGCCGTGAATTATCAAAGGTTACCACCTTTGATCGGGTGTCGAACCTGGCACCCTCTGCGTAGGAGTCGACGCACTAACCCACTACCCCACGGCGTCCATGGGGGTCGGCCACTTCAAAAGAAAAAATAAAATTACAATGATTGCAAGAGCGCGAGGTAGGTCTGTTAAAAAAAAAGTATATGGGTTGGGCAGATGAGGGCAGACAGATTCTCAAAGGCACCATCGACGAGAACATTTTAAGCCTTATCTCCCGGTGGGTACATTTGGGTACTTTCTTAAAAGTCTATGCAAAGTCGCAATATGCCAGAAATTGGTAAAACTAAAAGCCTTCAACTCAAGCGAGGTCGCAAAAGGTTCAAACTTACCTAAAACATTGTTCACATAACAGGCAAGAAACTAAAAAAATAAGGAGGATTGCGTTGCTACTTACTTCAAACGAACACGAGAGAAATGTAAAACATCAGTTGGATTACGTGAGTCAACTAAATCACGTAATGCAAGCGATGTTTTATATTTCTCTTGCTAAAAATGTTTGCTGTTTGCGATGTCACGCAGCGGTAAATACCGTTTCCAGGATTTTTTTTTTTGCAGAACATTAAGACCAAAAGTTTTACCCGTCGTTTGATACCAAACTTTTGTCATTCTGACGACTTTGATTTTTGAATTAAGTTCCGCTAGATTTGCAAAATAACACACTGTGCCACGTATCAAACCAGAGTAACAACCTAAAAGGGTACCGAACGAAGAACAGGAGAGGTATGCAAGCCACTCGATCCTCTTCCTTTGAGTCTTATTCATCAGGAAACTTGGACTTGGACCAACCACCTCGTCCTAGGTTTGCCAAGCCGTCGACTGGAATGGCATTCGCACTCAAAATGAATGCCTGTGCATAGTCCTTGAGATTTCATCCACAAATTGTTCAGCACCGAGTAATCCAGCGGAAAATGATGAGAGACTGTTCCACCCACTTTTCAAAACACAGAGAGATCACCACTTACCAGTAACTAAGTAAGCATGATGAAATTGGCAAACGGCATCGGCCTCGAACCAGGATATCCTGTCCCTGAAGAACCGATAGAACACGTTCAGTCCCTCCTGCGGCATTGTCCATGAGTTGCTCACATTAACCTGAAACGACAAAAGAAAAAACCCAACAATTTTAAAACATTCCCAACAAGACTCTGTCAATGGGCGGTGATTAGGTTTCAGTACACGTCGAGGAAGTTTCAATACACATTTAAGCACAATTTCATATCCGTGGACATCACTCATTCGCCTCACATGTGCAGCGAGCCACAGCTATACCCGCACACAAGTAGTTTCAATTAGTTTTTCCACACGCCCCACATGCACCCAGAAGCAGGGTCTTCATTATCCCGAAACCGTTTCACAAAAACAAAAACCAAACACCTCTCCACTCGCTCTAATTATTGTAAAGCATCCATACCCACGGCGCATAGGTGGTTGCTCCTTTTCAGAGAACGAAAAGTTTGCACAAAAAAAGAAGAAAAAAACAGGGTTTCGACCACAGGACTCGGGGAATTTTGCACCCATTCTGTGTTATCCTCCGGGCAAAAGTTCACAGAGCTCTACATCCGCTCCGAATAGCGCCCCACTGAGCCAGGCGCAGGACGAATGAGCAATCAAAAACTCAAGTGTTTAACGAAAACTGCTGGAAAAAAATGGAAAAAAAATGGGCTGCTTGCACAAAGGAATGCCCGGAAAGTATGTGCTGCTGTGGTGATGGTTCTACGTGATTGAAGTGCAGCCGGGTGCAGGGTGGGATGTGATTGAGGTGCTGGCACCCGAGGCTCTTGCTTCGAATTCACTCCATTCAAGCCAATTAGTGGCGGAAGGTGTTCTCTTTTTTTTCTCCATCGTCTTTCGATGAAGAGCGTTGTTCACGGTTGAGGGGAATACTGGGCTTTGTTTGTAAGCATTGATGGTTGTGGATGCCTAAATGGGTTCTATGGTGATGATGGGGTTGGTTGGAATGCTTTGAGCAATTTGTGAGCCGTCCAAGAAGCGGAAAGTTAAGCGAACTGACCGGAGGGACTCTCGAGATGGAGGCACTCTTTGGAGCAAGCCAAGTTAAGGCTTCGAAGATCCCGAAGTCAACGAACGCACATAAATCCCACCCCCAACAAGATCAGATGTCTATCTCGTTCGTTAGCAAGGCCGTATGTGTCCCAACCCCTAGTGCTGACAAACTGAAGGCTGTCTGCTTTTATCGCATTAGTGGGTCGTTAGGGACACGACCACCAGCCGTCAGATTATCGCATACCTTCGACATAAACTCGCTCACATCACGAACGTTAATCGTTTCATCATCTCCAGGCGGTCGGGAGCTTATGCGTGCCAGTTGTTAATTTTGGGTGCTGTCTGCTCAGAAGTACCCCCATTAACCTTTTGGCTTTCCCCCAAGAAGTAATTGGTTTCACAACAAAACGTGGCGATGACACGATTGAATCATAAAACAGGCATGTTCACGACTGTCGCGCACTGGCCTTGCTGGAAGTTCACCATCGTCCATCACAATGCCGCGACACGTGGCCATGACGAGTGTCCCTCCAGTGGTTGGGGCGTCCGAACCTAATCATCAAACATGGCTGTGAATCATCTCCGAGTACACTCGTCCTTAAACATGGCGATTTCGTGCAGGATTTCCCGGCGAAAACAAAGACCCTTCCGAAGGACTTAATTCAATATTCAATCGAATAATATTCGTCCTTCCGTCGGCGCGCAATGGCAAGAGCGATCTCTCGTCAATGGAAGTCAGTTCGTGGCAGGACCTTCGACGGGAAGGCAAACGGAGAATGTATCGTCGTAGCAGGACCTTTGAAGAGAAGGCACGCGGAGGGTATAACATCGTGGCAGGACCTTCGAAGTGAAGGCACACGGCACACGGTGAATCGCCGTGGCAGGACCTTCGAAGGAAGTGTATATCGTTTCTCCATTCGCTGGCCTTCAACTTTGTAATGAATTTACTGCTCCGCTCGGGTGGAAGGGTCCGTTGTTGCTGCTGCAAAATGCTAACTGTATTAACAACTTTCCGAAAGTTACAGGGCTCATTAAATTCAAGTTGTGCGCTGCCTCCCTGCGAGGCTCTTAGTGAAACACTCCCCTGTCGCCGGTTGCCAGCATGTCCTGGAGCATCAAAATCGAATGCGTCAGCGTCAGGTGTGGACTCGCTTGTGTATCCTGCTGCCGGGATGATAATGAAATTACCAGCCAGAGTGACCTTCGGTTGCCTCGGTTCGGGTGCTCTCCTTGGCTTCGCCCGCTTGAGTGGGCTTCGCAAATACCGTCTGCAGCAGGATCTGGCTCTGTTTTTGTTCACCGGCGCTTCATTTCAGTGGATTCTCTCGTTTCCTTGGCAAGGCATAGCCGAGGAGATTATTTCGTGATTAAATTTCAAAGTAGCCCTGGGAGGATGGATGGCTGGATGGGCGGGTGGTGTACAACACAGTGTACTTGGTATGCGTGGTATTGTAGCAGTCTTCTGCTCCGGTAACGACCGGGGCTAATTTTTAATGATGCTCTCTTCGAGATTCGGCAGTAAATTACCACCGATCATTGAGGTGGGCGGCCTGTGTGGGCGGGTGCTCCCGTGAATGCTAACGAAACCCACTGGACATCGGATGGCAATTGATTGCTCGGAACCGATCCACCGGCACGGAGGCAGGGGATTGGATGAGCTTGGGGCATAATTATGATTCCGGTCGTAATAGGTTTTTAAATCAAGGCTAATGGACTTGTGCTCGTCGGGTCATGGAGTGTGGCATCATGCTCAAATTGCCATTACGTGTGTACGGCGGAGACGGGAGCGTGGGGTTGGCAGTAAATTGTGCAATAATGAGAAGTGCTTCCTGCCGGTGTGCAGTGACCTGGATTGAATTCAACGTTAAGTGGAAGCACGCTGGTTTTGCGGAGGTATTTATGACCTTAGGCAACATTTTCAACAAGATTTGATTTTTAAAAGACGAAGTGAGAGGGGGGGGGGGGGGGCGGGGGGTGGGTTCTTGTAAGATGTTTGGCTGTGCTTATAATTGAATTGGGTAAGGAGAATATATTGAGTTCCTTAAAACGGCAGGACAATGGAAACATATGTTCGGTCATTGAGTTGTCAAGTAATTTAGGATTTTAAGATTTTTATAATGCCAGCCTAGAGAGGGAGATAGATCTTCTGACAGTTCTTCTGTAAGTTTTCAAAAATCTTAGCAAGTACGTGACATGGAGCCGCCAATGAGGTCTCGGATGAAACTGAAAAGGATGCAGCTGTCTTCGAGAAAGGACTAGTTACATCGACAACTTGCTAGGTCCCGGGCCACAGCTCAGTAGCAGGGAACAAGAGAGCGGACGAATTGGCCAGACAAGGGCGTGAAATGGACATCAACGAAGCGGACACATCACTGCAGCCACCGATCAGTGCACTACTACGGACTATAAGTGACACCTTTCTTAAAGAAGCCAACTAGTCTGGGCTCACAAGAAATGACTGTCATATGACAAGATCACCGTGGCCAGAGTTCAACAACGGCAAAACACAGAAGCTCCTGGCATTGGACCGCAACTCAATCCGTGAGTGCGTCGGAATGATCACAGGACACTGCCCCATTGGAGCAATGCTCCGGAAATGGAATGCGGAATCCAGCGATCTCTGCCGGAGCTTCGGAGACGAGGAAGAGACCGAAACGATCCAACATCTGCTTTGCCACTGCCCAGCTCTCCAGACCTGGCGCCTAGCTTCGCTGGGCAGAGACTGCGGACTTAGCGAATGCGGATGCCGGTACATCCTTATAAGATTTGTAAAGATAACAGCTTGGTTTAAGCCATCAATTGACACAGGATGGGTTTATTCAGAATGTGTACTCCACAGATGAAGGGATTTACAATAGGCCATAAGGTCTCCGAGTGGAAGTGATGTTCTACCATCACCCTCCCCTTCCTTAACCTAACCTACATCGACGACTTGGGCTAAGATTCACAACTGTCAGATGTTGGAATTAGGCCGGGATTTCGTCTACCCCGGTTTCTACCATAATACACCAACTTCTGTACTGAGACCAAACGCAGAACTCTTGCGCCTTTGGGGTCAAGAACCAATTGACTGATTGGGCTGTGGAGCGAAGAACCGTCGTAGCTTAGTGGATTCTTAAAATTCATGTGATTTCTGTTGAATTTATGCCTCTGTCCACCTCGGACCGTCGCGTCAGCCATCAGCCAACATTGCAATAAAAGTTGGACAAATCACCAGCCGTTCTTCGACACATAAACTTATCATGTTTTGACCATAAAACCTGAGACATCTAATATAATCTTTCCAAAATGATCCTCTTAAGATGATAGCGCTGGAGAGTTAGTTTAGATTGTAAACCTAGTACGGAAGCTTAGTCATGAGTCGCCTTTTTTTGTAAGACTAGACTATTGATACGTGTTGAGCGAGATATTCCTCAATCGACTCAACCGACGTAAACTACCCTCTTGAGTGAAAGAGAGGGTGGCGAACGATCGGGTGAATCAGAGAGGACATGCATTGGCAATCGTCTTTGGATCGCGGAAGGGTACGTGTTGTGTGTTGCTAATTAAAACTACTCCGTGACAGCCAAAAAGTTACTGCCTCTCGAAAACGGAGAGAGGAGGCTCAAAGCGTCGCTCACACGTCGTGGGAACATCGAAATTCACTTGTCACACAATCAGTGTGAAGCTCGATGTGCACACGACATAAAAATTCAAGCGATGCATTTGTCTGGCGAATCACTCACGTAAGCAATTTCATAAATACAATTACGTAGACGACACTTTACACCACATTTTCCTCCCCCTTCTTGAGAAACGAGCATTTTTTATTAAGATCAGTAAAAAAATTAAGCTAGTTACAATTTTAATTTCCTAAATTTGTTTACTCGTGGTACCAATATTCTTCTAAACAAATTAAATTACGTTTCTTGGCAAAGATATAGTGTGCAGCCATGTCTTAGATCAAAGAATCAGCTTAAAGCCTCCAACTTTGTGAAGTCAACAAATAGTCGTTCACTAAGTACAGAGAACTCCCTTACACCGGACAGCTCCATTAAGTGGACGAATAACTTAAAGGGACAAGATGTGTTAAAATGGTGGGCTGGTGTTACATTGTCTGTATTGTTTTCCTCTTAGATAAGCTACTGGATAGCGCAGTTGGTGAAGTGCCTGCCTCTGGTTAAGGGGTCCCCGGAAGGAATGTAATTACGCTTTTATCTGGTTTTCAAATTTGTTCCAGTCACCATTTGCTGTTGGTATCAAATTAACGGCGCTATCACTGGCGTAGTCAAACAGTGGTAGTAGTCTGACTAGGGGTATCACAATGGACCAACATGGTCACTACCAGTTCTTCTTACGTACCTACCTACCTAGAGGGTGGCGATTCTGTCCAGTAGGCCATCTAAGGAGTTGTCTCGCATGGCCACGGTGGCGTGTACGTAACACTTTTTATTTGGTCGAGTAGGCAGTCTTATGAGTTATGTAGCGCGGCCATGGTTGCGTATAACAGCTTATGTGGTAAAACAGCTTCAACATCTCAAGCTTCTTTACAATGTGGGAAAAGAATCTTCGGACCACCATCTTACTTTAATTTACTTCACGTTTATTCGATCTCTCGGCTGTACCAAATCCGTGTGTAAATCATGGTTAAAGTGTATCATTGGAAGCATGGAACAACTTTTCTCCAGAAACAATTAAAAAAAAAGTGCATCAAACCACCCGAACTTAGGACTTCGCCACAGATGATGACATACCACAGAACAGTTGTCGAATTTTATCTTCGCTCGTAAGAAAACCGGTTACAATCGAGTTGATTGTCGACGACGACGATATGAATACTTCGAAAACAGACTGATACTCCACAAGAAGGTGTTGAACCCGCTGTGAACTTATATGTAAATTTGCCTTAAAAGCTGGAACGAAACGAAGCTGACGTATGTTTTCCGATCTTACTCCCCTATCTCTCAGAGAAATAACGGACAGATGCAATCTCGCCCGTCGCGTAGACATTCCGGACAAGACAAGAGATGATGAATTAGCTAGGAAGTGAACGGGTCTGACACAGGAGACACGCCATCCCTTATCATGGCTACTGACCAACGTCATAAGCCACTCCAACCGTAGATTAGCGGATTTAGTTACCTGTGGTTATCGATACGTCGTTAACATTAGAGACTGGTTGGAGTCGTCCAACCGTCTTTACTCAAAGCAGTTCGCATATAGGAGAGGCAAATCTAAAACAGGTGCCCTTCCTCATCTCCTTAAGAAGACAGAGAATGCACTGGATTCCAAGGAGCCCTATGTGCTTTCCTCGACATCGAGGGTGCTTTCGATAACACCGGGTACGACTCGTTCACAAGAGCGATCAGTAGCCGAGGCATCGAAGAATCGACTAACCGTTGGAAAGTCGTTCCATTACTTTCTCTTTCGGATGTGTGTCGGTTTCTGTACCTGCGGTCAAGGAATGCCCACGGGGGAGAGTGTTCTCTCCCCATTGCTGTTTTCTCTAGTTATCGACAATCCGCTAACACGTCTCCACACATCTGGTTTAACCACAATAGGTCATGCCGAAGGCCTGGCTATTATTATTAGGGGTAAGATCAAAGCGACACTAACTAGTGTAATGAAGGATGCACTGTTACAATTCGTGGAATGGTAGCTCAGAAGGATTATCCACTCATTCCAGCAAGACCGTTCTAGTCCCTTTCTCAAGGAGGTTATGTATCAACCTGGAACCCATCATAATTAACAACAGCACTCTGGTATGTTCAAGTGAAGTTAAATATCTTGGAGTAATCCTGGACAAACGACTCAACTGAAATTCACACATCAAGTCAGTCGCAGAATGTGCCACTAGAAGACTGTGGGCCAGGAGAGGCCTATACGGCAGGACTTGGGGTCTTTCTCCCAAAATTGTACATTGGTCGTAGACAATGCTGTTAAGACCCATCAGCACATACGCGGCCATCGTCTGGTGGCCAAAAATACTCCAACAGTCAACGGCAAGCAGGTTACAGAAGGTGCAACGATTTGCATGTCTTGGAATAACAGGTGTTATGCGCACCTACCCCACATCAGCTCTAGAAGCTATAGGCGGGCTAACTCTCCTACCGATCTTCGCCAGGAGCAGCTAGAGCACAATTACAATCCAGATAACTTAAACAGTATACTCGACTCAATCCCTAATAGAGACATGTTTTGTACAATACCGGAAACCATGGTCAGGCAACATTATTTCGGCAGGCTTTTTGAAGTTGACATATTGGACCGTGGGTCGCCGTGGCGTAGTGGGTAAGTGCGTCGACTCCTACGCAGAGGGTGCCAGGTTCGATACCCGATTTTACCACCCTTCATAATTCACGGCTCCACCTCTTTCGAGTCACTGACAATGCTCAAAGAGTATTCCTGTCTAGAAAAAGCTTCTTAACTTCGCCGTTCGGAGTCGGCATTAAACTGTAGGTCCCTTCCCCTCGTGAAAGAACAATAGCACGCACAACACAAGTGGTTGCTGAGAAGCTAGGCCCAGGTCCACCTCGGACTGTCGCGCCACCCATATATATATATATTGGACCGCGGATAGTGGATCCGAAGCCTGGTTTGTAAGTTTGGTCGTAAGTCTTGTCACTAAGTCGTCTCTTGGAGTCTGTATTACAAGCTAGGGATACGGGTTGAGCGACATTGCACGAGGAATAAAAAGGATCCCTTCCCTCAATCGACTCAACCATTCTGCTACCCTCGTCAGTGAAAGAGAGGGTTGCCAACGATGGGATGAACACAGAGCACATGCATTGGGAATCGTCTTTCGTAACTGGACACTGCTTCATAGGCAATGAAACCAAAATACTTGGACAGCCGTCCAATGATTTTTTTTGAAGCTGTAGGAATGAGGAGGAATAGGAAATAGTACTGCACTATCTAAACAGACCTTTCATCCTTCCTTATCAACTTTGCCATCAACTCCCCGTCAAAGACACTTGTAGTTAGGTAAGCCTATGAATTTCCTCACTTCCGGGATAGTGTTAAACATCGACCATCGAATGTATCAACCCTTCAGTGGTGCCAAATCGAGATGTTGCCTTTTGTATATTTCCACCATCAGTCCAACAGTCACCCAGTCTCCCATCATAGGAAACGCTCTCGTGAATCATTCACAATAGACAATGTCGAAGTCGATCCGTCAATTATCAAGGGTTTTACAATCCAACAAAGTCGATGCGAAATTAGTTTGTTCTTCGTGCAAAACATGAAATCCAAAAATAAAATCCTCATCACAGTCATGACATTATTCTCTTTAGACCCCCCCACCACCTTCATCCACATTCCAACCCTCCTGACCTTTTCAACATCATCGAAAGTCGTGTAAAATCACGTCAAATGCTATTTCTGATCCACTTAATGGGACAATTAAAAAATCCTGTTCTTGTCCATTTTGTCACGACTTTCCAAACCCCCCACACTGACCCACTTGTATCGCGACCCCCGGCTAAATTCAACTCGAATCAATTGTTTAAACATTTAACAACGATAAATTGATGGCGCTCCGTTTCAATGGAGACATCCATTTATATCGCCACCCACTGCCAGTCCGAAAAACTAGGACAAGGGAGAATAAAAGTAAATGAACGAGTTCTCATTAATTATTTACACGGTGTCCTTGCAATCGTTGGGGTTTCAATTATCTAAGTCCTTCGTTTAATTGGGGTTAAGTGTTGTTGGCGTGCTTGTGTGCGCGCGTATGTTTGTGTGTGTGAATGTGTTAAGGGCGAGCCAGAAAAATGATACCCATAAGCCGGTTGAAGTCCCACAAGGGGCCGACCGTGGGGGATGACTAAATTGAATTCGAAAATACTTAACGTTTGAAAGAATGTATTTAATCAGAAGACTCGAAGCGGAGGGTGGGCGGGACAGGAACAGGGTCAATGATTTATGAGATGAGGAATGGCTTCGGTGGTTTGATGGCAGTCAGTGGGCGGGTGTGAGTGGGAAATGAGTGAGGCATCGCCTGCGGACTGCTGGGCAGGTTCTTTAATGGCAGTTAAGTTGTTAATGTTTAAGCTTGTGGTCGTCGCTCTGAAATGGTTGCTTTGATGGCGCAATTAATTTGGTTATCTGTGTGGTTGTGGATGGTTGATGGTTGTGGCAGATGGTCTCATTTTCAGAATTTCAATTAGTAAAGCACTTCGTTTCCTGTGCGATTTTTTTCTTCAGCGAGGTGTGCGAATGTCTAAATGCGTCTAAATCAAACTAAGCGCGGCTGGGGCACTCTGAGAAGGCTGAATCACTTCTTGGAAAATCATGGAGCATTCGGGATATCGGGGGAATCGATCGTTTGAATACTCACTTCGGATTCAGCAGAGAAACGCGACGTCGAGTGGCATTACCACGAATGCTTGGTTTCCCGTATGAAGAGAACATCGAAGTCCTCGTACAGTCCTACCGTGCACCGCGGAACACATCCACTGCGATCCTTGAGCGAAGTGAAGGTAAATGAGGACCAAGCAAAGTCGAACATTCAACAGACGGAGATCACCCAAATCATTCATGAATTCACATAAAAATTAATCATGTTCAGATCGTGGGAGTATTTAAGAAGAAAAGAGAAGAGTCGGGGAGAATTTTGGCTTCACCGCTTTTATTGACTGTGCTGAACTGATGATGAGTACACACAACACAATGCCTCTTATACGGTTAATCCATTGGAATATCCCCGCTTCGAATAGATCACACGATCGGATGGTAACAGGATGTTATGTACATAATGTAGACTGGTGTACACACTTGTGTTTAAAAGTCAACAAACGTTTCTTTGTCCACAAGACTGTAGCCGTAGCCAGCTTATGTTAGTCTGGTTGAAGCTGGTCACTGAGATCAAGACGCCCATGTTAGTAGGCAACAAGCGAAGTCAAAGCAGCGCGGTAACAGACACTATGGCGTATGTGGAATATTTTTAGAAAAACTCCCATGTCTCGAAATGGGCTAATCCTTAAACATGAAAGCAAATATCAATCCACCACTCGTCACATGTGAGTATCCGTCATGGTCGACAACTGTAAGCTTGGGAGCAGGTAAGGAGAATGTTGCCCTTGAAACGAGGTGTTTAGATAGGCACCCCCTTTGGGTGTCTAAGTTCGATTCTGAACAAGCAGCAAGTCAGAATATGTGCGAGCCAAGTTCAATCCGTGAACTAACCAGCATTCAAAAATCATCGAATCACACAAAATGCCAAAAGAGTATCCGTTGTCCAACTTGTCCGTTCAGAGTCAGCTTAGGTCCCTCTTACTCATGATAGAACCACTGCACGCACAACACGAGTGGTTGCTGTAAGACTGCAGTAGGAGCTAGGACCAGAGCCAACGCAGACTTTAGTGCCAACCATATTATTTTTATTAAGAAAATAGGGTCTACGCTCGTTTAAACGACTGGATAGCTTCGTTGGTTAAGTGCCTGCCTTTTGAGTGGGGTCCTCGGTTCGAATCCCAGTGAAAGCGATGTTAACACGCTTTTCGCTGGTTTTCAAATCTTGTCCAGTCACCATTTGTCATTGGGGATCAAATTATTGGCACTATCACTGGAGTGCTCAATCAGTGGTAGATGTCTGACTGTGGGTATAGCAATGGTCTAAGTGTGCTGGTGCATTCACTAGCATCCCCTGTACTTAACCTAATCTAACCCATGCTCGTTTATTCAAGTCTTGCTGTTTATCGAGCCACCTGTTGTCTTGTTTTCATATACAAACTTGACTGATCCGAACATTGATATACAATTTTCAATCAAGACTTCTTTTTGGTGAAGCTCGGTAACATGATGGAGTCCATGCCAACAAGAAGAAGATCTACTTTTATTCAAGGGATATGGTTCAACTCGTTGGATATGGCTTGTTGCCGTAATGGGCTTGCGCCCATTTTTCTTTATCTTAGATCCTGTGAACACATTTCAGCAAAACACTTCATTTCCTCTGCGATTGTTTCGTAGAGGTGTGCGGAGAGCGTCTAAATCTGTCAAAATGTCGACGATTAAAGATTCACATCAAGGGCCAGAGTCATAAACAATTCGAGATACCCTTGAAACTAAACCTGTCGCCCAGACAAAACACAATGCAGTGTCCAGTCTTGTCAAGAATACCCTAACCGGATTTCAGCAAAGGAATGCGCTATGCGTGGCAAATGTGAGCAGGAAAGGTATGTTTACCTGTACGCAGAAAACATAAATTGCCATGCATGAGCATCCGAAGCAAATTAAGTTAACTGAGTACAAAACAGAGGCTGTTCTGTTGAACATTCGACAAATCTTTCACGGAGTCAAGTAAAATTCTTAAAGTTGAGGCTCATACCATCTGGTTGAAGCTGGAGATATAGATCAAGACGCTCACCAGACGAAGGTAGGTAGGTAGGGGGCTGCTAGTGAATTCATCAGCACACTCACACTATGTTGGTCCATTGTAATGCCTACAGTCATACTGACCACTCCAGTCACAGTGCCGTCAATTTGATGAACCAACTATAGTGAACCCTCCCTGAGCCGTTTCTCTAACTCTAACTTTTCACATTTCCCTCAATTGTTCATATAAAAACATCTTTCTAAATCAAAGTCTCTCTAACTCTAGCAAATTATAGTATCAACTGACAATTCGACCTAAGAGGAGTCCACTGTAACTGTGTATTAACTTCGCTTTCATTGGGATTTGAACCGGGGACTCCACAAACCAAGGATAGTAATTTAACCAACTACCCATACAGAAGTCGCAGTCACCATACGTAAGACTGAAACAGCCGCCATAAAAGTAGTCCTATTCCAGACACTATGGCGTATGTGGAATATTTTTTATAAGGATCAAAAACTCCCATTCGCACATATCACATACGCACTCCCAAAATTGGAGAAATCGTCATTATCGGCAACTGCGATTTGGGGGCAGTGAAGGAGTTTGTTGCCACTGTACCCGGGAGGGTCGCTCAGCACCCACCGACACCGACAGCACCCACCGACTCCTCCGGTTCAATTCTCGCACAAGCAACCTTATCCATATTAGTATTATTACGAAAACAGGCTCAAAGCTCGTCACTAAATGGACCAAACACTGCAAGGGCTGTAGTAGTCAACTCTCGAGCAACTTTTTTTTCTGATTGTCATATAAACAAACTTGACACTGCTCCGATCAAGGAATTTATAGGAACCATTACAGTAGCTTCAAGTAGTGAAGTGCGCGGATTGACGACGGATGGCACATTGCATAGCTTTTTGATCGGTATTGTCGATGCTGGACGAACGAACTTCGGTAAATGAAGAAATAGCAGAGGGAGCGAATGAAATGTAGTCAACTGGGTCTTTCTTTGGATATAAAAGTGTGAAGGAAATGTGTGCACCACACACCTACGCCCAGCATAAGCAAAGTCAAGTACTGTCAATATCTCATCATACGCTGCGACTTCGACGTAATTAAACTGCAAAATCAATTGCATGATAGTGTACGATGATAGTGTATGGTTACTCTCACCGAATACCAACATCGGTCATTTGTCACGATCGCTTGGACAATCGGTGTTGTGTGTGAGCTTTTTTACACGGAACCCGGAAAGAATATGGAAGAGAGAGAATAGAAAAAGGCATATATAGTCCCCCTCTGGAAGTCTGTGGAGGGCGGTTTAAGTCTTGATGTTGGTGAGGTCACTGCTAACCGGCTTTACACCACAAAATGGCTAGTCTGGGAATGAAAGTGGCGACAGTGGAAAGAAAAACGGAAGATCTCCCTACACACTGACGACTCGAAAAAGAGTGCGGGTACAGTCGCAGAGGTCTTCTGTGATCACTTCGAAAAATCCATGGCTATTAAAGACGATTGTAGCGTCTCCTGTGGAAGATGGCTGAGATATACGAGGCAGAACATGCGTTGAGAGGCCACACTATAACCAAGTAATCGATTGTCATTGCTTCTCATAGAAAAGGGCAAATAAAGACCATAGCATCAGACATTCTGCCATCGAAACTGGTCAGCTTTTGCAGACAACAGACAGAGACCCCAGGACATACTTGCATCCAAAGACGAAAAAGCCAACAGTCTCGGAAAAAACTAATCTGAGTTGGATAATCTTCGTGCAATTACTTATCTATACCGAGTGATATAAGGTCTGTGTGTATTTTAGTCTGTTTGCCAGCAAGTGTGCGTAGAGAAACAGTGTGGTTCACAACAGTGGCAAGGAACTCACAATTCATTCCTCCATTCAAAAACTATCCTGAAATGGGTCATACAACATTCATCTACTGGTCGCAGTGCAAATAAGGCGCCAATAGCAACATCCGGGAATTGGAAAGGAGAGGATCCAGCTCCGTCGTAGTGACAAGAGAAATTAAAAGAAGGCGAAATCAAGTAAAGAAAAGTCAAAGGGATTCTTCGGGAGTACACCACTGCAGAACGTCAGCAAAACGTTGATACGATCGCAGAAAAGCTGCCTGAATCCTAGAGAGGTCGGTTCTTCTTCTTCTTTATTTGGCGCTACAGTCCGGGGTGGACCTGGGCCTCAGCCAACAAGCCTCTCCTACTAGCACGGTTTTTGGCTATCTGCCTGCAGTGTCGCACGCCATGTTGGTTGAGGTCCTTCTCCACCTGGGTGCGCCACCTTAAACGCGGGCGTCCTCTGTTGCGTTGTCCCACGGGTTCGGAGTCGAAGACTCTCCGGGCCGGAGCTGAGTTGTCCATACGCTCTACATGGCCTAGTCCTCTTAGGTGTGGGATCCGACGCCTGACTAGACTCATGTCGCTGTACAGCCCGTACAGTTCGTGGTTGAATCTTCCCCTCCAGACACCGTCAACGCAAACAGGAGCAAAGATCGCACGCAGAGCTTTTCTCTTGAAGATACCAAGGACTTCCTCATCCGCTTTTGAGATTGTCCATGCCTCCGCGCCGTACAGCAGGACTGGGATGATCAAGGTCTTGTATAAGGTCAGCTTGGTCCTTCGAGAGATGGCTCTACTACTCAATTGCCTCTTGAGCCCATAGAAACAGCGGTTGGCAAGGGTTACTCTGCGTTTGATCTCGGTACTGATGTTGTTTGTGCTATTTACTGCGGAGTCGAGGTAGACGACGTCCATGACTACCTCGAAGTTATAGCTGCCCATTGTGACGCTCTGTCCAAGCCGTCGATGTTGTGTGTCCTTTCTTGATGACAGCATATACTTCGTTTTGCCCTCATTCACCGCTAGACCCATTTTAGCCGCTACCGCCTCAATGCCAGCAAACGCCTCATTGACGGCTCGCTGTGTTCTGCCAATCACGTCAATGTCATCCGCGTATGCTAACAGGTTCGGACTTCTTGCAGATCAAGCCTCTATTGCTGTGAGACTTGCACGATCTTCTCCAGGATGATGTTAAAGAAATCACATGACAGCGTGTCGCCTTGTCTAAAACCTTTTGTGACATTGAGGGTCTCGTTGAGTTCGGTACCGACCTTGATGGAGCAGCGAGAGTTCTCCATCGTCATCCTGCATAACCTGACGAGTTTGGCAGGAATGTCAAAACTAGACATGGCGTTGTATAGCTCGTCCCTATGCACGCTGTCACATGCGGCCTTGAAATCGACGAAAAGGTGGTGGGTGTCGATCTGCATCTCTTGGATCTTTGCCAGGATATGCCGTAGTTTGAAAATGTGGTCGATGGTGGACTTCTCTGGCTTGAAGCCACACTGATATGTATGGCTTCAGGCGAGCACACAAAATGGCAGAGAAGATCTTGGATGCTATGTTCAGGAGACTTATCCCTCTATAGTTGGCGCAGTCAAAGGGGTCTCCTTTCTTGTAGAGAGGTCGGATAAATGAGACAAAAGCACTGGGGCGTATGTGGATCAGAAATTATCTCATTAAAGCACCTGATATGGCCACAATTGGCTTCATCTTCTATGCAATTCAACAGCATGCGATTAAAGCATCACGTTCCTCGCAGAACACAGACAGCGCCGCGTGTTGCTCTTATTATTTACACCAATTGGCCGCATGTACCGCAATGTTCGTCATTCCGTCCCCAAGCCCCCGGCCACATCCTTTGCCAACCATCGCCATGTGTAATCCTGTCCATTGCCAGTCAGATGAAAATAAATAAAATTTCATTCTCACGCATTACACACATTTGTAGCCGCACGAATGCTTGTTGGCACGCCACAATACCCGCCGCTCCACCCTCCCACCCAGTTGACCCCGCACACGAATGTACCGTCGTCGTTCAGCGTCCCAACATGTCCCTTACTCAAAAAATTGATTTCAGCCCATTCAGGATTTATTGATTCATCCCCCATTGCTTGCGTGTGTGTGTGGGCTGAGGGCAGACAATCACGCACGCACACATCAATGATCAGACGAATGAGTGAATTGATGATGAGCTTCATTGTTAATAGAAAATAGGTTCATGTCCCTTTTTACCGCAACACGGACGTGGGAGTGTGTGTTTGCATGTGTGAGCGCATAGATTTATCAAGCCTCATAAACAGATTACTGGGGTAGCCCGACCATTTGAGTGTGAGGAGGCCGATAAATCCTTACAAAAATCCAAAAATAACACTCCTCTGAGTGAGGGGTTAGGGGGTTGTTGGATGAGAGATGAGGTCCAAGGACTCATCGTCCATGTAAAACGCGGAGAGAGGGACCTGTCACAGCTAATGGAAGGTATGTCAAGTGGAAAGCAGACAATAACTCGGTTCAAGCTTAGCCCCAATTATTCGAACACTAATCGCAGCAAAGCTCCGAACATGACTTCGCTGCTTCGATCCTGATGTCGTCTGTCGTCCTGCTACCCACGCACACACACATCCGACACACACCCCCGCCACCGTGTTCTTGACAAATGAATAATCCCTGATTACTTCCATCGAAATAAATCAACATCATTGTCATGGATGGAGTTGTAGTTCATTTTGTTCCTTCCTCCTTCCACATGTGTGTGTATCCTTTCTCGGTCGTTTTCCTGGTCGAGACTCACAATCGAATGATTAATGAAGGAGATCCTTGGCAGGAACCATACGTGATGCTCTGGATTAAATTATGTGCCAAAACGAGTAACTTTTCCACGGCGGTGGGCGGCGGCGGTGTCCTTCGGCGCTGCTCTCCTCGCTTGGCTCGGTTGATATGCGGTGGGAGCCGGGGGCAATCGGTCCGGGCCACGGCCATGGAGATATTAAATGTTGCGTTACTTTGACAACCGTTGATGGGGTTCAACGGAATATAAATGAATTACCGTCTCTATTGGTTCACTGATAGAAGTGGAAAAGTTGTTTACTCCAACCTGGATCCTTGGGAATGTTATTATTTTTCCTCGTGGGCGAATGCCTTGGCATGCCGACGCTGTACATTGTTACGTGGCAGCGGTGGAATTTTGTAATAAACCGAAGCCTGCTGGGCGCAGCCGGGGGAGAGACCGAACGTAGACGTTCGTGTTCAATTTTGGGCGAGAGATGACAGACAACTTTTTCCTTGTCGATCTGACTGAGACGTGGCGAACTGAGAGGACTTGGGAATGGAAAATTACTACGCCATCTGAAGTCATGCTAGCGTGAGATTGAATCGAGACCGTTGGAGGGCTTCGTGGCGCACATCGTTTCAGCTCGTTCATCATGCGGGTGATGGAAGAGTTGCGGAAAGTTGGCGCACACTGGCTGGGCAATTACGTCTGTCTGAGATAGTTTTGCTGTGAGTTCGTGATTGTGGTCGGAGCGCGGGGGAGAGGCTGTGATGTTCCGTCATTTGTGAAGTGAATTGTAAGACTGCGCGATGAAATGGAAGATTGGGTTATTTTTTGTCAGAGTTCGGCGGGATGATTCAAAGTTTTTCAAGCAAGTCATCGGATGGAGAGTACAATGAGTGTTTTTTTGCTCCATTTGGATGAATTACTTATATCTGGATTAATTTGGGGTGCTCTCCAGAGGCAGAGAAAAGCGTTTGATTCTAGATGACGTGAATGATGGGGCACGTCATTCCTCTGAAACTCACTGAAGCCTAGGAGCGAGCATGATTTTGAGGTTTGGGTGCATATCTTATGATGAATTGATGGAAGGAGGCGCCATTGAACTGTATTTGGAGGGAACATTTCAGCCTTTTGATGAACAAATGTTGGATGAGATGAGTGTAACAGCTCTAGAATGGAAAGAGTATCACTAAACGAACTTTTCCAGCAATCAAAAATCTAAAAAACAACAAGGCTTCTGGCTATGATCTAATAACTGAACAAATACTGAAAAACTTGCCGAAAAGGAGCTAATTGAACTCCTCTAATTGGAGATCCGAATGGTGAATTTACGTTTATTCGGGGAACGGCCTGCTCAGTCATTGACTACTGCCTTGTGGCCGGGAAATGGAACGCTATTCTGAGCGACTTCAAAGTAGCCGCGCAAACTTTTTCTGACCACATGCCTTTGGAGATTTCTTTCACAGTTTCGGGAACTGAAGAATCACTCAACACAAAGCAAATGGGGCTACTGCCAAAGTTGATATGGAGAGATACATTTCAAACTATGCATCAAAATAATTTAAACCAGGCGCTTGCTAAACTGAGGTTGTTCAATAATCCGCTGCACATGGAGGACCTTACTCGAGTAATGATTGAAGCTATGCCAACAGGTACCACAGGCAGTCGTAGGATTAGAGAGAGAGAGAGAGATCTGGTTTGATGCAGAATGTCTTAAAGCCAGAAAAAAATCTTTTTTCGCTTCTAAAGCTCTTAAGAAAAAACAATAGTTCAGTTTTCACAAATATGTATGTGGTAGCCAATAGATAGGTTTTAATCTTCTCTGTTCTACCAAAAGGAAACACCTTTAGCAACAAACCGTAGCCGTTTTAAATTCATCGAGACCCTCAGCAGAATTTTGGAAAGCGGGCAAAACTAATAACGGGAAAAATAATTTAATTGCATAATCAAACTAATTAACGCTTTCTTTAGGCTATTACATGTTCCAGACGCATGGAAGGTTGCAGAAGTGATTATAGTTCCAAAACCGGGCAATCCGTTGAACAACACAAAGTCGTACAAATTTCCAAAATTTTTGAAAAACTCTTATTAAAACGCATTCAAAAATTTATCGAAGAGAAGCAACTAATACCTGATCATCAGTTCGGGCTTGGAGCGAAACACTCGAAAATTGACCAGGTATACAGAATAACGAATGAAATTGAAGGAGCAGTAGAGGAGGAAAAGATTTGCTCTACAGCCCTACTTGACGTTTCCCAGGCCTTCGACAAAGTCTGGTATGAAGGCCTAAAATACAAACTAAGCAGCCTTCTACCGAGAAGCTTGTATAAGAGACTAGAATCTTATCTCGGGAGCAGGATATTTAGAACTAAAGACGGAACTCAACACTCCGATTTTAAAGAGATCCGAACAGGAGTCCCTCAAGAGAGTGTCCTTGGCCATACATTGTACCTGTTGTACACTAGAGACATACCTCGAACAGAGGGTACACTTTTGGCTACATGATGACACAGCGATCCAGGCAAAGCGAAGTTCAGCTCAGTCCTCAATTGAACAACTGCAACCAGCTCTAGACAAACAAACGAATGGTCAAAACGCTGGCGCATTGCTCCCAATGAGACCAAATCAACGCACATAAATTTTACCTACAGAAATACTTAAAATCTAAATACCGTACGCTAATGAAGCAATATATGTATCTTGGTATGACTCTCGATGGAAGACTCACGTGAAAAAGAAACGGGATGAGCTCGAACACCGGTATAGAGCAATGTAGTGGTTACTTGAAAAGCACTCCAAGTTAAGAATGTACAACACACTGCTATTCAGTCCTTTCAAAATAAAATTATACGGGATGTTGTGAAAGCTCCCTGGTATCTCAGGAATTGTGATATACAAAGGGACCTAGGGATAACTACCGTCGACGAAGTAATAACATACTCCACTCGAAAGCTAAGTATCAGACTTTATGGTTACTTTATGGTCATTGTAGCAATGCTATGCGTTTAGTATAGCATTCGTACGACTCCAACGTACGAGACCGCTCGATTTGGCGCAATAGTAATAAACCATCCTAACGATGGTCATGGCATGTGATTTTACCTGCAACACGCGAAAACACCCTTAAAAGTAAGCTACTAGATAGTCAGTAAAAATCTGACATGATACTATGTGGACACGGGTCATAGTGTCTTGTTGTAACAAAAAGTCAAAAAAAAATAAAAAATTGGGCTGTATTTGGGAAGACAGTCGCCGCACAGTAGTTGGCTTTGTATGGGGGTGCGGAGAATAAATATGTTACTTTTGAACCCGTGGACCACATAAAACATGAGCAACGAGATCTTTTTGTGGTTCAAAAATGGTTGATGTCGTTCAAACGGATTACTCATTAACGGAGTAAGATTAAGTGAAAATAAAAATTAAATAAATAAAAATTCCACTTTTTTGAACCACCAAAAGATTTATTGAAACTTGCACAATGTTTAAAATTTCATTAAGACCGGTCCACGGTTTCAAAAGATACATATCTATTATTTTGTAGGATGGAGATATGTGACGAATACTATTGTCTCATATCTCCATCCACAAGAATGGCGACCTCCTCCAACAACTACAGAGAAATATACCTGCTCAACGTCGCCTAGAAGATCCTGTCCAGCGTTCTATGAGAATGTCTGAAGCCGTTTTGCCCCGCACTAATCGGCAAGAACCAGTGAGTCTTCCACACCGGAAAATTGACTACAGATCAAAATTCCACACACAAGATGAAAATGTTACGAATACGTCGCCATGGCTTCACTAGACTGCTCTTAAGAGTGCCTCACTGACACGATGTAAAATATTTCGTATACGCCCCCATGGCGCCCCCTGGAGAAGACTAGTGGGTTAAAAATCAATATACTTCACCATTTCACTGATTTTAAACGGACGGAATGGTCGAATTCGGGATCTCGGGATAATTGATGGGGCTAACACATACGCGAAGAATCGTGCAGTTCGGCTAAAGAGCATCCAAGCCGTTTGAAACCTGCGCCGGATTTCGGCAAGGAGATACGCTGTCCTGGAGAAGATAGATCGGCGTGCAGCTGTAAACGCGGAAAGCACTAACTTCAGCAAGTCAGTCCAACTGTTGGCGTACGCAGATGACGTCGACATCGTCGCGCGTTCACAACTCACAACGTGTGGTAGGAAGCATTCATGGCAGTTGAAGAAGAGGCGAAGCTAGCTTGACTTAAGCTCAATGACGATAAAGCAATGTTTATGCTGTCGACCAAAAAACCATTCATCGCACACTACAGTTGTAGAGTCCAAAAAAACATACCCATTCCTTTGATTATTGAGCATTTTATGGTGTAACAGGCGAAATTATTGGACACCAGGTCGTATGTGGAATATTTTTAATCGTATGCACGTGTCTACTAGATAAATGATCCGCACTAGATTATGATGGTTATAGTAAGCTGCTCTAGAATCCAATTACGATGGGTGGCACTAGAATCCAAGGTGGAGCTGGAGGTGGTGCTTTTTGGGCTTAGTTTCTACAGGAACCGCATGTCTTGCTGTGCTTTTGTTCTCTCACAAGGAGAGTTACGTTGTGTACATTATTTACATACATGCAACTGAATGCGAATTTTGAGAAGCTTTGCCTTTGGTGATTTATGAAAGCTGCACGCATCAGAAATAGTATCCTAAACACACAGCATATAAGGATATCCTTCGAAAAGAAACCCACGGCGCATAATAAAAAGTGATTTTTAAGGTGCTTGGTTTTTAATTGTCAGGAAAAATCACATGAAAATTGCTAAAGAGGGTAAAATGTTAATTGTACTTGGTAACACAGTGCTTGCCATTTACCATTTTAATAATTTTATGTGTAAATGTTGAACACGACTACGTTGTGAATGATCCATACCGAGAGTCCAATTTTGAGTCACATGCTGATGTGGAAGTTGCTACTGAGTTGGTTTGACTTTGACACATGTCAAAGTGTCAAAAAGAGAACAGTGAAAGAACAAGTTGCAAAACAAATCGCTCATTAGTTATGCAACAGTGTTCCTTCTTCTCAGTTTCCAAAGAAGATGACTTCGACTGTCATGTTGTCTGCTAGGAAGGAAAATAAAAACAATTCAGGACATTGTTTACCATCCGACGTATGAAATTGGAACCATTAACAAGCACATGGAAGAACAATGTAACACCAAACATGGAGTCAAACCGAAAATGGGACACCCTGTATCTGCTTCTTTCTTCTTTGGCTGGCGCTACAGTCCGGGGTGGAACTGGGCCTCAGCCAACATGCCTCTCCATCTAGCACAGTCTGGTGATAGCCAACATGCCTCTCCATCTATTACGGTCTGGTGCAAGTTGCTTCCAGCCACGCACGTTCAGCTGATTGAAGTCCTTTTCTAGCTGCGTGTGGCACCGGAAGCGTTGTCTTCCTTTACCGCATTGTCCCTAGAGGTTGGAGTCCAAGACTTGTATAGTATAGTCCGTGTTTGTAAATGTAAAGGTCTCGACTATGTGAGCGTAGTTTTGATACAACGTACTTTAAGCATTCTTGTGACAGCTTCAACTTGGAGCGCTGTCCTTCTTCAGCGTTTTTTCCTGATGTTTTTTACGCCGGCATGTTTTTGGATGTGGTTGTGTTCGTTGGCCATTTCGCAGTCAACAATGCGACCTGAAGACCATTGTTTCTATAACGTCCTCGATCTGACTTAGATTCTAGTTTTGACTTAGCTACTAAAGCGTTTCCTCCTTCCCTCCGCCCGGCATTACCCCACAAATTGGACCTGGCCTCCATCCAACAAAATAGACGCGCCATTGTCGATCAATTTATGAGTCGCCAACCGTATCCGATGAAAGAATTCGCATGCTCTGAGGATGTTTTATTTGAGCATTGCCAAATTTGCCCTTTGAACCAGAGTCACACAACTGGAACACAGGCACACGGAATGTGTGCAACTTTGGTTGCGAACAGAACACCCATTCGATCGAAAAAAAGGAACAGAATACTGTTATGCCCAACTGGAGATGGCTAATCTGGCGATTGAACTATTTGATGCCGAAATCAATACAGGCTCCACTCGAGAACAAGGACGAAATGAGAATTCCCCACAAAGGATTGGCAGGATTGTCGGCATTGTCATCTCCGCCTCTCTCCTCGAATTGATTTAAAAGAAAATATTCATCCTTCGTCCTTTCACTTGAATGGACGCCCTGTCCCAAGAAGTAAATATGTGGGTGGATGAACACAAGCAAGATTCGGAAGAAAAAAAAAATATTCTTTCTTCTGCTCGTTTCGGTTTTGTGCTGCTCAAATGTTCAAGTTTTATGACAAGCCAAATGGCTGCAAAAAGGGACGAAAATCCCTCGCAGAAATGCCAGAAATGAGGTCATGACTGAAAGCCTTTGTTACTATCAAACCGCATTTATCTTACGAATCGAGGAATTGGTCGGGATTAGATGGGGTATACGTAACTGCTGCTGAATAACCCGACAAGAGGCGAGCAAAAAAACGAATGAACGAACGAAACACTAAAAACCAGAAGCAGAAAAAAAGGACCAAGCGAAACCGCAGATTTCCGCCGCCGGCCCATCCTCCCCTGCGTGGCCAGGCACGGAGGAGGCAAGGACCTCTCGATACAAAGTATTACTCACGCAGAGGTGAATCGGTTCCTGCTCACCGAAGCGTTTCCTAGTCCCGACTGAAGTATTTACAGAAAAATGTATTCCAGATAACCGACTAAGTCGTCTGTGTAAACAAGGACTCACTGTCCGTAGTCCCGAGTCCTTTTTATGTCCCTGCCGCCGCACTGTCAATCAGAACTCGTTAGCTTTCAATATCGGCACAACGGCATGGCTTGAGCACAATGTTGACATTTTAAATTAATGCGAAGAGGATGTATCTTTTCTGCTGTTTTTTTTTTCTCCGTTTTGCCTTTCTTGCTTAGGTCCTTATAGAGACAATCGGGTTAGATCCTTGTGCCATTAAGCAAAGTTTTCCCTCAGACGATTCGTCTCTTGTGTCTGAGCAGGCGGATAGACTAAGTGGAAGGTGATGAGAGGACGAGGATGTGCAGAGTGGACGGCGGAGGAGATGAGGATTATGAGAGGTCCTTTGAAGAATGAGAGACAATGAACTCATAAAAGTCTTCATAAATATTCAATTACACATCGTTAGCATTTCATCGTTATTCTCTGGTCGGCTTTGAACGCCATGCAGGCGACAGGATGGATGAAGACGAGTCCCTCGCATAATTGCTTTCATTTTAAAAATGAAATATGCATCGGGGAAGCTTGCTGAAGTGTGGGGCGAAGGGAAGTGAATGATGGTCTGGCGGTTGAGGTGTGTGCACAGAAGCGGGGAATTTCTAAGGCATTGATGACGTGAGTCTGCAACGCATAGGAATCCACTTGAAGGGCACTCGAGACAGCGGCAAGATATCTAGTTCCTCAATCAGTTCTACGAAGAGGAGGCATCTGTCTAAGTCAGGGCCTCATTATCAAGCTTGAAGTTCTGCACATTAATAACTGACATCATGGCACAGACACTGGATAATGATTAATTATCAACCACTAGTCTGCTTATGAGCGATTACAAGCCCGGGATGATTTAATAACTTATGTAGGAATCTACTGGCGGACAAGTTAATGATACATATAAAGTCAAGAGTCCAGGTTCGCACAGCAGGCAGCGCTGACAGATGGTAGCCCCGGTCGTTGTAGATCAAAACAAAAAATAATTTGGTATTAAGTCTGCTTAACAAGAATTTTGCCCGGAGGCCCAATACCAGTGCAGGAAAAAAAATTCCACATACGACCGAGTGACCATTGTTTCATATACGACCATACCCTTATTCTCACCGGTGATTTTTCTGCCGCTTGGGTTTTCAACATTCTATATTTGACAGCTTACGCATGTCTTGTGACTTGCGCTAAGGTCGAGCATGCTCACATATCATTGCCATTTTATAAAAGGGAGACCTTGCACCCGAACAATGGTTGCAAACTACTGAATTTCACAATCGAAACGCGTACTCTGACGCACCATTCTGGTTGATGGGTTAAGTTAGGGTAGGTAGGGGAGCAGCTAGTGAAGTCACCAGCACACTAAGACTTAGTTGGTCCATGGTAATACCCACATTCAGACTTCTATCACTGATTGACCATTCGAGTGATGGGACGGCAAATGGTGACTAGACCAGATTCGAAAACCAGATGAAAGCGTATTAACTTTGCTTTCACTGGGATTCGAACCTTTCTAACCAAAGGCAAGCACTGCACCATCCAGTCGTCTTAAATGGTTAAGTTACCTGCGGTCATGCCTGGTTCAATGAGCCTCCAGTGCACTCGGATAAATTCACTGTCAGCAAAGATGTGTGGTCGTGGGGTATCATTAGTCTCTATTTGATGCTTTTCATATATTCTTGTGAGGGACGTCGAAAGTCACTCATCCAGGGCAATAAGCCAGCGGCAATTGCAATCTTGGAAAACAAAATCGCACGTGTTTCTAGAGAGGCTGATTCGCACAAAAAATTATGCTCTGCGGATGATCCACAAATTAAAAACTAGTACAGGAATGCCGTACTGAGATACCGTAGCAGGCAAGCTCAATCGTGGGGTGACAAAGACATCCCAAGAAGGGACCCCATGAAATAAGGAAAGGATGCTCGCTTGCAGAGTAGGTATCCATCCCACAAGCAGCAGCCAGGAACAATATCTCCTGCGACATACTTGAAGTAGCAAACCTCTGACGGACAAACAGACAGACTGTCAAGCTGTGCAACATCAAGCAAAATTTGGGCTGATCTCGATCTCATTGAAAGATAAGAAAAAGGAGCAGTTAAGATCGCCATAAAGAATGATGTTGGGCGTAATACGTTTATAATAGGTGATGGATCAGTATTTTTGTTTAAGCGGTACGCGGTAGCAATTAAGAGCTAACCAATTTCGATCTCCACGTTAATAAACAGATATTCCGAAGAACAGTTGACTTACACAACAATTTGCACTAGATCCCTTCGCTCGCAAGTAAATAGCTACACCGCCACCTCAACGATCAGATCTATCCGGAAAAGGAACACTTTGTAGCCGTTTAGAGAGATAATGGCATCAGGTTTTTTAGATTCCAACCATGTTTCTGACACACACACATACACTCTACAAAGAGTTAGCCAACTTCGTCGATCTTAGGTTTCGGGCTTTGTGCATTTATGTGACAAACATACGAGTTATTATTTTTTTTTCACAGAATTCGTAAGATTGCCGAAGTCGTCGATGGAACTATCACAAGAGCCTGATTGCGCCTCCATTCAGGGTGGTAAATAGAGCGAAGCAGGAGGGGGGAAATCAGAAGCACAACGCACATGATGAAATATTTCAAAATTAAAATTCGTCATGTTCACTCTACATTTCAAAAAAAGAAATTAAATATAAGTTGAAAAGGAAATCGAAGAAGAAATGAAAATTAAAGTTAAATGATAAGAAAAGAAAGAAGGAAAAGTTATGAAAAAAAGTTGATTACTAAGATAACAATCCATATTAGTCCGTTGTCTGTCTTGTTTGTGATGGGTGATGTTTGGCAGCTGCTTCCAACTGGTCGGTGATAGACTCGGGGATGATTCCTTGACGTGCGCTCTGCTCTGCATGAACTATGGCAGACTTAGTAATACTAATAATAATACTATTGGTGGCGCGACAATCCGGGGCGGACCTGGGCCTAGCTTCGCAACAACCACTCGTGTTGTCCGTGCTATTGTTCTTTCACGAGTGGAAGGGTACTCCAGCCTAATGCCGACTCCGAGGGGCGAAGTTGAGAAGGAATACTCTTTGATCATTGTCCGTGACTCGAAATAGACGGAATCCATGAATTGTGAAAGTTGGAAGATTAGGGATTCTAACTTGGAATCCTCTGGCACTGGATAGCGCAGTTGGTTGAGTGCCTGACCCTGGTCTCCGGTTCAAATCCCAGTGAAAGCAAAGTTAACACGCTTTTATCAGGCTTTCAAATCTGGTCCAGTCACCATTTCCCGTTGGGATCAAATTAACGGCACTATCACTCGAGTGTTCAATCGGTGATAGTAGTCTGACTGGGGCTGTGGCACACAAACCCACTTCGCCTACCTAACCTAACCCACTACGCCACGGCGATTGACAGACTTAGTGTGGACAGAAATCAGCTGTTTGTCTTTCTTCATTCGAAGGGCGAGCTGAAGAAGAGAGCGATTTCTTGATGTCAGACTTTAGTTGACATAGATGTAACGGTCGTCGTTTGTGTCGAAACCAGAACCGTGGAGAAGGAGAGGTGAGTGTTCTCGTTTGGGATAAGCACCAATCGTTCTCAGCAGAGCATCTCTCTCCTGAGCGAAGTGAATATGTACGACCACGGGCGGCTCGTCCTTGCTATGACGTGGTCATACACGAAAGATTTGCTTAAGAGCAGGTGGCTTATGATAAATGGTGTGACAGAGGTGGTTGAATATTTGGTTTAGATTTTGCCATCAGCTGCGTATTCCTGACGTTCAATCGTGTCACAATGTTTTTGAAGAACCATTATCTCTTCTTTAAGCCGTGTATGCACCTCTGATTCGATTTTTGAGTTCAGAGCAAGTTATTCACATGAGAGACATGATCGGCCAACCTGCTTTCAGTTATATTGATACGAGTCATTATCTCATGACTAAACTGATGTGATTTGTAACTCTTTCGAATTGATTATTCCGCCGCTCTTCGATGTCTGCGAGAGTTGGGCCCGTTATGCCGTCACTGTGATGCTTTGCAGATGGAGAGTTGAGCTGAGTGGGTGTAGAGCGGCGTTCCTCAGTTGAGAAGTTTTGGATCGGAGGCTCGTAGACATTGCCAACAAACTAAAGCTGAGAGAGACCTTAACTCAGCGAGTGCTTGGTAGGACATACTTGAACTCACTTGATGAGATGACAGTCATCAATTTTAATGAACTAATGTCTTTCTTAAGTCCCCACGGAGATGTCTTAAAAAAAACATTTTATAAGGCAACAGGGCTGTGACCAATACACCACAAACTGCGAACAACCAATTCTTTCTATATGCCATGAATCACCCAAACCGTAGCCATGGTCCATTAATGGTAACCCATTACTTCAGTAAATAATCATACTATAGAAATCCTTGTGGGAAACACAACTTAAGTATCCTCACAATCGTACGACACTGCTTTTCATCGAAGGTAGTGGACGAGTTGTAAAACGTCTGATTTAAAATTATATTTCAGGCTTAAGTGAATTAGATACCGTTGTCCGTTGCCGTTTGATCCCCGCACGCACTGATCAGTGCGTTGTGTGACTTTTGACGGGTTGCTCGTAGTTTGTTCAGGTTAAGCCCGACCGTCTGCCGAGCGGGACAGTCCGGCCACCAGAAGCTCGTATACTGTCACCATTCAGGTCTGGCTGCAAATGGAGCCCTGGGCTCTTATCGCCTAACTTTTCAGACGAGTATCGTCCTTTTGATTCCCTTCGGTGTTTTCGTCATTGGTTTACTGCATGTAAGACCATCACTATTGTCTCGCCTATTGTTACAGTTTGGGTGCTCTGAAAATAATAACTCTCACGTAAGAATGACATTTGTGTACTAATTCCTCTAAAATTTAATACAAATGCGACCTATCACTCTAAAAATGTCTCAAAAGTGTAGAACAAGATACGTATACACAAATTGTTGTGTCCAAAAATCAGTCGTCGAGACGATAGTTAATGATAGTTTCCAGTCTACGCGAAGCGGGCGACGAAACGATATCTCTTTTTTTTGCTTACATGTTCTAGGGTAACCCAATTAGCGCTATAAGCCGTTTTGATACCACTGGTCTCTCTCTTGTGTAAAACTTCGTTAGTTAATTAATATTTTCTTACAACAATCGCATGTAGAAAGTGATTTGTTGGATATTTCATCGAGGGATTCGAAGAAGGGCCTATAGACCTAGTGTTCGCTGTCTGATTCTAGCTAGCGCTGAGCAGCAGCACAAAAAATTAGTTAATGTTTCATTTTCTGAAATGTCGTTACAGCTGTGACAGTGTGTGTTATATGGAATATTTAGTCTGATTGCGAGGACCAGTGTCCCGTCGTGGCCACTATTATTCTTGCAAGTGGTTAGATGAGACCACCTACGACAGCTTGACTAGCCCTAATGGTATATGTACCTCCGCACATACGAGCTGACGATTGAGTAACCTTGCTCGGCTAGTTCGTTGGCTCTTTTATGTGCCCGCGAACCTAGACCCTTGGTACCCTGAATCTATCTGCTAAGCTAGTAAGTTCTTCGCGGCAAACTTCAACTGTTTTCGAGGATATGGTCGCATATACTATTCCTGCTTGTCTATCAACTAGGATAGCTATTTTATTTATAGAGCCTATGTGATCGATTTTTCAAAATCTTAATGATTTGGTATAAAGCCTGTCTGATTTGGAGTTGTGACAATATGGTTATGAGGTCTTACAGCAGGTCTTACAGCACTATATCTCATTATGTTACATATGTGGAGGTCTATAGGCAATAGATGGAGCACGTCTTTCAAGGCTTCCGAAGGAGTTTTCCTTAGGGCACATATAGTCCCTAAGCATGTCTGCACTTTGTTAAGTTTAGCAATATTGTATTTTTTATTGAGGGCCGGCCACGATACTTATGATCCATAAGTGAGGATTCCACGTTCTACGGCAGTGTATACCCACAGTACCATTTTAGGCCATAGATCCCACTTTTTACCAAAGTTTTTGTTACGGGGATAGAAAGCCCGTTGGTCAAGGTTGAGTTAAGGGTCTAGATAGACTCCTAGTTGGCCATTAGGTAGGGAGGGCTTGAAGGTTCGTATAACATTATTCTTTGTGAAAGGCATTTTTCCGCCCTGGCCGTACCGATACAAGTAATGCCGAACGTTTAAGGTCGCCAAAAGTAGTCGTGACGTCATAAATCGTGGAG
Source organism: Eristalis intricaria (assembly GCA_964034865.1). NCBI lineage: Eukaryota > Metazoa > Arthropoda > Insecta > Diptera > Syrphidae > Eristalis > Eristalis intricaria. The sequence goes on from OZ035876.1 coordinate 53,648,525, forward strand.
AATGTTGGCATCACTTTCTACTGAGGAATTATGTTACATTCTACTCGATTCCATTCCGCGATTACTCACACTGAACCATAAGCGCCACAGGAGACATCTTAACGAGTAGCAAGTAGCGTTCAATAATGAGGTCAGAGATGGGTTACACAGGCATGACAACATATCACACTCCACTAGAGGATTGCTACAGTATAGCACTATACAGCCAAGCCAGGTTTATACGGGTCCAAGACTTAAGATGTCTGGGCCTGGTCCGAAGAGAATTCGACTCCAAACTAGTGGGACAACACCACAGAAGGCAACCGGCTCTAAGACGCCGCACAAAACAGTAGAAGACCTCAACTTGGCGTGCCAAACTGGAGGCAGCTGGCCAGAGATCTCGCTTGTTGGTTTGGACCCTGGTCCCACTCGAAGTGTAGCGCACCATAAAAGAGTAAAAGTATTCAAAATCTTGCAAGGAATTGGTGGCCACGGACACTCACGTGTGCAGATCTATGGAAATGGACAAATTATTATCCAGGCACCATCTTGTCTTCAACATTTTGAAGTGGCAAACGACTTCACCATTCGTTAATCAGTGACACTATTTGATGGACGAATCCTGCTTATTCTCACTTTGTGCATACAATTACTTTCGAATGCTCCTCTTCGTCAATTCGGCCCAATTCCTGAATCCAAGAACCATCTTCGCAGGGAACTACGTCGATGTATATTTCTCGTCCTGTGCTCTTGTACAAACACAATCTTTCAAAAATCATAGCTTTACCAGCAAGGAGTCAACGTTCTCGGTAACCCTCCCGATGAGCAGTCACCGAGAAAGTTCGATTGTCATCCCCGTGAGGAGAAAACAATTGAATGAGTAAACAGTCTCCCGCAGCACGTCTCTCAAGGATTGCGATTCGCATTATTCTGCGCCAATATTGACACAACCTGGCATAACTCAGCTGAGTGCCTCCCCCACTTCGTTGGGCACACACTCGACCAGTGTAGTCGCTCTTAGGTCAAGGCAACCGTCCGCACACACGCGCATTCATAAACCACTTGAGAAACTCTTTATTATTTAATTCACACGAACGGGCCGTTGTGACCTCCCCTGGGCAGGGTCCTACAAGCGGAAATGCTTTGCCTTCCTCGCATCGAATATTCCAGCGGTTGCTTCGCTTCGCTTTCGAGAAAACAGGCAACTCCCACCGCAGGGAAAACCCTTTTAAGTGTAGTCACGCGATGTTCTTGCTCACAGCGGTCCCATAATCCTCGACGCTTGCTGTAAGCAAATTTTTTATCTGTCCCATCCTGAGATCTATTTGCTTTCGCAAGACCTCCTCGCACTGGGCCCCAGGGGAGCCTCTGTACGTGTCGCAAGGATATGAAAAAGTTTCTCGCAAGTCGACAAAAGAAAACCAAAACACACACATACACACACAGAAAAACAAAAAGGATCAACTTACCGCACGGGCATCGCATTTGGTTGCAACATAGAATAATCCCAAGACGAGGACCGTCCAATATTCCCAGGACCTTTTCGCCGTCGCGGTCGTCCTCATCCTCACTCGTGCCATCGTCAATTCAATTCTGTACTTCTTGGCACTGAACCGTGGAACACACTCACAACTCTCACTCCCGTCGCTCGGGTGGCGGACACAAAATGACAAAAGCAATGCACTTCGTCGCACACAAGGAGCAGTCTGATAGCTGTCCTTGTATTTTCTTTTTTCACGATTTTTTAACTGCTCTCTCTAACGGTATCCTGTTTATTTAGGACATCAATATTTATGTAACTCCCACTGGGGCAATTGGCCAAGTCCCAAAGCGGTCACTGTATGAGTCAACAAGGACGAAACACACACGGCACCACAGCAAAGGCGAAAAGAAATAGCACAGGCACAGCGTAGTTCACTGATGCAGAGCGCAGCACACTATTCACTGTGAGTTGAGTCAAAGTCAGAAAACGAAGAGCGCAAGAGAACTGAAGACCGTTGGCGTTCGCAGCCAAAAAGCGTCTGAAGGCAAACGCGTTCATTTGTTATCCTTTTAACGTCGGTCGGTTGGGAGCTTTCGGGGTACAGGCACGAGACGGAGATTTTCGCTGAGTTTCCACTGGTGCTATTGAATTCGCCGCAAGGACATGCGCTGTGGCGTTGTTTGTGTTTGCGTTTTGGGAAAGTTTCGCAATCAGCTGTTCGCGGGTGGAGATGCTGTTGTCAGCTGGTAGAGAGCCGGTTTACAAATACATCCTCACTAGTATGAGGGTCAGCGGATGAGGATCATCATTTCTAGGCCGCTTGGCTAATATGTCGGACTCGGACGTCTCGGTAGCTTGATGATTTCCTAGAACGATTTTAGGACTTATTGTATATGGGCTCAGGCGGAGAGGATTTGTTTAGATGATCTTTCGGATTGTAGCTTATTTATGTTAAGGTGGAATGACAATGAAAGATCACAGAATACTTCACACATGTACGCTGTGTGGTCTTTGAATATTCCGCACACTCCGTGTAGTCTCAGAGTAGTCCACATACGCCGTGTGGTCTGAGAATACTCCCCATACAGGGTGTGGTCGCAGAATACTCCACATACGCCCTGTGGTCTCAGAATATTCCACATACACCGTGTGGTCTTAGAATACTCGACATACGCCGTGTGGTCGCAGAATACTCCACATACGCCGTGTGGTCTCAGAATGCTCCACATACGCCGTGTGGTCTGAGAATACTCCACATACGCCGTGTGGTCGCAGAATAGTCCACATACGCCGTGTGGTCTCAGAATACTCCACATATGCCGTGTGGTCTCAGAAAACTCCACATACGCCGTGTGGTCGCAGAATAGTCCACATACGCCGTGTGGTCGCAGAATAGTCCACATACGCCGTGCGGTCTCAGAATACTCCACATACGCCGTGTGGTCTCAGAATATTCCACATATGCCGTCTGGTCTCAGAATACTCCACATACGCCGTGTGGTCTGAGAATAGTCCACAGACGCCGTGTGGTCTCAGAATACTCCACATACGCCGTGTGGTCTGAGAATACTCCACATACGCCGTGTGGTCGCAGAATAGTCCACAGACGCCGTGTGGTCTCTGAATACTCCACATACGCCATGTGGTCTGAGAATACTCCACATACGCCGTGTGGTCGCAGAATAGTCCACATACGCCGCGTGGTCGCAGAATAGTCCACATACGCCGTGTGGTCTGAGAATAGTCCACATACGCCGTATGGTCTGAGAATACTCCACATACGCCGTGTGGTCTGAGAATAGTCCACATACGCCGTGTGGTCTGAGAATAGTCCACAGACGCCGTGTGGTCTCAGAATACTCCACATACGCCGTGTGGTCGCAGAATAGTCCACATACGCCGTGTGGTCTGAGAATAGTCCACATACGCCGTGTGGTCTGAGAATAGTCCACAGACGCCGTGTGGTCTCAGAATATTCCACATACACCGTGTGGTCTCAGAATACTCCACATACGCCGTGTGGTCGCAGAATAGTCCACAGACGCCGTGTGGTCTCTGAATACTCCACATACGCCATGTGGTCTCAGAATAGTCCACATACGCCGTGTGGTCTGAGAATACTCCACATACGCCGTGTGGTCGCAGAATAGTCCACATACGCCGTGTGGTCTCAGAATACTCCACATATGCCGTGTGGTCTGAGAATACTCCACATACGCCGTGTGGTCGCAGAATAGTCCACATACGCCGTGTGGTCTCAGAATACTCCACATACGCCCTGTGGTCTGAGAATACTCCACATACGTCGTGTGGTCTCAGAATATTCCACATACACCGTGTGGTCTGAGAATACTCCACATACGCCCTGTGGTCTCAGAATATTCCACATACGCCGTGTGGTCTCAGAATACTCCACATACGCCGTGTGGTCTCAGAATACTCCACATACGCCGTGTGGTCTGAGAATACTCCACATACGCCGTGTGGTCTCAGAATATTCCACATACACCGTGTGGTCTCTGAATACTCCACATACGCGGTGTGGTCGCAGAATAGTCCACATACGCCGTGTGGTCTGAGAATAGTCCACATACGCCGTGTGGTCTGAGAATAGTCCACAGACGCCGTGTGGTCTCAGAATATTCCACATACGTCGTGTGGTCTCAGAATATTCCACATACACCGTGTGGTCTGAGAATACTCCACATACGCCCTGTGGTCTGAGAATACTCCACATACGCCGTGTGGTCTGAGAATACTCCACATACGCCGTGTGGTCTCAGAATACTCCACATACGCCCTGTGGTCTGAGAATACTCCACATACGCCGTGTGGTCTCAGAATATTCCACATACACCGTGTGGTCTCTGAATACTCCACATACGTCGTGTGGTCTCAGAATATTCCACATACACCGTGTGGTCTGAGAATACTCCACATACGCCCTGTGGTCTCAGAATATTCCACATACGCCGTGTGGTCTCAGAATACTCCACATACGCCGTGTGGTCTCAGAATACTCCACATACGCCGTGTGGTCTGAGAATACTCCACATACGCCGTGTGGTCTCAGAATAGTCCACAGACGCCGTGTGGTCTCAGAATACTCCACATACGCCGTGTGGTCGCAGAATAGTCCACATACGCCGTGTGGTCTGAGAATAGTCCACATACGCCGTGTGGTCTGAGAATAGTCCACAGACGCCGTGTGGTCTCAGAATATTCCACATACACCGTGTGGTCTCTGAATACTCCACATACGTCGTGTGGTCTCAGAATATTCCACATACACCGTGTGGTCTGAGAATACTCCACATACGCCCTGTGGTCTCAGAATATTCCACATACGCCGTGTGGTCTCAGAATACTCCACATACGCCGTGTGGTCTCAGAATACTCCACATACGCCGTGTGGTCTGAGAATACTCCACATACGCCGTGTGGTCTCAGAATATTCCACATACACCGTGTGGTCTCTGAATACTCCACATACGCCGCGTGGTCGCAGAATAGTCCACAGACGCCGTGTGGTCTCTGAATACTCCACATACGCCATGTGGTCTCAGAATAGTCCACATACGCCGTGTGGTCTGAGAATACTCCACATACGCCGTGTGGTCGCAGAATAGTCCACATACGCCGTGTGGTCTCAGAATACTCCACATATGCCGTGTGGTCTCAGAATACTCCACATACGCCGTGTGGTCTGAGAATACTCCACATACGCCCTGTGGTCTCAGAATATTCCACATACGCCGTGTGGTCTCTGAATACTCCACATACACCGTGTGGTCTCAGAATACTCCACATACGCCCTGTGGTCTGAGAATACTCCACATACGCCGTGTGGTCTGAGAATACTCCACATACGCCGTGTGGTCTCAGAATACTCCACATACGCCCTGTGGTCTGAGAATACTCCACATACGCCGTGTGGTCTCAGAATATTCCACATACACCGTGTGGTCTCTGAATACTCCACATACGTCGTGTGGTCTCAGAATATTCCACATACACCGTGTGGTCTGAGAATACTCCACATACGCCCTGTGGTCTCAGAATATTCCACATACGCCGTGTGGTCTCAGAATACTCCACATACGCCGTGTGGTCTCAGAATACTCCACATACGCCGTGTGGTCTGAGAATACTCCACATACGCCGTGTGGTCTCAGAATAGTCCACAGACGCCGTGTGGTCTCAGAATACTCCACATACGCCGTGTGGTCGCAGAATAGTCCACATACGCCGTGTGGTCTGAGAATAGTCCACATACGCCGTGTGGTCTGAGAATAGTCCACAGACGCCGTGTGGTCTCAGAATAGTCCACATACGCCGTGTGGTCTCAGAATACTCCACATATGCCGTGTGGTCTCAGAATACTCCACATACGCCGTGTGGTCTCAGAATAATCCACATACACCGTGTGGTTTCTGAATACTCCACATACGCCGTGGGATCTGAGAATACTCCACATACGCCCTGTGGTCTCAGAATATTCCACATACGCCGTGTGGTCTCTGAATACTCCACATACGCCAAGTGGTCTTAGAATACACCCCATACGCCGTGTGGTCTCAGAATAGTCCACATACGCCGTGTGGTCTGAGAATACTCCACATACGCCGTTTGGTCTGAGAATACCCCACATACGCCGTGTGGTCTCTGAATACTCCACATACACCGTGTGGTCTGAGAATACTCCACATACGCCAAGTGGTCTGAGAATAGTCCGCATACGCCGTGTGGTCTCAGAATACTCCACATACGCCGTGTGGTCTGAGAAAACTCCACATACGCCGTGTGGTTGCAGTATGCTCCACATACACCGTGTGGTCTCTGAATAGGCCACATACGCCGTGTGGTCTCAGAATACTCCACATACGCCGTGTGGTCTGAGAATACTCCACATAAGACGTGTGGTCTGAGAGTACCCCACGTACGCCATGTGGTCTGAGAATAGTCCACATACGCCGTGTGGTCTCAGAATACTCCACATACGCCGTGTGGTCTGAGAAAACTCCACATACGCCGTGTGGTCGCAGAATGCTCCACATACACCGTGTGGTCTCTGAATAGTCCACATACGAAGTGTGGTCTCAGAATACTCCACATACGCCCTGTGGTCTGAGAATACTCCACATACGCCGTGTGGTCTCAGAATATTCCACATACGCCGTGTGGTCTCAGAATATTCCACACACGCCGTGTGGTCGCAGAAAACTCCACATACGCCATGTGGTCTGAGAATAGTCCACATACGCCGTGTGGTCTCAGAATACTCCACATACGCCGTGTGGTCTGAGAAAACTCCACATACGCCGTGTGGTCGCAGAATGCTCCACATACACCGTGTGGTCTCTGAATAGTCCACATACGAAGTGTGGTCTCAGAATATTCCACATACGCCGTGTGGTCTCAGAATATTCCACACACGCCGTGTGGTCTGAGAAAACTAAACATACGCCGTGTGGTCGCAGAATGCTCCACATACACCGTGTGGTCTCTGAATAGTCCACATACGAAGTGTGGTCTCAGAATATTCCACATACGCCGTGTGGTCTCAGAATATTCCACACACGCCGTGTGGTCGCAGAAAACTCCACATACGCCATGTGGTCTGAGAATACTCCACATACGCCGTGCGGTCTCAGAATATTCCTCATACACCGTGTGGTCTCTGAATACTCCACATACGCGGTGTTGTCTGAGAATACTCCACATACTCCAATACGCCGTGTGGTCTGAGAATACTCCACATACGAAGTGTGGTCACAGAATAGTCCACGTACGCCGTGTGGCCTCAGAATACTCCACATACGCCATGTGGTCTCTGAATACTCCACATACGCCATGTGGTCTCTGAATACTCCACATACACCGTGTGGTCTGAGAATAGTCCACATACGCCGTGTGGTCTGAGAATAGTCCACATACGCCGTGCGGTCTCTGAATACTCCACATACACCGTGTGGTCTGAGAATACTCTACATACGCCAAGAGGTCATAGAATAATCCACATACGCGGTGTTGTCTGAGAATACTCCACATACTCCAATACGCCGTGTGGTCTGAGAATACTCCACATACGAAGTGTGGTCTCAGAATAGTCCACGTACGCCGTGTGGTCTCAGAATATTCCACATACGCCGTGTGGTCTCTCAGTACTCCACATACACCGTGTGGTCTCAGAATACTCCACATACGCCGTGCGGTCTCAGAATACTATACATACGCCGTGTGGTCTGAGAATACTCCACATACGATGTGTGGTCTCAGAATAGTCCACATACGCCCTGTGGTCTCAGAATAATCCACATACGCCCTGTGGTCTGAGAATACTCCACATACGAAGTGTGGTCACAGAATAGTCCACATACGCCGTGTGGTCTCTGAATACTCCACATACGCCATGTGGTCTCTGAATACTCCACATACGCCATGTGGTCTCTGAATACTCCACATACACCGTGTGGTCTGAGAATAGTCCGCATACGCCGTGTGGTCTCTGAATACTCCACATACACCGTGTGGTCTGAGAATAGTCCACATACGCCGTGTGGTCTCTGAATACTCCACATACGCCATGTGGTCTCTGAATACTCCACATACACCGTGTGGTCTGAGAATAGTCCACATACGCCGTGTGGTCTCTGAATACTCCACATACACCGTGTGGTCTGAGAATAGTCCACATACGCCGTGTGGTCTCTGAATACTCCACATACGCCATGTGGTCTCTGAATACTCCACATACGCCATGTGGTCTCTGAATACTCCACATACACCGTGTGGTCTGAGAATAGTCCACATACGCCGTGTGGTCTCTGAATACTCCACATACACCGTGTGGTCTGAGAATAGTCCACATACGCCGTGTGGTCTCTGAATACTCCACATACGCCATGTGGTCTCTGAATACTCCACATACGCCATGTGGTCTCTGAATACTCCACATACACCGTGTGGTCTGAGAATAGTCCACATACGCCGTGTGGTCTCTGAATACTCCACATACACCGTGTGGTCTGAGAATAGTCCACATACGCCGTGTGGTCTCTGAATACTCCACATACGCCATGTGGTCTCTGAATACTCCACATACGCCATGTGGTCTCTGAATACTCCACATACACCGTGTGGTCTGAGAATAGTCCACATACGCCGTGCGGTCTCTGAATACTCCACATACACCGTGTGGTCTGAGAATAGTCCACATACGCCGTGCGGTCTCTGAATACTCCACATACACCGTGTGGTCTGAGAATAGTCCACGTACGCCGTGTGGTCTCAGAATATTCCACATACACTGTGTGGTCTCGGAATACTCTACATACGTCCTGTGGTCGCAGAATATTCCACATACGCCGTGTGGTCGCAGAATAGTCCACATACGCCGTGTGGTCTGAGAGTACCCCACATACGCCATGTGGTCTGAGAATAGTCAACATACGCCGTGTGGTCTCTGAATACTCCACATACACCGTGTGGTCTCAGAATACTCTACATACGCCAAGAGGTCATAGAATAATCCACATACGCCGTGCGGTCTCTGAATACTCCACATACGCCCTGTGGTCTCAGACTACTCCAATACGCCGTGTGGTCTGAGAATACTCCACATACGAAGTGTGGTCTCAGAATAGTCCACGTACGCCGTGTGGTCTCAGAATAGTCCACATACGCCGTGTGGTCTCTCAGTACTCCACATACACCGTGTGGTCTCAGAATACTCCACATACGCCGTGCGGTCTCAGAATACTATACATACGCCGTGTGGTCTGAGAATACTCCACATACGATCTGTAGTCTCAGAATAGTCCACATACGCCCTGTGGTCTCAGAATAATCCACATACGCCGTGTGGTCTTAGAATACTCCACATACGCCTTGTGGTCTCAGGATAGTCCACATACGCCGTGTGGTGTGAGAATACCCCACATACGCCGTGTGGTCTCAGAATAGTCCACATACGCCGTGTGGTCTCTCAGTACTCCACATACACCGTGTGGTCTCAGAATACTCCACATACGCCGTGCGGTCTCAGAATACTATACATACGCCGTGTGGTCTGAGAATACTCCACATACGCCTTGTGGTCTCAGGATAGTCCATATACGCCGTGTGGTGTGAGAATACCCCACATACGCCATGTGGTCTCTGAATACTCCACATACACCGTGTGTTCTGAGAATACTCCACATACGCCGTGGGGTCTCAGAATACTCCACATACGCCGAGAGGTCTTAGAATACTCCACATACGCCGTGTGGTCTGAGAATACTCCACATACGCCAAGTGGTCTTAGAATACACCCCATACGCCGTGTGGTCTCTGAATACTCCACATACACTGTGTGGTCTCGGAATACTCTACATACGCCCTGTGGTCGCAGAATATTCCACATACGCCGTGTGGTCGCAGAATAGTCCACATACACCGTGTGGTCTCAGAATACTCCACATACGCCGTGTGGTCTGAGAATACTCCACATACGCCGTGTGGTCTCTGAATACTCCACATACGCCGTGTGGTCTGAGAATACTCCACATACGCCGTGTGGTCTCTGAATACTCCACATACGCCGTGTGGTCTCAGAATATTCCACATACGCCATGTGGTCTGAGAATACTCCACATACGCCAAGTGGTCTTAGAATACACCCCATACGCCGTGTGGTCGCAGAATACTCCATATACGTCCTGTGCTCTCAGAATACTCCAATACGCCGTGTGGTCTGAGAATACTCCACATACGAAGTGTGGTCTCAGAATAGTCCACGTACGCCGTGTGGTCTCAGAATATTCCACATACGCCGTGAGGTCTCTGAATACTCCACATACGCCATGTGGTCTCTGAATACTCCACATACACCGTGTGGTCTGAGACTAGTCCACATGCGCCGTGCGGTCTGAGAATGCTCCACATGCGTCGTGTGGTCTGAGAAAACTCCACATACGCCGTGTGGTCTCTGAAGACTCCACATTCACCGTGTGGTCTCTGAATACTCCACATACACCGTGTGGTCTGAGAATAGTCCACATACGCCGTGCGGTCTCTGAATACTCCACATACACCGTGTGGTCTGAGAATAGTCCACATACGCCGTGTGGTCTCTGAATACTCCACATACACCGTGTGGTCTGAGAATAGTCCACATACGCCGTGTGGTCTCTGAATACTCCACATACGCCATGTGGTCTCTGAATACTCCACATACGCCATGTGGTCTCTGAATACTCCACATACACCGTGTGGTCTGAGAATAGTCCACATACGCCGTGCGGTCTCTGAATACTCCACATACACCGTGTGGTCTGAGAATAGTCCATATACGCCGTGCGGTCTGAGAATGCTCCACATACGTCGTGTGGTCTGAGAAAACTCCACATATGCCGTGTGGTCTCTGAATACTCCACATACGCCATGTGGTCTCTGAATACTCCACATACACCGTGTGGTCTGAGAATAGTCCACATACGCCGTGCGGTCTCTGAATACTCCACATACACCGTGTGGTCTGAGAATAGTCCACGTACGCCGTGTGGTCTCAGAATATTCCACATACACTGTGTGGTCTCGGAATACTCTACATACGCCCTGTGGTCGCAGAATATTCCACATATGCCGTGTGGTCGCAGAATACTCCACATACGCCGTGTGGTCTCAGAATAGTCCACATACGCCGTGTGGTCTCTGAATACTCCACATACACCGTGTGGTCTGAGAATAGTCCACATACGCCGTGTGGTCTCTGAATACTCCACATACGCCATGTGGTCTCTGAATACTCCACATACGCCATGTGGTCTCTGAATACTCCACATACACCGTGTGGTCTGAGAATAGTCCACATACGCCGTGCGGTCTCTGAATACTCCACATACACCGTGTGGTCTGAGAATAGTCCATATACGCCGTGCGGTCTGAGAATGCTCCACATACGTCGTGTGGTCTGAGAAAACTCCACATATGCCGTGTGGTCTCTGAATACTCCACATACGCCATGTGGTCTCTGAATACTCCACATACACCGTGTGGTCTGAGAATAGTCCACATACGCCGTGCGGTCTCTGAATACTCCACATACACCGTGTGGTCTGAGAATAGTCCACGTACGCCGTGTGGTCTCAGAATATTCCACATACACTGTGTGGTCTCGGAATACTCTACATACGCCCTGTGGTCGCAGAATATTCCACATACGCCGTGTGGTCGCAGAATAGTCAACATACGCCGTGTGGTCTCTGAATACTCCACATACACCGTGTGGTCTCAGAATACTCCACATACGCCATGTGGTCTCTGAATACTCCACATACACCGTGTGGTCTGAGAATAGTCCACATACGCCGTGCGGTCTCTGAATACTCCACATACACCGTGTGGTCTGAGAATAGTCCATATACGCCGTGCGGTCTGAGAATGCTCCACATACGTCGTGTGGTCTGAGAAAACTCCACATATGCCGTGTGGTCTCTGAATACTCCACATACGCCATGTGGTCTCTGAATACTCCACATACACCGTGTGGTCTGAGAATAGTCCACATACGCCGTGCGGTCTCTGAATACTCCACATACACCGTGTGGTCTGAGAATAGTCCACGTACGCCGTGTGGTCTCAGAATATTCCACATACACTGTGTGGTCTCGGAATACTCTACATACGCCCTGTGGTCGCAGAATATTCCACATATGCCGTGTGGTTGCAGAATACTCCACATACGCCGTGTGGTCTCAGAATAGTCCACATATGCCGTGTGGTCTCAGAATACGCCACATACGCCGTGCGGTCTCAGAATATTCCTCATACACCGTGTGGTCTCTGAATACTCCACATACGCGGTGTTGTCTGAGAATACTCCACATACGAAGTGTGGTCTCAGAAAAGTCCAAGTACACCGTGTGGTCTCTGAATACTCCACATACACCGTGTGGTCTCAGAATGCTCCACATACACCGTGTGGTCTCTGAATAGTCCACATACGAAGTGTGGTCTCAGAATACTCCACATACGCCCTGTGGTCTGAGAATATTCCACACACGCCGTGTGGTCGCAGAATAGTCCACATACACCGTGTGGTCTCTGAATACTCCACATACACCGTGTGGTCTGAGACTAGTCCACATACGCCGTGCGGTCTGAGAATGCTCCACATGCGTCGTGTGGTCTGAGAAAACTCCACATACGCCGTGTGGTCTCTGAAGACTCCACATTCACCGTGTGGTCTCTGAATACTCCACATACACCGTGTGGTCTGAGAATAGTCCACATACGCCGTGCGGTCTCTGAATACTCCACATACACCGTGTGGTCTGAGAATAGTCCACATACGCCGTGTGGTCTCTGAATACTCCACATACACCGTGTGGTCTGAGAATAGTCCACATACGCCGTGTGGTCTCTGAATACTCCACATACGCCATGTGGTCTCTGAATACTCCACATACGCCATGTGGTCTCTGAATACTCCACATACACCGTGTGGTCTGAGAATAGTCCACATACGCCGTGCGGTCTCTGAATACTCCACATACACCGTGTGGTCTGAGAATAGTCCATATACGCCGTGCGGTCTGAGAATGCTCCACATACGTCGTGTGGTCTGAGAAAACTCCACATATGCCGTGTGGTCTCTGAATACTCCACATACGCCATGTGGTCTCTGAATACTCCACATACACCGTGTGGTCTGAGAATAGTCCACATACGCCGTGCGGTCTCTGAATACTCCACATACACCGTGTGGTCTGAGAATAGTCCACGTAAGCCGTGTGGTCTCAGAATATTCCACATACACTGTGTGGTCTCGGAATACTCTACATACGCCCTGTGGTCGCAGAATATTCCACATACGCCGTGTGGTCGCAGAATAGTCAACATACGCCGTGTGGTCTCTGAATACTCCACATACACCGTGTGGTCTCAGAATACTCTACATACGCCAAGAGGTCATAGAATAATCCACATACGCCGTGCGGTCTCTGAATACTCCACATACGCCATGTGGTCTCTGAATACTCCACATACACCGTGTGGTCTGAGAATAGTCCACATACGCCGTGCGGTCTCTGAATACTCCACATACGCCATGTGGTCTCTGAATACTCCACATACACCGTGTGGTCTGAGAATAGTCCACATACGCCGTGCGGTCTCTGAATACTCCACATACACCGTGTAGTCTGAGAATAGTCCACATACGCCGTGCGGTCTCTGAAGACTCCACATTCACCGTGTGGTCTCTGAATACTCCACATACACCGTGTGGTCTGAGAATAGTCCACATACGCCGTGCGGTCTTAGATAACACCCCATACGCCGTGTGGTCTCAGAATACTCCACATACGCCCTGTGGTCTCAGAATACTCCACATACGCCGTGTGGTCTGAGAATACTCCACATACGCCGTGCGGTCTCTGAATACTCCACATACGCCCTGTGGTCTCAGACTACTCCAATACGCCGTGTGGTCTGAGAATACTCCACATACGAAGTGTGGTCTCAGAATAGTCCACGTACGCCGTGTGGTCTCAGAATATTCCACATACGCCGTGTGGTCTCTCAGTACTCCACATACACCGTGTGGTCTCAGAATACTCCACATACGCCGTGCGGTCTCAGAATACTATACATACGCCGTGTGGTCTGAGAATACTCCACATACGATGTGTGGTCTCAGAATAGTCCACATACGCCCTGTGGTCTCAGAATAATCCACATACGCCGTGTGGTCTCTCAGTACTCCACATACACCGTGTGGTCTCAAAATACTCCACATACGCCGTGCGGTCTCAGAATACTATACATACGCCGTGTGGTCTGAGAATACTCCACATACGAAGTGTGGTCTCAGAATAGTCCACGTACGCCGTGCGGTCTGAGAATGCTCCACATGCGTCGTGTGGTCTGAGAAAACTCCACATACGCCGTGTGGTCTCTGAAGACTCCACATTCACCGTGTGGTCTCTGAATACTCCACATACACCGTGTGGTCTAAGAATAGTCCACATACGCCGTGCGGTCGCAGAATATTCCGCATACGCCGTGTGGTCTCAGGATAGTCCACATACGCCGTGTGGTCTCAGAATACGCCACATACGCCAAGTGTTCTCAGAATATTCCTCATACACCGTGTGGTCTCTGAATACTCCACATACGCCAAGTGGTCTCAGAATATTCCTCATACACCGTGTGGTCTCTGAATACTCCACACACGCCATGTGGTCTCTGAATACTCCACATACGCCGTGTGGTCTCAGGATAGTCCACATACGCCGTGTGGCCTCAGAATACGCCACATACGCCGTGTGGTCTCTGAATACTCCACATACACCGTGTGGTCTCAGAATACTCTACATACGCCAAGAGGTCATAGAATAATCCACATACGCCGTGCGGTCTCTGAATACTCCACATACGCCATGTGGTCTCTGAATACTCCACATACACCGTGTGGTCTGAGAATAGTCCACATACGCCGTGCGGTCTCTGAATACTCCACATACGCCATGTGGTCTCTGAATACTCCACATACACCGTGTGGTCTGAGAATAGTCCACATACGCCGTGCGGTCTCTGAATACTCCACATACACCGTGTAGTCTGAGAATAGTCCACATACGCCGTGCGGTCTCTGAAGACTCCACATTCACCGTGTGGTCTCTGAATACTCCACATACACCGTGTGGTCTGAGAATAGTCCACATACGCCGTGCGGTCTTAGATAACACCCCATACGCCGTGTGGTCTCAGAATACTCCACATTCGTCCTGTGCTCTCAGAATACTCCACATACGCCGTGTGGTCTGAGAATACCCCACATACGCCATGTGGTCTCAGAATACTCCACATACGCCGAGTGGTCTCTGAATACTCCACATACGCCGTGTGGTCGCAGAATAGTCCACATACGCCGTGTGGTCGCAGAATAGTCCACATACGCCGTGTGGTCTGAGAGTACCCCACATACGCCATGTGGTCTGAGAATAGTCAACATACGCCATGTGGTCTCTGAATACTCCACATACGCCGTGTGGTCTGAGAATACTCCACATACGCCGTGTGGTCTCAGAATACGCCACATACGCCGTGCGGTCTCAGAATATTCCTCATACACCGTGTGGTCTCTGAATACTCCACATACGCGGTGTTGTCTGAGAATACTCCACATACTCCAATACGCCGTGTGGTCTGAGAATACTCCACATACGAAGTGTGGTCACAGAATAGTCCACGTACGCCGTGTGGCCTCAGAATATTCCACATACGCCGTGTGGTCTCAGAATACTCCACATACGCCGTGTGGTCTCTGAATACTCCACATACGCCATGTGGTCTCTGAATACTCCACATACGCCATGTGGTCTCTGAATACTCCACATACACCGTGTGGTCTGAGAATAGTCCACATACGCCGTGTGGTCTGAGAATAGTCCACATACGCCGTGCGGTCTCTGAATACTCCACATACACCGTGTGGTCTCAGAATACTCTACATACGCCAAGAGGTCATAGAATAATCCACATACGCCGTGCGGTCTCTGAATACTCCACATACGCCATGTGGTCTCTGAATACTCCACATACACCGTGTGGTCTGAGAATAGTCCACATACGCCGTGCGGTCTCTGAATACTCCACATACGCCATGTGGTCTCTGAATACTCCACATACACCGTGTGGTCTGAGAATAGTCCACATACGCCGTGCGGTCTCTGAATACTCCACATACACCGTGTAGTCTGAGAATAGTCCACATACGCCGTGCGGTCTCTGAAGACTCCACATTCACCGTGTGGTCTCTGAATACTCCACATACACCGTGTGGTCTGAGAATAGTCCACATACGCCGTGCGGTCTTAGATAACACCCCATACGCCGTGTGGTCTCAGAATACTCCACATTCGTCCTGTGCTCTCAGAATACTCCACATACGCCGTGTGGTCTGAGAATACCCCACATACGCCATGTGGTCTCAGAATACTCCACATACGCCGAGTGGTCTCTGAATACTCCACATACGCCGTGTGGTCGCAGAATAGTCCACATACGCCGTGTGGTCGCAGAATAGTCCACATACGCCGTGTGGTCTGAGAGTACCCCACATACGCCATGTGGTCTGAGAATAGTCAACATACGCCATGTGGTCTCTGAATACTCCACATACGCCGTGTGGTCTGAGAATACTCCACATACGCCGTGTGGTCTCAGAATACGCCACATACGCCGTGCGGTCTCAGAATATTCCTCATACACCGTGTGGTCTCTGAATACTCCACATACGCGGTGTTGTCTGAGAATACTCCACATACTCCAATACGCCGTGTGGTCTGAGAATACTCCACATACGAAGTGTGGTCTCAGAATAGTCCACGTACGCCGTGTGGTCTCAGAATATTCCACATACGCCGTGTGGTCTCTCAGTACTCCACATACACCGTGTGGTCTGAGAATACTCCACATACGCCGTGCGGTCTCAGAATACTATACATACGCCGTGTGGTCTGAGAATACTCCACATACGATGTGTGGTCTCAGAATAGTCCACATACGCCCTGTGGTCTCAGAATAATCCACATACGCCCTGTGGTCTGAGAATACTCCACATACGAAGTGTGGTCACAGAATAGTCCACATACGCCGTGTGGTCTCTGAATACTCCACATACGCCATGTGGTCTCAGAATAGTCCACGTACGCCGTGTGGTCTGAGAATACTCCACATACGATGTGTGGTCTCAGAATAGTCCACATACGCCCTGTGGTCTCAGAATAATCCACATACGCCCTGTGGTCTGAGAATACTCCACATACGAAGTGTGGTCACAGAATAGTCCACATACGCCGTGTGGTCTCTGAATACTCCACATACACCGTGTGGTCTGAGAATAGTCCACATACGCCGTGTGGTCTCTGAATACTCCACATACACCGTGTGGTCTGAGAATAGTCCACATACGCCGTGTGGTCTCTGAATACTCCACATACGCCATGTGGTCTCTGAATACTCCACATACACCGTGTGGTCTGAGAATAGTCCACATACGCCGTGTGGTCTCTGAATACTCCACATACACCGTGTGGTCTGAGAATAGTCCACATACGCCGTGTGGTCTCTGAATACTCCACATACGCCATGTGGTCTCTGAATACTCCACATACGCCATGTGGTCTCTGAATACTCCACATACACCGTGTGGTCTGAGAATAGTCCACATACGCCGTGTGGTCTCTGAATACTCCACATACACCGTGTGGTCTGAGAATAGTCCACATACGCCGTGTGGTCTCTGAATACTCCACATACGCCATGTGGTCTCTGAATACTCCACATACGCCATGTGGTCTCTGAATACTCCACATACACCGTGTGGTCTGAGAATAGTCCACATACGCCGTGTGGTCTCTGAATACTCCACATACACCGTGTGGTCTGAGAATAGTCCACATACGCCGTGTGGTCTCTGAATACTCCACATACGCCCTGTGGTCTCAGACTACTCCAATACGCCGTGTGGTCTGAGAATACTCCACATACGAAGTGTGGTCTCAGAATAGTCCACGTACGCCGTGTGGTCTCAGAATAGTCCACATACGCCGTGTGGTCTCTCAGTACTCCACATACACCGTGTGGTCTCAGAATACTCCACATACGCCGTGCGGTCTCAGAATACTATACATACGCCGTGTGGTCTGAGAATACTCCACATACGATCTGTAGTCTCAGAATAGTCCACATACGCCCTGTGGTCTCAGAATAATCCACATACGCCGTGTGGTCTTAGAATACTCCACATACGCCTTGTGGTCTCAGGATAGTCCACATACGCCGTGTGGTGTGAGAATACCCCACATACGCCGTGTGGTCTCAGAATAGTCCACATACGCCGTGTGGTCTCTCAGTACTCTACATACACCGTGTGGTCTCAGAATACTCCACATACGCCGTGCGGTCTCAGAATACTATACATACGCCGTGTGGTCTGAGAATACTCCACATACGCCTTGTGGTCTCAGGATAGTCCACATACGCCGTGTGGTGTGAGAATACCCCACATACGCCATGTGGTCTCTGAATACTCCACATACACCGTGTGTTCTGAGAATACTCCACATACGCCGTGGGGTCTCAGAATACTCCACATACGCCGAGAGGTCTTAGAATACTCCACATACGCCGTGTGGTCTCAGAATACTCCACATACGCCGTGTGGTGTGAGAATACCCAACATACGCCGTGTGGTCTCAGAATAGTCCACATACGCCGTGCGGTCGCAGAATATTCCACATACGCCGTGTGGTCTCAGAATAATCCACATACACCGTATGGTCTGAGAATACTCCACATACGCCGTGTGGTCTGAGAATAGTCCACATACGCCGTGTGGTCTGAGAATAGTCCACAGACGCCGTGTGGTCTCAGAATACTCCACATACGCGGTGTGGTCGCAGAATAGTCCACAGACGCCGTGTGGTCTCTGAATGCTCCACATACGCCATGTGGTCTCAGAATAGTCCACATACGCCGTGTGGTCTGAGAAAACACCACATACGCCGTGTGGTCGCAGAATAGTCCACATACGTCGTGTGGTCTCAGAATACTCCACATATGCCGTGTGGTCTCAGAATACTCCACATACGCCGTGTGGTCTCAGAATAATCCACATACGCCCTGTGGTCTCAGAATACTCCACATACGCCGTGTGGTCTGAGAATACTCCACATACGCCGTGTGGTCTGAGAATACCCCACATACGCCAAGTGGTCTGAGAATAGTCAACATACGCCATGTGGTCTCTGAATACTCCAACATACACCGTGTGGTCTGATAATACTCCACATACGCCAAGTGGTCTGAGAATAGTCCGCATACGCCGTGTGGTCTCAGAATACTCCACATACGCCGTGTGGTCTCAGAATACTCCACATACGCCGTGTGGTCTGAGAGTACCCCACATACGCCATGTGGTCTGAAAATAGTCAACATACGCCATGTGGTCTCTGAATACTCCACATACGCCGTGTGGTCTGAGAATACTCCACATACGCCGTGTGGTCTGAGAATACCCCACATACGCCGTGTGGTCTCTGAATACTCCACATACACCGTGTGGTCTGATAATACTCCACATACGCCAAGTGGTCTTAGAATACACCCCATACGCCGTGTGGTCTCAGAATAGTCCACATACGCCGTGTGGTCTGAGAATACTCCACATACGCCAAGTGGTCTTAGAATACACCCCATACGCCGTGTGGTCGCAGAATACTCCACATTCGTCCTGTGCTCTCAGAATACTCCACATACGCCGTGTGGTCTGAGAATACCCCACATACGCCATGTGGTCTCAGAATACTCCACATACGCCGTGTGGTCTGAGAAAACTCCACATACGCCGTGTGGTCGCAGAATGCTCCACATACGCCGTGTGGTCTGAGAGTACCCCACATACGCCATGTGGTCTGAGAATAGTCAACATACGCCATGTGGTCTCTGAATACTCCACATACGCCGTGTGGTTTGAGAATACTCCACATACGCCGTGTGGTCTGAGAATACTCCACATACGCCGTGTGGTCTGAGAATAGTCAACATACGCCGTGTGGTCTCAGAATAATCCACGTACGCCGTGTGGTCTCAGAATAATCTACATACACCGTGTGGTCTCAGAATACGCCACATACGCGGTGCGGTCTCAGAATATTCCTCATACACCGTGTGGTCTCTGAATACTCCACATACGCGGTGTTGTCTGAGAATACTCCACATACGAAGTGTGGTCTCAGAAAAGTCCACGTACACCGTGTGGTCTCTGAATACTCCACGTACACCGTGTGGTCGCAGAATAGTCCACATACGCCGTGTGGTCTCAGAATAGTCCACATATGCCGTGTGGTCTCAGAATACGCCACATACGCCGTGCGGTCTCAGAATATTCCTCATACACCGTGTGGTCTCTGAATAGTCCACATACGAAGTGTGGTCTCAGAATACTCCACATACGCCCTGTGGTCTGAGAATATTCCACACACGCCGTGTGGTCGCAGAAAACTCCACATACGCCATGTGGTCTGAGAATACTCCACATACGCCAAGTGGTCTTAGAATACACCCCATACGCCGTGTGGTCTCTGAATACTCCACATACACTGTGTGGTCTCGGAATACTCTACATACGCCCTGTGGTCGCAGAATATTCCACATACGCCGTGTGGTCGCAGAATAGTCCACATACACCGTGTGGTCTCAGAATACTCCACATACGCCGTGTGGTCTGAGAATACTCCACATACGCCGTGTGGTCTCTGAATACTCCACATACGCCGTGTGGTCTGAGAATACTCCACATACGCCGTGTGGTCTCTGAATACTCCACATACGCCGTGTGGTCTCAGAATATTCCACATACGCCATGTGGTCTGAGAATACTCCACATACGCCAAGTGGTCTTAGAATACACCCCATACGCCGTGTGGTCGCAGAATACTCCATATACGTCCTGTGCTCTCAGAATACTCCAATACGCCGTGTGGTCTCAGAATATTCCACATACGCCGTAAGGTCTCTGAATACTCCACATACGCCATGTGGTCTCTGAATACTCCACATACACCGTGTGGTCTGAGACTAGTCCACATACGCCGTGCGGTCTGAGAATGCTCCACATGCGTCGTGTGGTCTGAGAAAACTCCACATACGCCGTGTGGTCTCTGAAGACTCCACATTCACCGTGTGGTCTCTGAATACTCCACATACACCGTGTGGTCTGAGAATAGTCCACATACGCCGTGCGGTCTCTGAATACTCCACATACACCGTGTGGTCTGAGAATAGTCCACATACGCCGTGTGGTCTCTGAATACTCCACATACACCGTGTGGTCTGAGAATAGTCCACATACGCCGTGTGGTCTCTGAATACTCCACATACGCCATGTGGTCTCTGAATACTCCACATACGCCATGTGGTCTCTGAATACTCCACATACACCGTGTGGTCTGAGAATAGTCCACATACGCCGTGCGGTCTCTGAATACTCCACATACACCGTGTGGTCTGAGAATAGTCCACGTACGCCGTGTGGTCTCAGAATATTCCACATACACTGTGTGGTCTCGGAATACTCTACATACGCCCTGTGGTCGCAGAATATTCCACATACGCCGTGTGGTCGCAGAATAGTCAACATACGCCGTGTGGTCTCAGAATACTCCACATACACCGTGTGGTCTCAGAATACTCTACATACGCCAAGAGGTCATAGAATAATCCACATACGCCGTGCGGTCTCTGAATACTCCACATACGCCATGTGGTCTCTGAATACTCCACATACACCGTGTGGTCTGAGAATAGTCCACATACGCCGTGCGGTCTCTGAATACTCCTTATACGCCATGTGGTCTCTGAATACTCCACATACACCGTGTGGTCTGAGAATAGTCCACATACGCCGTGCGGTCTCTGAATACTCCACATACACCGTGTAGTCTGAGAATAGTCCACATACGCCGTGCGGTCTCTGAAGACTCCACATTCACCGTGTGGTCTCTGAATACTCCACATACACCGTGTGGTCTGAGAATAGTCCACATACGCCGTGCGGTCTTAGATAACACCCCATACGCCGTGTGGTCTCAGAATACTCCACATACGCCCTGTGGTCTCAGAATACTCCACATACGCCGTGTGGTCTGAGAATACTCCACATACGCCGTGCGGTCTCTGAATACTCCACATACGCCCTGTGGTCTCAGACTACTCCAATACGCCGTGTGGTCTGAGAATACTCCACATACGAAGTGTGGTCTCAGAATAGTCCACGTACGCCGTGTGGTCTCAGAATATTCCACATACGCCGTGTGGTCTCTCAGTACTCCACATACACCGTGTGGTCTCAGAATACTCCACATACGCCGTGCGGTCTCAGAATACTATACATACGCCGTGTGGTCTGAGAATACTCCACATACGATGTGTGGTCTCAGAATAGTCCACATACGCCCTGTGGTCTCAGAATAATCCACATACGCCGTGTGGTCTCTCAGTACTCCACATACACCGTGTGGTCTCAAAATACTCCACATACGCCGTGCGGTCTCAGAATACTATACATACGCCGTGTGGTCTGAGAATACTCCACATACGAAGTGTGGTCTCAGAATAGTCCACGTACGCCGTGCGGTCTGAGAATGCTCCACATGCGTCGTGTGGTCTGAGAAAACTCCACATACGCCGTGTGGTCTCTGAAGACTCCACATTCACCGTGTGGTCTCTGAATACTCCACATACACCGTGTGGTCTAAGAATAGTCCACATACGCCGTGCGGTCGCAGAATATTCCGCATACGCCGTGTGGGCTCAGGATAGTCCACATACGCCGTGTGGTCTCAGAATACGCCACATACGCCAAGTGTTCTCAGAATATTCCTCATACACCGTGTGGTCTCTGAATACTCCACATACGCCAAGTGGTCTCAGAATATTCCTCATACACCGTGTGGTCTCTGAATACTCCATACACGCCATGTGGTCTCTGAATACTCCACATACGCCGTGTGGTCTCAGGATAGTCCACATACGCCGTGTGGCCTCAGAATACGCCACATACGCCGTGTGGTCTGAGAATACTCCCTATACGCCGTGTGGTCTGAGAATACCCCACATACGCCATGTGGTCTCTGAATACTCCACATACGCCGTGTGGTCTCAGGATAGTCCACATACGCCGTGTGGTCTCAGAATACGCCACATACGCCAAGTGTTCTCAGAATATTCCTCATACACCGTGTGGTCTGAGAATACTCCACATACGCCGTGTGGTCTCAGAATAATCCACATACACCGTGTGGTCTCAGAATACTCCACATACGCCGTGTGGTCGCAGAATAGTCCACATACGCCGTGTGGTCTCTGAATACACCACATACACCGTGTGGTCTCAGTATATTTCACATACACCGTGTTGTCTTAGAATAGTCCACATACACCGTGTGGTCTGAGAATACTCCACATACGCCATGTGGTCTGAGAATACTCCACATACGCCGTGTGGTCTCAGAATACTCCACAAACGCCATGTGGTCTGAGAATACTCCACATACGCCGTGTGGTCTCAGAATACTCCACAAACGCCGTGTGGTCTGAGAATACTCCACATACGCCGTGTGGTCTCAGGATAATCCACATACACCGTGTGGTCTCAGAATGCTCCACATACACCGTGTGTTCTGAGAATACTCCACATACGCCATGTGGTCTCAGGATAATCCACATACACCGTGTGTTCTGAGAATACTCCACATACGCCATGTGGTCTCAGAATACTCCACATACGCCGTGTGGTCTGAGAATAGTCCACATACGCCGTGCGGTCGCAGAATATTCCACATACGCCGTGTGGTCTGAGAATACCCCACATACGCCATGGGGTCTCTGAATACTCCACACACGCCATGTGGTCTCTGAATACTCCACATACGCCAAGTGGTCTCAGAATATTCCTCATACACCGTGTGGTCTCTGAATACTCCACATACGCCAAGTGGTCTCAGAATATTCCTCATACACTGTGTGGTCTCTGAATACTCCACATACGCCATGTGGTCTCAGAATAGTCCACATACGCCGTGTGGTCTAAGAATAGTCCACATACTCCACATACGCCGTGTGGTCTGAGAATAGTCCACATACGCCGTGCGGTCGCAGAATATTCCACATACGCCGTGTGGTCTGAGAATACCCCACATACGCCATGTGGTCTCTGAATACTCCACACACGCCATGTGGTCTCTGAATACTCCACATACGCCGTGTGGTCTTAGAATACTCTACATACGCCGTGTGGACTCAGAATATTCCTCATACACCGTGTGGTCTCTGAATACTCCACATACGCCGTGTGGTCTGAGAATACCCCACATACGCCATGTGGTCTCAGAATAGTCCACATACGCCGTGTGGTCTGAGAATAGTCCACATACGCCGTGCGGTCGCAGAATATTCCACATACGCTGTGTGGTCTCAGAATAATCCACATACACCGTGTGGTCTCAGAATACTCCACATACACCGTGTGGTCTCAGAATACTCCACACACGCCATGTGGTCTCAGAATACTCCACATACGCCGTGTGGTCTCAGGATAATCCACATACACCGTGTGGTCTCAGAATACTCCACATACGCCGTGTGGTCTCAGGATAATCCACATACACCGTGTGGTCTCAGAATACTCCACATACGCCGTGTGGTCGCAGAATACTCCACATACGCCATGTGGTCCGAGAAAACTCCACATACGCCGTGTGGTCGCAGAATACTCCACATACGCCGTGTGGTCGAAGAATGCTCCACATACGCCAAGTGTTCTCAGAATATTCCACACACGCCATGTGGTCTCAGAATACTCCACATACGCCGTGTGGTCTCAGGATAATCCACATACGCCGTGTGGTCTGAGAATAGTCCACATACGCCGTGCGGTCGCAGAATATTCCACATACGCTGTGTGGTCTCAGAATAATCCACATACACCGTGTGGTCTCAGAATACTCCACATACACCGTGTGGTCTCAGAATACTCCACACACGCCATGTGGTCTCAGAATACTCCACATACGCCGTGTGGTCTGAGAATAGTCCACATACGCCGTGCGGTCGCAGAATATTCCACATACGCTGTGTGGTCTCAGAATACTCCACATACGCTGTGTGGTCTCAGAATAATCCACATACACCGTGTGGTCTCAGAATACTCCACATACACCGTGTGGTCTCAGAATACTCCACACACGCCATGTGGTCTCAGAATACTCCACATACGCCGTGTGGTCTGAGAATAGTCCACATACGCCGTGCGGTCGCAGAATATTCCACATACGCTGTGTGGTCTCAGAATAATCCACATACACCGTGTGGTCTCAGAATACTCCACATACACCGTGTGGTCTCAGAATACTCCACACACGCCATGTGGTCTCAGAATACTCCACATACGCCGTGTGGTCTGAGAATAGTCCACATACGCCGTGCGGTCGCAGAATATTCCACATACGCTGTGTGGTCTCAGAATACTCCACATACGCTGTGTGGTCTCAGAATAATCCACATACACCGTGTGGTCTCAGAATACTCCACATACACCGTGTGGTCTCAGAATACTCCACACACGCCATGTGGTCTCAGAATACTCCACATACGCCGTGTGGTCTCAGGATAATCCACATACACCGTGTGGTCTCAGAATACTCCACATACGCCGTGTGGTCTCAGGATAATCCACATACACCGTGTGGTCTCAGAATACTCCACATACGCCGTGTGGTCGCAGAATACTCCACATACGCCATGTGGTCCGAGAAAACTCCACATACGCCGTGTGGTCGCAGAATACTCCACATACGCCGTGTGGTCGAAGAATGCTCCACATACGCCAAGTGTTCTCAGAATATTCCTCATACACCGTGTGGTCTGAGAATACTCCACATATGCCGTGTGGTCTGAGAATACTCCACATACGATGTGTGGTCTCAGAATAGTCCACATACGCCCTGTGGTCTCAGAATAATCCACATACGCCGTGTGGTCTCTCAGTACTCCACATACACCGTGTGGTCTCAAAATACTCCACATACGCCGTGCGGTCTCAGAATACTATACATACGCCGTGTGGTCTGAGAATACTCCACATACGAAGTGTGGTCTCAGAATAGTCCACGTACGCCGTGCGGTCTGAGAATGCTCCACATGCGTCGTGTGGTCTGAGAAAACTCCACATACGCCGTGTGGTCTCTGAAGACTCCACATTCACCGTGTGGTCTCTGAATACTCCACATACACCGTGTGGTCTAAGAATAGTCCACATACGCCGTGCGGTCGCAGAATATTCCGCATACGAAGTGTGGTCTCAGAATAGTCCACGTACGCCGTGCGGTCTGAGAATGCTCCACATGCGTCGTGTGGTCTGAGAAAACTCCACATACGCCGTGTGGTCTCTGAAGACTCCACATTCACCGTGTGGTCTCTGAATACTCCACATACACCGTGTGGTCTAAGAATAGTCCACATACGCCGTGCGGTCGCAGAATATTCCGCATACGCCGTGTGGGCTCAGGATAGTCCACATACGCCGTGTGGTCTCAGAATACGCCACATACGCCAAGTGTTCTCAGAATATTCCTCATACACCGTGTGGTCTCTGAATACTCCACATACGCCAAGTGGTCTCAGAATATTCCTCATACACCGTGTGGTCTCTGAATACTCCACACACGCCATGTGGTCTCTGAATACTCCACATACGCCGTGTGGTCTCAGGATAGTCCACATACGCCGTGTGGCCTCAGAATACGCCACATACGCCGTGTGGTCTGAGAATACTCCCTATACGCCGTGTGGTCTGAGAATACCCCACATACGCCATGTGGTATCTGAATACTCCACATACGCCGTGTGGTCTCAGGATAGTCCACATACGCCGTGTGGTCTCAGAATACGCCACATACGCCAAGTGTTCTCAGAATATTCCTCATACACCGTGTGGTCTGAGAATACTCCACATACGCCGTGTGGTCTCAGAATAATCCACATACACCGTGTGGTCTCAGAATACTCCACATACGCCGTGTGGTCGCAGAATAGTCCACATACGCCGTGTGGTCTCTGAATACACCACATACACCGTGTGGTCTCAGTATATTTCACATACACCGTGTTGTCTTAGAATAGTCCACATACACCGTGTGGTCTGAGAATACTCCACATACGCCATGTGGTCTGAGAATACTCCACATACGCCGTGTGGTCTCAGAATACTCCACAAACGCCATGTGGTCTGAGAATACTCCACATACGCCGTGTGGTCTCAGAATACTCCACAAACGCCGTGTGGTCTGAGAATACTCCACATACGCCGTGTGGTCTCAGGATAATCCACATACACCGTGTGGTCTCAGAATGCTCCACATACACCGTGTGTTCTGAGAATACTCCACATACGCCATGTGGTCTCAGGATAATCCACATACACCGTGTGTTCTGAGAATACTCCACATACGCCATGTGGTCTCAGAATACTCCACATACGCCGTGTGGTCTGAGAATAGTCCACATACGCCGTGCGGTCGCAGAATATTCCACATACGCCGTGTGGTCTGAGAATACCCCACATACGCCATGGGGTCTCTGAATACTCCACACACGCCATGTGGTCTCTGAATACTCCACATACGCCAAGTGGTCTCAGAATATTCCTCATACACCGTGTGGTCTCTGAATACTCCACATACGCCAAGTGGTCTCAGAATATTCCTCATACACCGTGTGGTCTCTGAATACTCCACATACGCCATGTGGTCTCAGAATAGTCCACATACGCCGTGTGGTCTAAGAATAGTCCACATACGCCGTGCGGTCGCAGAATATTCCGCATACGCCGTGTGGCACAGGATAGTCCACATACGCCGTGTGGTCTCAGAATACGCCACATACGCCAAGTGTTCTCAGAATATTCCTCATACACCGTGTGGTCTCTGAATACTCCACATACGCCAAGTGGTCTCAGAATATTCCTCATACACCGTGTGGTCTCTGAATACTCCACACACGCCATGTGGTCTCTGAATACTCCACATACGCCGTGTGGTCTCAGGATAGTCCACATACGCCGTGTGGCCTCAGAATACGCCACATACGCCGTGTGGTCTGAGAATACTCCCTATACGCCGTGTGGTCTGAGAATACCCCACATACGCCATGTGGTCTCTGAATACTCCACATACGCCAAGTGTTCTCAGAATATTCCTCATACACCGTGTGGTCTGAGAATACTCCACATACGCCGTGTGGTCTCAGAATAATCCACATACACCGTGTGGTCTCAGAATACTCCACATACGCCGTGTGGTCTCAGAATACTCCACAAACGCCATGTGGTCTGAGAATACTCTACATACGCCGTGTGGACTCAGAATATTCCTCATACACCGTGTGGTCTCTGAATACTCCACATACGCCGTGTGGTCTGAGAATACCCCACATACGCCATGTGGTCTCAGGATAGTCCACATACGCCGTGTGGTCTCAGAATACGCCACATACGCCAAGTGTTCTCAGAATATTCCTCATACACCGTGTGGTCTGAGAATACTCCACATACGCCGTGTGGTCTCAGAATAATCCACATACACCGTGTGGTCTCAGAATACTCCACATACGCCGTGTGGTCTCAGAATACTCCACAAACGCCATGTGGTCTGAGAATACTCTACATACGCCGTGTGGACTCAGAATATTCCTCATACACCGTGTGGTCTCTGAATACTCCACATACGCCGTGTGGTCTGAGAATACCCCACATACGCCATGTGGTCTCAGAATAGTCCACATACGCCGTGTGGTCTGAGAATAGTCCACATACGCCGTGCGGTCGCAGAATATTCCACATACGCTGTGTGGTCTCAGAATAATCCACATACACCGTGTGGTCTCAGAATACTCCACATACGCTGTGTGGTCTCAGAATAATCCACATACACCGTGTGGTCTCAGAATACTCCACATACACCGTGTGGTCTCAGAATACTCCACACACGCCATGTGGTCTCAGAATACTCCACATACGCCGTGTGGTCTCAGGATAATCCACATACACCGTGTGGTCTCAGAATACTCCACATACGCCGTGTGGTCTCAGGATAATCCACATACACCGTGTGGTCTCAGAATACTCCACATACGCCGTGTGGTCGCAGAATACTCCACATACGCCATGTGGTCTGAGAAAACCCCACATACGCCGTGTGGTCGCAGAATACTCCACATACGCCGTGTGGTCGAAGAATGCTCCACATACGCCGTGTGGTCTCAGGATAATCCACATACACCGTGTGGTCGCAGAATATTCCACATACGCCGTGTGGTTTGAGAATACCCCACATACGCCATGTGGTCTCTGAATACTCCACACACGCCATGTGGTCTCTGAATACTCCACATACGCCGTGTGGTCTTAGAATACTCTACATACGCTGTGTGGTCTCAGAATAATCCACATACACCGTGTGGTCTCAGAATACTCCACACACGCCATGTGGTCTCAGAATACTCCACATACGCCGTGTGGTCTCAGGATAATCCACATACACCGTGTGGTCTCAGAATACTCCACATACGCCGTGTGGTCTCAGGATAATCCACATACACCGTGTGGTCTCAGAATATTCCTCATACACCGTGTGGTCTGAGAATACTCCACATATGCCGTGTGGTCTGAGAATACCCCACATACGCCATGTGGTCTCTGAATACTCCACACACGCCATGTGGTCTCAGAATACTCCACATACGCCGTGTGGTCTCAGGATAATCCACATACACCGTGTGGTCGCAGAATATTCCACATACGCCGTGTGGTTTGAGAATACCCCACATACGCCATGTGGTCTCTGAATACTCCACACACGCCATGTGGTCTCAGAATACTCCACATACGCCGTGTGGTCTCAGGATAATCCACATACACCGTGTGGTCTCAGGATAATCCACATACACCGTGTGGTCTCAGAATACTCCACATACGCCGTGTGGTCTCAGGATAATCCACATACACCGTGTGGTCTCAGGATAATCCACATACACCGTGTGGTCTCAGAATACTCCACATATGCCGTGTGGTCTGAGAATACCCCACATACGCCATGTGGTCTCTGAATACTCCACACACGCCATGTGGTCTCAGAATACTCCACATACGCCGTGTGGTCTCAGGATAATCCACATACACCGTGTGGTCTCAGGATAATCCACATACACCGTGTGGTCTCAGAATACTCTACATACGCTGTGTGGTCTCAGAATAATCCACATACACCGTGTGGTCTCAGAATGCTCCACACACGCCATGTGGTCTCAGAATACTCCACATACGCCGTGTGGTCTCAGGATAATCCACATACACCGTGTGGTCTCAGGATAATCCACATACACCGTGTGGTCTCAGAATACTCCACATACGCCGTGTGGTCTCAGGATAATCCACATACACCGTGTGGTCGCAGAATATTCCACATACGCCGTGTGGTCTGAGAATACCCCACATACGCCATGTGGTCTCAGAATAGTCCACATACGCCGTGTGGTCTGAGAATAGTCCACATACGCCGTGCGGTCGCAGAATATTCCACATACGCTGTGTGGTCTCAGAATAATCCACATACACCGTGTGGTCTCAGAATACTCCACATACGCCGTGTGGTCTTAGAATACTCTACATACGCCGTGTGGACTCAGAATATTCCACATACGCCATGTGGTCTGAGAATACCCCACATACGCCATGTGGTCTCTGATTACTCCACACACGCCATGTGGTCTCAGAATACTCCACATATGCCGTGTGGTCTCAGGATAATCCACATACGCCGTGTGGTCGCAGAATACTCCACATACGCCATGTGGTCTGAGAAAACTCCACATACGCCGTGTGGTCGCAGAATACTCCACATACGCCGTGTGGTCGAAGAATGCTCCACATACGCCAAGTGTTCTCAGAATATTCCTCATACACCGTGTGGTCTGAGAATACTCCACATATGCCGTGTGGTCTGAGAACACCCCACATACGCCATGTGGTCTCTGAATACTCCACACACGCCATGTGGTCTCAGAATACTCCACATACGCCGTGTGGTCTCAGGACAATCCACATACACCGTGTGGTCTCAGAATACTCCACATACGCCGTGTGGTCTTAGAATACTCTACATACGCCGTGTGGACTCAGAATACTCCACATACGCCGTGTGGTCTGAGAATACCCCACATACGCCATGTGGTCTCTGAATACTCCACACACGCCATGTGGTCTCAGAATACTCCACATACGCCGTGTGGTCTCAGGATAATCCACATACACCGTGTGGTCTCAGAATACTCCACATACGCCGTGTGGTCGCAGAATACTCCACATACGCCATGTGGTCTGAGAAAACTCCACATACGCCGTGTGGTCGCAGAATACTGCACATACGCCGTGTGGTCGAAGAATGCTCCACATACGCCAAGTGTTCTCAGAATATTCCTCATACACCGTGTGGTCTCTGAATACTCCACATACGCCGTGTGGTCTCAGAATAATCCACATACACCGTGTGGTCTCAGAATACTCCACATACGCCATGTGGTCTCAGAATACTCCACATACGCCGTGTGGTCTGAGAATAGTCCACATACGCCGTGCGGTCGCAGAATATTCCACACACGCCATGTGGTCTCAGAATACTCCACATACGCCGTGTGGTCTGAGAATAGTCCACATACGCCGTGCGGTCGCAGAATATTCCACATACGCCGTGTGGTCTGAGAATACCCCACATACGCCATGTGGTCTCTGAATACTCCACACACGCCATGTGGTCTCTGAATACTCCACACACGCCATGTGGTCTCAGAATACTCCACATACGCCGTGTGGTCTCAGAATAATCCACATACACCGTGTGGTCTCAGAATACTCCACATACGCCATGTGGTCTCAGAATACTCCACATACGCCGTGTGGTCTGAGAATAGTCCACATACGCCGTGCGGTCGCAGAATATTCCACATACGCCGTGTGGTCTGAGAATACCCCACATACGCCATGTGGTCTCTGAATACTCCACACACGCCATGTGGTCTCTGAATACTCCACATACGCCGTGTGGTCTCAGAATACTCCACATACGCCGTGTGGTCTTAGAATACTCTACATACGCCGTGTGGACTCAGAATATTCCTCATACACCGTGTGGTCTCTGAATACTCCACATACGCCGTGTGGTCTGAGAATACCCCACATACGCCATGTGGTCTCAGAATAGTCCACATACGCCGTGTGGTTTGAGAATAGTCCACATACGCCGTGCGGTCGCAGAATATTCCACATACGCTGTGTGGTCTCAGAATAATCCACATACACCGTGTGGTCTCAGAATACTCCACATACGCCGTGTGGTCTTAGAATACTCTACATACGCCGTGTGGACTCAGAATATTCCACATACGCCGTGTGGTCTGAGAATACCCCACATACGCCATGTGGTCTCTGAATACTCCACACACGCCATGTGGTCTCAGAATACTCCACATACGCCGTGTGGTCTCAGGATAATCCACATACACCGTGTGGTCTCAGAATACTCCACATACGCCGTGTGGTCGCAGAATACTCCACATACGCCAAGTATTCTCAGAATATTCCTCAAACACCGTGTGGTCTGAGAATACTCCACATACGCCGAGTGGTCTTAGAATACTCCACATACGCCGTGTGGTCTCAGGATAATCCACATACACCGTGTGGTCTCAGAATACTCCACATACGCCGTGTGGTCGCAGAATACTCCACATACGCCATGTGGTCTGAGAAAACTCCACATACGCCGTGTGGTCGCAGAATACTCCACATACGCCGTGTGGTCGAAGAATGCTCCACATACGCCAAGTGTTCTCAGAATATTCCTCATACGCCGTGTGGTCTGAGAATACCCCACATATGCCATGTGGTCTCTGAATACTCCACATACACCGTGTGGTCTGAGAATACTCTACATACGCCGTGTGGTCTCAGAATACTCCACAAACGCCGTGTAGTCTGAGAATACTCCACATTCGCCGTGTGGTCTCAGGATAATCCACATACACTGTGTGGTCTCAGAATACTCCACATACGCCGTGTGGTCTCTGAATACTCCACATACACCGTGTGGTCTGAGAATAGTCCACATACGCCATGTGGTCTGAGAATACTCCACATACGCCGTGTGGTCTGAGAATACCCCACATATGCCATGTGGTCTCTGAAT
Organism: Eristalis intricaria; assembly: GCA_964034865.1. Lineage (NCBI taxonomy): Eukaryota > Metazoa > Arthropoda > Insecta > Diptera > Syrphidae > Eristalis > Eristalis intricaria. The sequence continues at coordinate 53,681,837 of OZ035876.1, forward strand.
ACTCCACATACGCCGTGTGGTCTCAGAATACTCCACAAACGCCGTGTGGTCTGAGAATACCCCACATATGCCATGTGGTCTCTGAATACTCCACATACACCGTGTGGTCTGAGAATACCCCACATATGCCATGTGGTCTCTGAATACTCCACATACACCGTGTGGTCTGAGAATACTCCACATACGCCATGTGGTCTGAGAATACTCCACATACGCCGTGTGGTCTCAGAATACTTCACATACGCCGTGTGGTCTGAGAATAGTCCACATACGCCGTGCGGTCGCAGAATATTCCATATACACCGTGTGGTCTGAGAATAGTCCACATACGCCATGTGGTCTGAGAATACTCCACATACGCCGTGTGGTCTGAGAATACCCCACATATGCCATGTGGTCTCTGAATACTCCACATACGCCGTGTGGTCTCAGAATACTCCACAAACGCCGTGTGGTCTGAGAATACTCCACATTCGCCGTGTGGTCTCAGGATAATCCACATACACTGTGTGGTCTCAGAATACTCCACAAACGCCGTGTGGTCTCAGGATAATCCACATACACCGTGTGGTCTCAGAATACTCCACATACGCCGTGTGGTCTCTGAATACTCCACATACACCGTGTGGTCTGAGAATAGTCCACATACGCCATGTGGTCTGAGAATACTCCACATACGCCGTGTGGTCTGAGAATACCCCACATATGCCATGTGGTCTCTGAATACTCCACATACACCGTGTGGTCTGAGAATAGTCCACATACGCCATGTGGTCTGAGAATACTCCACATACGCCGTGTGGTCTCAGAATACTTCACATACGCCGTGTGGTCTGAGAATAGTCCACATACGCCGTGCGGTCGCAGAATATTCCACATACACCGTGTGGTCTGGGAAAACTCCACATACGCCGTGTGGTCGCAGAATACTCCACATACGCCGTGTGGTCGAAGAATGCTCCACATACGCCAAGTGTTCTCAGAATGTTCCTCATACACCGTGTGGTCTGAGAATACTCCACATACGCCGAGCGGTCTTAGAATACTCCACATACGCCGAATGGTCTGAGAATACCCCACATATGCCATGTGGTCTCTGAATACTCCACATACGCCGTGTGGTCTGAGAATACTCCCCATACGTCGTGTGGTCTGAGAATACCCCACATACGCCATGTGGTCTCTGAATACTCCACATACGCCGTGTGGTCTCAGAATACTCCATATACGCCGTGTGGTCTGAGAATACTCCCCATACGCCGTGTGGTCTGAGAATAGTCCACATACGCCGTGCGGTCGCAGAATATTCCACATACGCCGTGTGGTCTCAGAATAATCCACATACACCGTGTGGTCTCAGAATACTCCACATACGCCGTGTGGTCTCTGAATACTCCACATACGCCGTGTGCTCTGAGAATACTCCCCATACGCCGTGTGGTCTGAGAATACCCCACATACGCCATGTGGTCTCAGAATACTCCATATACGCCGTGTGGTCTCAGAATACTCCATATACGCCGATTGGTCTGAGAATAGTCCACATACGCCGTGCGGTCGCAGAATATTCCACATACGCCGTGTTGTCTGAGAATACTCCACATACGCCATGTGGTCTCTGAATACTCCACACACGCCATGTGGTCTCTGAATACTCCACATACGCCGTGTGGTCGCAGAATACTCCACATACGCCAAGTGTTCTCAGAATATTCCTCATACACCGTGTGGTCTCTGAATACTCCACATACGCCAAGTGGTCTCAGAATATTCCTCATACACCGTGTGGTCTCTGAATACTCTACATACACCGTGTGGTCTGAGAATACTCCACATACGCCGAGTGGTCTTAGAATACTCCACATACGCCGTGTGGTCTGAGAATACCCCACATACGCCATGTGGTCTCTGAATACTCCACATACACCGTGTGGTCTGAGAATACTCCACATACGCCGAGTGGTCTTAGAATAGTCCACATACGCCGTGTGGTCTGAGAATACTCCACATACGCCGTGTGGTCGCAGAATACTCCACATACGCCGTGTGGTCTCTGAATACTCCACATACACCGTGTGGTCTGAGAATACTCCACATACGCCGTGTGGTCGCAGAATACTCCACATACGCCGTGTGGTCTGAGAATACTCCACATACGCCATGTGGTCTCTGAATACTCCACATACACCGTGTGGTCTGAGAATACTCCACATACGCCGAGTGGTCTTAGAATAGTCCACATACGCCGTGTGGTCTGAGAATACTCCACATACGCCGTGTGGTCGCAGAATACTCCACATACGCCGTGTGGTCTCTGAATACTCCACATACACCGTGTGGTCGAAGAATGCTCCACATACGCCGTGTGTTCGCAGAATACTCCACATACACCGTGTGGTCTCAGTATATTTCACATACACCGTGTTGTCTGAGAATACTGCACATACGCCGAGTGGTCTTAGAATACTCCACATACGCCGTGTGGTCTGAGAATACTCCACATACGCCGAGTGGTCTTAGAATACTCCACATACGCCGTGTGGTCGAAGAATGCTCCACATACGCCGTGTGTTCGCAGAATACTCCACATACACCGTGTGGTCTCAGTATATTTCACATACACCGTGTTGTCTGAGAATACTCCACATACGCCGAGTGGTCTTAGAATACTCCACATACGCCGTGTGGTCTGTGAATACTCCACATACACCGTGTGGTCTGAGAATACTCCACATACGCCGAGTGGTCTTAGAATACTCCACATACGCCGTGTGGTCTGAGAATACCCCACATACGCCATGTGGTCTCTGAATACTCCACATACACCGTGTGGTTTGAGAATACTCCACATACGCCGAGTGGTCTTAGAATACTCCACATACGCCGTGTGGTCTGAGAATACCCCACATACGCCATGTGGTCTCTGAATACTCCACATACGCCGTGTGGTCTCAGAATATTCCACATACGCCCTGTGGTCTCTGAATACTCCACATACGCCCTGTGGTCTCAGAATATTCCACATACACTGTGTGGTCTCAGAATACTCTACATACGCCGTGTGGTCTGAGAATACCCCACATACGCCATGTGGTCTCTGAATACTCCACATACACCGTGTGGTTTGAGAATACTCCACATACGCCGAGTGGTCTTAGAATACTCCACATACGCCGTGTGGTCTGAGAATACCCCACATACGCCATGTGGTCTCTGAATACTCCACATACGCCGTGTGGTCGCAGAATACTCCACATACGCCATGTGGTCTTAGAATACTCCACATACGCCGTGTGGTCTCAGGATAATCCACTTACACCGTGTGGTCTCAGAATACTCCACATACGCCGTGTGGTCTCAGGATAATCCACATACACAGTGTGGTCTCAGAATACTCCACATACGCCGTGTGGTCGCAGAATACTCCACATACGCCATGTGGTTTGAGAAAACTCCACATACGCCGTGTGGTCGCAGAATACTCCACATACGCCGTGTGGTCGAAGAATGCTCCACATACGCCAAGTGTTCTCAGAATATTCCTCATACACCGTGTGGTCTGAGAATACTCCACATATGCCGTGTGGTCTGAGAATACCCCACATACGCCATGTGGTCTCTGAATACTCCACACACGCCATGTGGTCTCAGAATACTCCACATACGCCGTGTGGTCTCAGGATAATCCACATACACCGTGTGGTCGCAGAATATTCCACATACGCCGTGTGGTCTGAGAATACCCAACATACGCCATGTGGTCTCTGAATACTCCACACACGCCATGTGGTCTCTGAATACTCCACATACGCCGTGTGGTCTTAGAATACTCTACATACGCCGTGTGGACTCAGAATATTCCTCATACACCGTGTGGTCTCTGAATACTCCACATACGCCGTGTGGTCTGAGAATACCCCACATACGCCATGTGGTCTCTGAATACTCCACACACGCCATGTGGTCTCTGAATACTCCACATACGCCATGTGGTCTCAGAATAGTCCACATACGCCGTGTGGTCTGAGAATAGTCCACATACGCCGTGCGGTCGCAGAATATTCCACATACGCTGTGTGGTCTCAGAATAATCCACATACACCGTGTGGTCTCAGAATACTCCACATACGCCGTGTGGTCTTAGAATACTCTACATACGCCGTGTGGACTCAGAATATTCCACATACGCCATGTGGTCTGAGAATACCCCACATACGCCATGTGGTCTCTGATTACTCCACACACGCCATGTGGTTTCAGAATACTCCACATACGCCGTGTGGTCTCAGGATAATCCACATACACCGTGTGGTCTCAGAATACTCCACATACGCCGTGTGGTCGCAGAATACTCCACATACGCCATGTGGTCTGAGAAAACTCCACATACCCCGTGTGGTCGCAGAATACTCCACATACGCCGTGTGGTCGAAGAATGCTCCACATACGCCAAGTGTTCTCAGAATATTCCTCATACACCGTGTGGTCTGAGAATACTCCACATATGCCGTGTGGTCTGAGAACACCCCACATACGCCATGTGGTCTCTGAATACTCCACACACGCCATGTGGTCTCAGAATACTCCACATACGCCGTGTGGTCTCAGGATAATCCACATACACCGTGTGGTCTCAGAATACTCCACATACGCCGTGTGGTCTTAGAATACTCTACATACGCCGTGTGGACTCAGAATATTCCACATACGCCGTGTGGTCTGAGAATACCCCACATACGCCATGTGGTCTCTGAATACTCCACACACGCCATGTGGTCTCAGAATACTCCACATACGCCGTGTGGTCTCAGGATAATCCACATACACCGTGTGGTCTCAGAATACTCCACATACGCCGTGTGGTCGCAGAATACTCCACATATGCCATGTGGTCTGAGAAAACTCCACATACGCCGTGTGGTCGCAGAATACTGCACATACGCCGTGTGGTCGAAGAATGCTCCACATACGCCAAGTGTTCTCAGAATATTCCTCATACACCGTGTGGTCTCTGAATACTCCACATATGCCGTGTGGTCTGAGAATACCCCACATACGCCATGTGGTCTCTGAATACTCCACACACGCCATGTGGTCTCAGAATACTCCACATACGCCGTGTGGTCTGAGAATAGTCCACATACGCCGTGCGGTCGCAGAATATTCCACATACGCCGTGTGGTCTGAGAATACCCCACATACGCCATGTGGTCTCTGAATACTCCACACACGCCATGTGGTCTCTGAATACTCCACACACGCCATGTGGTCTCAGAATACTCCACATACGCCGTGTGGTCTCAGAATAATCCACATACACCGTGTGGTCTCAGAATACTCCACATACGCCATGTGGTCTCAGAATACTCCACATACGCCGTGTGGTCTGAGAATAGTCCACATACGCCGTGCGGTCGCAGAATATTCCACATACGCCGTGTGGTCTGAGAATACCCCACATACGCCATGTGGTCTCTGAATACTTCACACACGCCATGTGGTCTCAGAATACTCCACATACGCCGTGTGGTCGCAGAATACTCCACATATGCCATGTGGTCTGAGAAAACTCCACATACGCCGTGTGGTCGCAGAATACTGCACATACGCCGTGTGGTCGAAGAATGCTCCACATACGCCAAGTGTTCTCAGAATATTCCTCATACACCGTGTGGTCTCTGAATACTCCACATATGCCGTGTGGTCTGAGAATACCCCACATACGCCGTGTGGTCTCAGAATACTCCACATACGCCGTGTGGTCTTAGAATACTCTACATACGCCGTGTGGACTCAGAATATTCCTCATACACCGTGTGGTCTCTGAATACTCCACATACGCCGTATGGTCTGAGAATACCCCACATACGCCGAGTGGTCTCAGAATAGTCCACATACGCCGTGTGGTTTGAGAATAGTCCACATACGCCGTGCGGTCGCAGAATATTCCACATACGCTGTGTGGTCTCAGAATAATCCACATACACCGTGTGGTCTCAGAATACTCCACATACGCCGTGTGGTCTTAGAATATTCCACATACGCCGTGTGGTCTGAGAATACCCCACATACGCCATGTGGTCTCTGAATACTCCACACACGCCATGTGGTCTCAGAATACTCCACATACGCCGTGTGGTCTCAGGATAATCCACATACACCGTGTGGTCTCAGAATACTCCACATACGCCGTGTGGTCGCAGAATACTCCACATACGCCAAGTATTCTCAGAATATTCCTCATACACCGTATGGTCTGAGAATACTCCACATACGCCGAGTGGTCTTAGAATACTCCACATACGCCGTGTGGTCTCAGGATAATCCACATACACCGTGTGGTCTCAGAATACTCCACATACGCCGTGTGGTCGCAGAATACTCCACATACGCCATGTGGTCTGAGAAAACTCCACATACGCCGTGTGGTCGCAGAATACTCCACATACGCCGTGTGGTCGAAGAATGCTCCACATACGCCAAGTGTTCTCAGAATATTCCTCATACGCCGTGTGGTCTGAGAATACCCCACATATTCCATGTGGTCTGAGAATACTCCACATACGCCATGTGGTCTGAGAATACTCCACATACGCCGTGTGGTCTCAGAATACTCCACATATGCCGTGTGGTCTGAGAATACTCCACAAACGCCGTGTGGTCTGAGAATACTCCACATACGCCGTGTGGTCTCAGGATAATCCACATACACCGTGTGGTCTCAGAATACTCCACATACGCCGTGTGGTCGCAGAATACGCCACATACACCGTGTGGTCTCAGTATATTTCACATACACCGTGTTGTCTGAGAATACTCCACATACGCCGAGTGGTCTTAGAATACTCCACATACGCCGTGTGGTCTGTGAATACTCCACATACACCGTGTGGTCTGAGAATACTCCACATACGCCGAGTGGTCTTAGAATACTCCACATACGCCGTGTGGTCTGAGAATACCCCACATACGCCATGTGGTCTCTGAATACTCCACATACACCGTGTGGTTTGAGAATACTCCACATACGCCGAGTGGTCTTAGAATACTCCACATACGCCGTGTGGTCTGAGAATACCCCACATACGCCATGTGGTCTCTGAATACTCCACATACGCCGTGTGGTCTCAGAATATTCCACATACGCCCTGTGGTCTCTGAATACTCCACATACGCCCTGTGGTCTCAGAATATTCCACATACACTGTGTGGTCTCAGAATACTCTACATACGCCGTGTGGTCTGAGAATACCCCACATACGCCATGTGGTCTCTGAATACTCCACATACACCGTGTGGTTTGAGAATACTCCACATACGCCGAGTGGTCTTAGAATACTCCACATACGCCGTGTGGTCTGAGAATACCCCACATACGCCATGTGGTCTCTGAATACTCCACATACGCCGTGTGGTCGCAGAATACTCCACATACGCCATGTGGTCTTAGAATACTCCACATACGCCGTGTGGTCTCAGGATAATCCACTTACACCGTGTGGTCTCAGAATACTCCACATACGCCGTGTGGTCTCAGGATAATCCACATACACAGTGTGGTCTCAGAATACTCCACATACGCCGTGTGGTCGCAGAATACTCCACATACGCCATGTGGTTTGAGAAAACTCCACATACGCCGTGTGGTCGCAGAATACTCCACATACGCCGTGTGGTCGAAGAATGCTCCACATACGCCAAGTGTTCTCAGAATATTCCTCATACACCGTGTGGTCTGAGAATACTCCACATATGCCGTGTGGTCTGAGAATACCCCACATACGCCATGTGGTCTCTGAATACTCCACACACGCCATGTGGTCTCAGAATACTCCACATACGCCGTGTGGTCTCAGGATAATCCACATACACCGTGTGGTCGCAGAATATTCCACATACGCCGTGTGGTCTGAGAATACCCAACATACGCCATGTGGTCTCTGAATACTCCACACACGCCATGTGGTCTCTGAATACTCCACATACGCCGTGTGGTCTTAGAATACTCTACATACGCCGTGTGGACTCAGAATATTCCTCATACACCGTGTGGTCTCTGAATACTCCACATACGCCGTGTGGTCTGAGAATACCCCACATACGCCATGTGGTCTCTGAATACTCCACACACGCCATGTGGTCTCTGAATACTCCACATACGCCATGTGGTCTCAGAATAGTCCACATACGCCGTGTGGTCTGAGAATAGTCCACATACGCCGTGCGGTCGCAGAATATTCCACATACGCTGTGTGGTCTCAGAATAATCCACATACACCGTGTGGTCTCAGAATACTCCACATACGCCGTGTGGTCTTAGAATACTCTACATACGCCGTGTGGACTCAGAATATTCCACATACGCCATGTGGTCTGAGAATACCCCACATACGCCATGTGGTCTCTGATTACTCCACACACGCCATGTGGTTTCAGAATACTCCACATACGCCGTGTGGTCTCAGGATAATCCACATACACCGTGTGGTCTCAGAATACTCCACATACGCCGTGTGGTCGCAGAATACTCCACATACGCCATGTGGTCTGAGAAAACTCCACATACCCCGTGTGGTCGCAGAATACTCCACATACGCCGTGTGGTCGAAGAATGCTCCACATACGCCAAGTGTTCTCAGAATATTCCTCATACACCGTGTGGTCTGAGAATACTCCACATATGCCGTGTGGTCTGAGAACACCCCACATACGCCATGTGGTCTCTGAATACTCCACACACGCCATGTGGTCTCAGAATACTCCACATACGCCGTGTGGTCTCAGGATAATCCACATACACCGTGTGGTCTCAGAATACTCCACATACGCCGTGTGGTCTTAGAATACTCTACATACGCCGTGTGGACTCAGAATATTCCACATACGCCGTGTGGTCTGAGAATACCCCACATACGCCATGTGGTCTCTGAATACTCCACACACGCCATGTGGTCTCAGAATACTCCACATACGCCGTGTGGTCTCAGGATAATCCACATACACCGTGTGGTCTCAGAATACTCCACATACGCCGTGTGGTCGCAGAATACTCCACATATGCCATGTGGTCTGAGAAAACTCCACATACGCCGTGTGGTCGCAGAATACTGCACATACGCCGTGTGGTCGAAGAATGCTCCACATACGCCAAGTGTTCTCAGAATATTCCTCATACACCGTGTGGTCTCTGAATACTCCACATATGCCGTGTGGTCTGAGAATACCCCACATACGCCATGTGGTCTCTGAATACTCCACACACGCCATGTGGTCTCAGAATACTCCACATACGCCGTGTGGTCTGAGAATAGTCCACATACGCCGTGCGGTCGCAGAATATTCCACATACGCCGTGTGGTCTGAGAATACCCCACATACGCCATGTGGTCTCTGAATACTCCACACACGCCATGTGGTCTCTGAATACTCCACACACGCCATGTGGTCTCAGAATACTCCACATACGCCGTGTGGTCTCAGAATAATCCACATACACCGTGTGGTCTCAGAATACTCCACATACGCCATGTGGTCTCAGAATACTCCACATACGCCGTGTGGTCTGAGAATAGTCCACATACGCCGTGCGGTCGCAGAATATTCCACATACGCCGTGTGGTCTGAGAATACCCCACATACGCCATGTGGTCTCTGAATACTTCACACACGCCATGTGGTCTCAGAATACTCCACATACGCCGTGTGGTCGCAGAATACTCCACATATGCGTGTGGTCGAAGAATGCTCCACATACGCCAAGTGTTCTCAGAATATTCCTCATACACCGTGTGGTCTCTGAATACTCCACATATGCCGTGTGGTCTGAGAATACCCCACATACGCCGTGTGGTCTCAGAATACTCCACATACGCCGTGTGGTCTTAGAATACTCTACATACGCCGTGTGGACTCAGAATATTCCTCATACACCGTGTGGTCTCTGAATACTCCACATACGCCGTATGGTCTGAGAATACCCCACATACGCCGAGTGGTCTCAGAATAGTCCACATACGCCGTGTGGTTTGAGAATAGTCCACATACGCCGTGCGGTCGCAGAATATTCCACATACGCTGTGTGGTCTCAGAATAATCCACATACACCGTGTGGTCTCAGAATACTCCACATACGCCGTGTGGTCTTAGAATATTCCACATACGCCGTGTGGTCTGAGAATACCCCACATACGCCATGTGGTCTCTGAATACTCCACACACGCCATGTGGTCTCAGAATACTCCACATACGCCGTGTGGTCTCAGGATAATCCACATACACCGTGTGGTCTCAGAATACTCCACATACGCCGTGTGGTCGCAGAATACTCCACATACGCCAAGTATTCTCAGAATATTCCTCATACACCGTATGGTCTGAGAATACTCCACATACGCCGAGTGGTCTTAGAATACTCCACATACGCCGTGTGGTCTCAGGATAATCCACATACACCGTGTGGTCTCAGAATACTCCACATACGCCGTGTGGTCGCAGAATACTCCACATACGCCATGTGGTCTGAGAAAACTCCACATACGCCGTGTGGTCGCAGAATACTCCACATACGCCGTGTGGTCGAAGAATGCTCCACATACGCCAAGTGTTCTCAGAATATTCCTCATACGCCGTGTGGTCTGAGAATACCCCACATATTCCATGTGGTCTGAGAATACTCCACATACGCCATGTGGTCTGAGAATACTCCACATACGCCGTGTGGTCTCAGAATACTCCACATATGCCGTGTGGTCTGAGAATACTCCACAAACGCCGTGTGGTCTGAGAATACTCCACATACGCCGTGTGGTCTCAGGATAATCCACATACACCGTGTGGTCTCAGAATACTCCACATACGCCGTGTGGTCGCAGAATACGCCACATACGCCGTGTGGTCTGAGAAAACTCCACATACGCCGTGTGGTCGCAGAATACTCCACATACGCCGTGTGGTCTCAGAATACTCCACAAACGCCGTGTGGTCTGAGAATACTCCACATACGCCGTGTGGTCTCAGGATAATCCACATACACCGTGTGGTCTCAGAATACTCCACATACGCCGTGTGGTCGCAGAATACTCCACATACGCCATGTGGTCTGAGAAAACTCCACATACGCCGTGTGGTCGCAGAATACTCCACATACGCCGTGTGGTCGAAGAATGCTCCACATACGCCAAGTGTTCTCAGAATATTCCTCATACGCCGTGTGGTCTGAGAATACCCCACATATTCCATGTGGTCTGAGAATACTCCACATACGCCATGTGGTCTGAGAATACTCCACATACGCCGTGTGGTCTCAGAATACTCCACATATGCCGTGTGGTCTGAGAATACTCCACAAACGCCGTGTGGTCTGAGAATACTCCACATACGCCGTGTGGTCCCAGGATAATCCACATACACCGTGTGGTCTCAGAATACTCCACATACGCCGTGTGGTCGCAGAATACGCCACATACGCCGTGTGGTCTGAGAAAACTCCACATACGCCGTGTGGTCGCAGAATACTCCACATACGCCGTGTGGTCTCAGAATACTCCACAAACGCCGTGTGGTCTGAGAATACTCCACATACGCCGTGTGGTCTCAGGATAATCCACATACACCGTGTGGTCTCAGAATACTCCACATACGCCGTGTGGTCGCAGAATACTCCACATACGCCGTGTGGTCGAAGAATGCTCCACATACGCCAAGTGTTCTCAGAATATTCCTCATACGCCGTGTGGTCTGAGAATACTCTACATACGCCGTGTGGTCTCAGAATACTCCACAAACGCCGTGTAGTCTGAGAATACTCCACATTCGCCGTGTGGTCTCAGGATAATCCACATACACTGTGTGGTCTCAGAATACTCCACAAACGCCGTGTGGTCTCAGGATAATCCACATACACCGTGTGGTCTCAGAATACTCCACATACGCCGTGTGGTCTCTGAATACTCCACATACACCGTGTGGTCTGAGAATGGTCCACATACGCCATGTGGTCTGAGAATACTCCACATACGCCGTGTGGTCTGAGAATACCCCACATATGCCATGTGGTCTCTGAATACTCCACATACACCGTGTGGTCTGAGAATACCCCACATATGCCATGTGGTCTCTGAATACTCCACATACGCCGTGTGGTCTCAGAATACTCCACAAACGCCGTGTGGTCTGAGAATACTCCACATTCGCCGTGTGGTCTCAGGATAATCCACATACACTGTGTGGTCTCAGAATACTCCACAAGCGCCGTGTGGTCTCAGGATAATCCACATACACCGTGTGGTCTCAGAATACTCCACATACGCCGTGCGGTCGCAGAATATTCCACATACACCGTGTGGTCTGAGAATACTCCACATACGCCGTGTGGTCGCAGAATACTCCACATACGCCGTGTGGTCTGGGAAAACTCCACATACGCCGTGTGGTCGCAGAATACTCCACATACGCCGTGTGGTCGAAGAATGCTCCACATACGCCAAGTGTTCTCAGAATATTCCTCATACACCGTGTGGTCTGAGAATACTCCACATACGCCGAGCGGTCTTAGAATACTCCACATACGCCGAATGGTCTGAGAATACCCCACATATGCCATGTGGTCTCTGAATACTCCACATACGCCGTGTGGTCTCAGAATACCCCACATACGCCGTGTGGTCTGAGAATACTCCCCATACGTCGTCTGGTCTGAGAATACCCCACATACGCCATGTGGTCTCTGAATACTCCACATACGCCGTGTGGTCTCAGAATACTCCATATACGCCGTGTGGTCTGAGAATACTCCCCATACGCCGTGTGGTCTGAGAATAGTCCACATACGCCGTGCGGTCGCAGAATATTCCACATACGCCGTGTGGTCTCAGAATAATCCACATACACCGTGTGGTCTCAGAATACTCCACATACGCCGTGTGGTCTCTGAATACTCCACATACGCCGTGTGCTCTGAGAATACTCCCCATACGCCGTGTGGTCTGAGAATACCCCACATACGCCATGTGGTCTCTGAATACTCCACATACGCCGTGTGGTCTCAGAATACTCCATATACGCCGTGTGGTCTGAGAATACTCCCCATACGCCGTGTGGTCTGAGAATACCCCACATACGCCATGTGGTCTCTGAATACTCCACATACTCGGTGTGTTCTGAGAATACTCCACATACGCCATGTGGTCTCAGAATACTCCACACACGCCATGTGGTCTCTGAATACTCCACATACGCCGTGTGGTCGCAGAATACTCCACATACGCCAAGTGTTCTCAGAATATTCCTCATACACCGTGTGGTCTCTGAATACTCCACATACGCCAAGTGGTCTCAGAATATTCCTCATACACCGTGTGGTCTCTGAATACTCTACATACACCGTGTGGTCTGAGAATACTCCACATACGCCGAGTGGTCTTAGAATACTCCACATACGCCGTGTGGTCTGAGAATACCCCACATACGCCATGTGGTCTCTGAATACTCCACATACACCGTGTGGTCTGAGAATACTCCACATACGCCGAGTGGTCTTAGAATAGTCCACATACGCCGTGTGGTCTGAGAATACTCCACATACGCCGTGTGGTCGCAGAATACTCCACATACGCCGTGTGGTCTCTGAATACTCCACATACACCGTGTGGTCTGAGAATACTCCACATACGCCGTGTGGTCGCAGAATACTCCACATACGCCGTGTGGTCTGAGAATACTCCACATACGCCATGTGGTCTCTGAATACTCCACATACACCGTGTGGTCTGAGAATACTCCACATACGCCGAGTGGTCTTAGAATAGTCCACATACGCCGTGTGGTCTGAGAATACTCCACATACGCCGTGTGGTCGCAGAATACTCCACATACGCCGTGTGGTCTCTGAATACTCCACATACACCGTGTGGTCGAAGAATGCTCCACATACGCCGTGTGTTCGCAGAATACTCCACATACACCGTGTGGTCTCAGTATATTTCACATACACCGTGTTGTCTGAGAATACTCCACATACGCCGAGTGGTCTTAGAATACTCCACATACGCCGTGTGGTCTGTGAATACTCCACATACACCGTGTGGTCTGAGAATACTCCACATACGCCGTGTGGTCGCAGAATACTCCACATACGCCGTGTGGTCTCTGAATACTCCACATACACCGTGTGGTCGAAGAATGCTCCACATACGCCGTGTGTTCGCAGAATACTCCACATACACCGTGCGGTCTCAGTATATTTCACATACACCGTGTGGTCTGAGAATACTGCACATACGCCGAGTGGTCTTAGAATACTCCACATACGCCGTGTGGTCTGAGAATACTCCACATACGCCGAGTGGTCTTAGAATACTCCACATACGCCGTGTGGTCGAAGAATGCTCCACATACGCCGTGTGGTCTGAGAATACCCCACATACGCCATGTGGTCTCTGAATACTCCACACACGCCATGTGGTCTCTGAATACTCCACATACGCCGTGTGGTCTTAGAATACTCTACATACGCCGTGTGGACTCAGAATATTCCTCATACACCGTGTGGTCTCTGAATACTCCACATACGCCGTGTGGTCTGAGAATACCCCACATACGCCATGTGGTCTCTGAATACTCCACACACGCCATGTGGTCTCTGAATACTCCACATACGCCATGTGGTCTCAGAATAGTCCACATACGCCGTGTGGTCTGAGAATAGTCCACATACGCCGTGTGGTCGCAGAATACTCCACATACGCCAAGTGGTCTCAGAATATTCCTCATACACCGTGTGGTCTCTGAATACTCTACATACACCGTGTGGTCTGAGAATACTCCACATACGCCGAGTGGTCTTAGAATATTCCTCATACACCGTGTGGTCTCTGAATACTCTACATACACCGTGTGGTCTGAGAATACTCCACATACGCCGAGTGGTCTTAGAATACTCCACATACGCCGTGTGGTCTGAGAATACCCCACATACGCCATGTGGTCTCTGAATACTCCACATACACCGTGTGGTCTGAGAATACTCCACATACGCCGAGTGGTCTTAGAATAGTCCACATACGCCGTGTGGTCTGAGAATACTCCACATACGCCGTGTGGTCGCAGAATACTCCACATACGCCGTGTGGTCTCTGAATACTCCACATACACCGTGTGGTCTGAGAATACTCCACATACGCCGTGTGGTCGCAGAATACTCCACATACGCCGTGTGGTCTGAGAATACTCCACATACGCCATGTGGTCTCTGAATACTCCACATACGCCGTGTGGTCTGAGAATACCCCACATACGCCATGTGGTCTCTGAATACTCCACACACGCCATGTGGTCTCTGAATACTCCACATACGCCATGTGGTCTCAGAATAGTCCACATACGCCGTGTGGTCTGAGAATAGTCCACATACGCCGTGTGGTCGCAGAATACTCCACATACGCCAAGTGGTCTCAGAATATTCCTCATACACCGTGTGGTCTCTGAATACTCCACATACGCCAAGTGGTCTCAGAATATTCCTCATACACCGTGTGGT
Organism: Eristalis intricaria; assembly: GCA_964034865.1. NCBI lineage: Eukaryota > Metazoa > Arthropoda > Insecta > Diptera > Syrphidae > Eristalis > Eristalis intricaria. The sequence goes on from OZ035876.1 coordinate 53,697,372, forward strand.
CTCTGAATACTCTACATACACCGTGTGGTCTGAGAATACTCCACATACGCCGAGTGGTCTTAGAATACTCCACATACGCCGTGTGGTCTGAGAATACCCCACATACGCCATGTGGTCTCTGAATACTCCACATACACCGTGTGGTCTGAGAATACTCCACATACGCCGAGTGGTCTTAGAATAGTCCACATACGCCGTGTGGTCTGAGAATACTCCACATACGCCGTGTGGTCGCAGAATACTCCACATACGCCGTGTGGTCTCTGAATACTCCACATACACCGTGTGGTCTGAGAATACTCCACATACGCCGTGTGGTCGCAGAATACTCCACATACGCCGTGTGGTCTGAGAATACTCCACATACGCCATGTGGTCTCTGAATACTCCACATACACCGTGTGGTCTGAGAATACTCCACATACGCCGAGTGGTCTTAGAATAGTCCACATACGCCGTGTGGTCTGAGAATACTCCACATACGCCGTGTGGTCGCAGAATACTCCACATACGCCGTGTGGTCTCTGAATACTCCACATACACCGTGTGGTCGAAGAATGCTCCACATACGCCGTGTGTTCGCAGAATACTCCACATACACCGTGTGGTCTCAGTATATTTCACATACACCGTGTTGTCTGAGAATACTCCACATACGCCGAGTGGTCTTAGAATACTCCACATACGCCGTGTGGTCTGTGAATACTCCACATACACCGTGTGGTCTGAGAATACTCCACATACGCCGTGTGGTCGCAGAATACTCCACATACGCCGTGTGGTCTCTGAATACTCCACATACACCGTGTGGTCGAAGAATGCTCCACATACGCCGTGTGTTCGCAGAATACTCCACATACACCGTGCGGTCTCAGTATATTTCACATACACCGTGTGGTCTGAGAATACTGCACATACGCCGAGTGGTCTTAGAATACTCCACATACGCCGTGTGGTCTGAGAATACTCCACATACGCCGAGTGGTCTTAGAATACTCCACATACGCCGTGTGGTCGAAGAATGCTCCACATACGCCGTGTGGTCTGAGAATACCCCACATACGCCATGTGGTCTCTGAATACTCCACACACGCCATGTGGTCTCTGAATACTCCACATACGCCGTGTGGTCTTAGAATACTCTACATACGCCGTGTGGACTCAGAATATTCCTCATACACCGTGTGGTCTCTGAATACTCCACATACGCCGTGTGGTCTGAGAATACCCCACATACGCCATGTGGTCTCTGAATACTCCACACACGCCATGTGGTCTCTGAATACTCCACATACGCCATGTGGTCTCAGAATAGTCCACATACGCCGTGTGGTCTGAGAATAGTCCACATACGCCGTGCGGTCGCAGAATATTCCACATACGCTGTGTGGTCTCAGAATAATCCACATACACCGTGTGGTCTCAGAATACTCCACATACGCCGTGTGGTCTTAGAATACTCTACATACGCCGTGTGGACTCAGAATATTCCACATACGCCATGTGGTCTGAGAATACCCCACATACGCCATGTGGTCTCTGATTACTCCACACACGCCATGTGGTTTCAGAATACTCCACATACGCCGTGTGGTCTCAGGATAATCCACATACACCGTGTGGTCTCAGAATACTCCACATACGCCGTGTGGTCGCAGAATACTCCACATACGCCATGTGGTCTGAGAAAACTCCACATACCCCGTGTGGTCGCAGAATACTCCACATACGCCGTGTGGTCGAAGAATGCTCCACATACGCCAAGTGTTCTCAGAATATTCCTCATACACCGTGTGGTCTGAGAATACTCCACATATGCCGTGTGGTCTGAGAACACCCCACATACGCCATGTGGTCTCTGAATACTCCACACACGCCATGTGGTCTCAGAATACTCCACATACGCCGTGTGGTCTCAGGATAATCCACATACACCGTGTGGTCTCAGAATACTCCACATACGCCGTGTGGTCTTAGAATACTCTACATACGCCGTGTGGACTCAGAATATTCCACATACGCCGTGTGGTCTGAGAATACCCCACATACGCCATGTGGTCTCTGAATACTCCACACACGCCATGTGGTCTCAGAATACTCCACATACGCCGTGTGGTCTCAGGATAATCCACATACACCGTGTGGTCTCAGAATACTCCACATACGCCGTGTGGTCGCAGAATACTCCACATATGCCATGTGGTCTGAGAAAACTCCACATACGCCGTGTGGTCGCAGAATACTGCACATACGCCGTGTGGTCGAAGAATGCTCCACATACGCCAAGTGTTCTCAGAATATTCCTCATACACCGTGTGGTCTCTGAATACTCCACATATGCCGTGTGGTCTGAGAATACCCCACATACGCCATGTGGTCTCTGAATACTCCACACACGCCATGTGGTCTCAGAATACTCCACATACGCCGTGTGGTCTGAGAATAGTCCACATACGCCGTGCGGTCGCAGAATATTCCACATACGCCGTGTGGTCTGAGAATACCCCACATACGCCATGTGGTCTCTGAATACTCCACACACGCCATGTGGTCTCTGAATACTCCACACACGCCATGTGGTCTCAGAATACTCCACATACGCCGTGTGGTCTCAGAATAATCCACATACACCGTGTGGTCTCAGAATACTCCACATACGCCATGTGGTCTCAGAATACTCCACATACGCCGTGTGGTCTGAGAATAGTCCACATACGCCGTGCGGTCGCAGAATATTCCACATACGCCGTGTGGTCTGAGAATACCCCACATACGCCATGTGGTCTCTGAATACTTCACACACGCCATGTGGTCTCAGAATACTCCACATACGCCGTGTGGTCGCAGAATACTCCACATATGCCATGTGGTCTGAGAAAACTCCACATACGCCGTGTGGTCGCAGAATACTGCACATACGCCGTGTGGTCGAAGAATGCTCCACATACGCCAAGTGTTCTCAGAATATTCCTCATACACCGTGTGGTCTCTGAATACTCCACATATGCCGTGTGGTCTGAGAATACCCCACATACGCCGTGTGGTCTCAGAATACTCCACATACGCCGTGTGGTCTTAGAATACTCTACATACGCCGTGTGGACTCAGAATATTCCTCATACACCGTGTGGTCTCTGAATACTCCACATACGCCGTATGGTCTGAGAATACCCCACATACGCCGAGTGGTCTCAGAATAGTCCACATACGCCGTGTGGTTTGAGAATAGTCCACATACGCCGTGCGGTCGCAGAATATTCCACATACGCTGTGTGGTCTCAGAATAATCCACATACACCGTGTGGTCTCAGAATACTCCACATACGCCGTGTGGTCTTAGAATATTCCACATACGCCGTGTGGTCTGAGAATACCCCACATACGCCATGTGGTCTCTGAATACTCCACACACGCCATGTGGTCTCAGAATACTCCACATACGCCGTGTGGTCTCAGGATAATCCACATACACCGTGTGGTCTCAGAATACTCCACATACGCCGTGTGGTCGCAGAATACTCCACATACGCCAAGTATTCTCAGAATATTCCTCATACACCGTATGGTCTGAGAATACTCCACATACGCCGAGTGGTCTTAGAATACTCCACATACGCCGTGTGGTCTCAGGATAATCCACATACACCGTGTGGTCTCAGAATACTCCACATACGCCGTGTGGTCGCAGAATACTCCACATACGCCATGTGGTCTGAGAAAACTCCACATACGCCGTGTGGTCGCAGAATACTCCACATACGCCGTGTGGTCGAAGAATGCTCCACATACGCCAAGTGTTCTCAGAATATTCCTCATACGCCGTGTGGTCTGAGAATACCCCACATATTCCATGTGGTCTGAGAATACTCCACATACGCCATGTGGTCTGAGAATACTCCACATACGCCGTGTGGTCTCAGAATACTCCACATATGCCGTGTGGTCTGAGAATACTCCACAAACGCCGTGTGGTCTGAGAATACTCCACATACGCCGTGTGGTCTCAGGATAATCCACATACACCGTGTGGTCTCAGAATACTCCACATACGCCGTGTGGTCGCAGAATACGCCACATACGCCGTGTGGTCTGAGAAAACTCCACATACGCCGTGTGGTCGCAGAATACTCCACATACGCCGTGTGGTCTCAGAATACTCCACAAACGCCGTGTGGTCTGAGAATACTCCACATACGCCGTGTGGTCTCAGGATAATCCACATACACCGTGTGGTCTCAGAATACTCCACATACGCCGTGTGGTCGCAGAATACTCCACATACGCCATGTGGTCTGAGAAAACTCCACATACGCCGTGTGGTCGCAGAATACTCCACATACGCCGTGTGGTCGAAGAATGCTCCACATACGCCAAGTGTTCTCAGAATATTCCTCATACGCCGTGTGGTCTGAGAATACCCCACATATTCCATGTGGTCTGAGAATACTCCACATACGCCATGTGGTCTGAGAATACTCCACATACGCCGTGTGGTCTCAGAATACTCCACATATGCCGTGTGGTCTGAGAATACTCCACAAACGCCGTGTGGTCTGAGAATACTCCACATACGCCGTGTGGTCCCAGGATAATCCACATACACCGTGTGGTCTCAGAATACTCCACATACGCCGTGTGGTCGCAGAATACGCCACATACGCCGTGTGGTCTGAGAAAACTCCACATACGCCGTGTGGTCGCAGAATACTCCACATACGCCGTGTGGTCTCAGAATACTCCACAAACGCCGTGTGGTCTGAGAATACTCCACATACGCCGTGTGGTCTCAGGATAATCCACATACACCGTGTGGTCTCAGAATACTCCACATACGCCGTGTGGTCGCAGAATACTCCACATACGCCGTGTGGTCGAAGAATGCTCCACATACGCCAAGTGTTCTCAGAATATTCCTCATACGCCGTGTGGTCTGAGAATACTCTACATACGCCGTGTGGTCTCAGAATACTCCACAAACGCCGTGTAGTCTGAGAATACTCCACATTCGCCGTGTGGTCTCAGGATAATCCACATACACTGTGTGGTCTCAGAATACTCCACAAACGCCGTGTGGTCTCAGGATAATCCACATACACCGTGTGGTCTCAGAATACTCCACATACGCCGTGTGGTCTCTGAATACTCCACATACACCGTGTGGTCTGAGAATGGTCCACATACGCCATGTGGTCTGAGAATACTCCACATACGCCGTGTGGTCTGAGAATACCCCACATATGCCATGTGGTCTCTGAATACTCCACATACACCGTGTGGTCTGAGAATACCCCACATATGCCATGTGGTCTCTGAATACTCCACATACGCCGTGTGGTCTCAGAATACTCCACAAACGCCGTGTGGTCTGAGAATACTCCACATTCGCCGTGTGGTCTCAGGATAATCCACATACACTGTGTGGTCTCAGAATACTCCACAAGCGCCGTGTGGTCTCAGGATAATCCACATACACCGTGTGGTCTCAGAATACTCCACATACGCCGTGCGGTCGCAGAATATTCCACATACACCGTGTGGTCTGAGAATACTCCACATACGCCGTGTGGTCGCAGAATACTCCACATACGCCGTGTGGTCTGGGAAAACTCCACATACGCCGTGTGGTCGCAGAATACTCCACATACGCCGTGTGGTCGAAGAATGCTCCACATACGCCAAGTGTTCTCAGAATATTCCTCATACACCGTGTGGTCTGAGAATACTCCACATACGCCGAGCGGTCTTAGAATACTCCACATACGCCGAATGGTCTGAGAATACCCCACATATGCCATGTGGTCTCTGAATACTCCACATACGCCGTGTGGTCTCAGAATACCCCACATACGCCGTGTGGTCTGAGAATACTCCCCATACGTCGTCTGGTCTGAGAATACCCCACATACGCCATGTGGTCTCTGAATACTCCACATACGCCGTGTGGTCTCAGAATACTCCATATACGCCGTGTGGTCTGAGAATACTCCCCATACGCCGTGTGGTCTGAGAATAGTCCACATACGCCGTGCGGTCGCAGAATATTCCACATACGCCGTGTGGTCTCAGAATAATCCACATACACCGTGTGGTCTCAGAATACTCCACATACGCCGTGTGGTCTCTGAATACTCCACATACGCCGTGTGCTCTGAGAATACTCCCCATACGCCGTGTGGTCTGAGAATACCCCACATACGCCATGTGGTCTCTGAATACTCCACATACGCCGTGTGGTCTCAGAATACTCCATATACGCCGTGTGGTCTGAGAATACTCCCCATACGCCGTGTGGTCTGAGAATACCCCACATACGCCATGTGGTCTCTGAATACTCCACATACTCGGTGTGTTCTGAGAATACTCCACATACGCCATGTGGTCTCAGAATACTCCATATACGCCGATTGGTCTGAGAATAGTCCACATACGCAGTGCGGTCGCAGAATATTCCACATACGCCGTGTGGTCTGAGAATACCCCACATACGCCATGTGGTCTCTGAATACTCCACACACGCCATGTGGTCTCTGAATACTCCACATACGCCGTGTGGTCGCAGAATACTCCACATACGCCAAGTGTTCTCAGAATATTCCTCATACACCGTGTGGTCTCTGAATACTCCACATACGCCAAGTGGTCTCAGAATATTCCTCATACACCGTGTGGTCTCTGAATACTCTACATACACCGTGTGGTCTGAGAATACTCCACATACGCCGAGTGGTCTTAGAATACTCCACATACGCCGTGTGGTCTGAGAATACCCCACATACGCCATGTGGTCTCTGAATACTCCACATACACCGTGTGGTCTGAGAATACTCCACATACGCCGAGTGGTCTTAGAATAGTCCACATACGCCGTGTGGTCTGAGAATACTCCACATACGCCGTGTGGTCGCAGAATACTCCACATACGCCGTGTGGTCTGAGAATACTCCACATACGCCATGTGGTCTCTGAATACTCCACATACACCGTGTGGTCTGAGAATACTCCACATACGCCGAGTGGTCTTAGAATAGTCCACATACGCCGTGTGGTCTGAGAATACTCCACATACGCCGTGTGGTCGCAGAATACTCCACATACGCCGTGTGGTCTCTGAATACTCCACATACACCGTGTGGTCGAAGAATGCTCCACATACGCCGTGTGTTCGCAGAATACTCCACATACACCGTGTGGTCTCAGTATATTTCACATACACCGTGTTGTCTGAGAATACTCCACATACGCCGAGTGGTCTTAGAATACTCCACATACGCCGTGTGGTCTGTGAATACTCCACATACACCGTGTGGTCTGAGAATACTCCACATACGCCGTGTGGTCGCAGAATACTCCACATACGCCGTGTGGTCTCTGAATACTCCACATACACCGTGTGGTCGAAGAATGCTCCACATACGCCGTGTGTTCGCAGAATACTCCACATACACCGTGCGGTCTCAGTATATTTCACATACACCGTGTGGTCTGAGAATACTGCACATACGCCGAGTGGTCTTAGAATACTCCACATACGCCGTGTGGTCTGAGAATACTCCACATACGCCGAGTGGTCTTAGAATACTCCACATACGCCGTGTGGTCGAAGAATGCTCCACATACGCCGTGTGTTCGCAGAATACTCCACATACACCGTGTGGTCTCAGTATATTTCACATACACCGTGTTGTCTGAGAATACTCCACATACGCCGAGTGGTCTTAGAATACTCCACATACGCCGTGTGGTCTGTGAATACTCCACATACACCGTGTGGTCTGAGAATACTCCACATACGCCGAGTGGTCTTAGAATACTCCACATACGCCGTGTGGTCTGAGAATACCCCACATACGCCATGTGGTCTCTGAATACTCCACATACACCGTGTGGTTTGAGAATACTCCACATACGCCGAGTGGTCTTAGAATACTCCACATACGCCGTGTGGTCTGAGAATACCCCACATACGCCATGTGGTCTCTGAATACTCCACATACGCCGTGTGGTCTCAGAATATTCCACATACGCCCTGTGGTCTCTGAATACTCCACATACGCCCTGTGGTCTCAGAATATTCCACATACACCGTGTGGTCTCAGAATACTCTACATACGCCGTGTGGTCCGAGAATACCCCACATACGCCATGTGGTCTCTGAATACTCCACATACACCGTGTGGTTTGAGAATACTCCACATACGCCGAGTGGTCTTAGAATACTCCACATACGCCGTGTGGTCTGAGAATACCCCACATACGCCATGTGGTCTCTGAATACTCCACATACGCCCTGTGGTCTCAGAATATTCCACATACACCGTGTGGTCTCAGAATACTCTACATACGCCGTGTGGTCTGAGAATACCCCACATACGCCATGTGGTCTACTCCACATACGCCGTGTGGTCTCAGAATATTCCACATACGCCCTGTGGTCTCTGAATACTCCACATACGCCCTGTGGTCTCAGAATATTCCACATACACCGTGTGGTCTCAGAATACTCTACATACGCCGTGTGGTCTGAGAATACCCCACATACGCCATGTGGTCTACTCCACATACGCCGTGTGGTCTCAGAATATTCCACATACGCCCTGTGGTCTCTGAATACTCCACATACGCCCTGTGGTCTCACAATATTCCACATACACCGTGTGGTCTCAGAATACTCTACATACGCCGTGTGGTCCGAGAATACCCCACATACGCCATGTGGTCTCTGAATACTCCACATACACCGTGTGGTTTGAGAATACTCCACATACGCCGAGTGGTCTTAGAATACTCCACATACGCCGTGTGGTCTGAGAATACTCCACATACGCCGAGTGGTCTTAGAATACTCCACATACGCCGTGTGGTCGAAGAATGCTCCACATACGCCGTGTGGTCTGAGAATACTCCACATACGCCAAGTGTTCTCGGAATATTCCTCATACACCGTGTGGTCTCTGAATGTTCCACATACACCGTGTGGTCTCTGAATACTCCACATACGCCAAGTGTTCTCAGAATATTCCTCATACACCGTGTGGTCTGAGAATACTCCACATACGCCGTGTGGTCTCAGAATACTCCACAAACGCCGTGTGGTCTCAGGATAGTCCACATACGCCGTGTGGTCGCAGAATACTCCACATACGCCAAGTGTTCTCAGAATATTCCTCATACACCGTGTTGTCTGAGAATACTCCACATACGCCGAGTGGTCTTTGAATACTACACATACGCCGAGAGGTCATAGAATACTCCACATACGCCGTGTGGTCTCCGAATGCTCCACATACGCCGTGTGGTCTGAGAATACTCCACATACGCCAAGTGTTCTCGGAATATTCCTCATACACCGTGTGGTCTCTGAATGTTCCACATACACCGTGTGGTCTCTGAATACTCCACATACGCCAAGTGTTCTCAGAATATTCCTCATACACCGTGTGGTCTGAGAATACTCCACATACGCCGTGTGGTCTCAGAATACTCCACAAACGCCGTGTGGTCTCAGGATAGTCCACATACGCCGTGTGGTCGCAGAATACTCCACATACGCCAAGTGTTCTCAGAATATTCCTCATACACCGTGTGGTCTGAGAATACTCCACATACGCCGTGTGGTCTCAGAATACTCCACAAACGCCGTGTGGTCTCAGGATAGTCCACATACGCCGTGCGGTCGCAGAATATTCCACATACGCCGTGTGGTCTCTGAATACTCCACATACGCCGAGAGGTCTCAGAATACTCCACATACGCCGTGTGGTCTCAGAATAATCCACATACGCCGTGTGGTCTCAGAGTATTCCACATACGCCGTGTGGTCTCAGAATACTCCACATACGCCGTGTGGTCTCAGAATAATCCACATACACCATGTGGTCTCTGAATACACCACATACACCGTGTTGTCTGAGAATAGTCCACATACGCCGTGTGGTCTCAGAATATTCCACATACGCCGTGTGGTCTCAGAATACTCCACATACACCGTGTTGTCCGAGAATATTCCACATACGCCCTGTGGTCTCTGAATACTCCACATACACCGTGTTGTCTGAGAATATTCCACATACGCCCTGTGGTCTCTGAATACTCCACATACGCCGTGTGGTCTCAGAATATTCCACATACGCCGTGAGGTCTCAGAATATTCCACATACGCCGTGTGGTCCCAGAATATTCCTCATACGCCGTGTGGTCTCAGAATATTCCACATACGCCGTGTGGTCTCAGAATACTCCACATACGCCGTGTGGTCTCAGAATATTCCACATACGCCCTGTGGTCTGAGAATACTCCACATACGCCGTGTGGTCTCTGAATACACCACATACACCGTGTTGTCTGAGAATAGTCCACATACGCCGTGTGGTCTCAGAATATTCCACATACGCCGTGTGGTCTCAGAATACTCCACATACGCCGTGTGGTCTCAGAATATTCCACATACGCCCTGTGGTCTCTGAATACTCCACATACGCCGTGTGGTCTCTGAATACTCCACATACACCGTGTGGTCTGAGAATACTCCACATACGCCGTGTGGTCTCAGAATAATCCTCATACGCCGTGTGGTCTCAGAATATTCCACATACGCCGTGTGGTCTCAGAATACTCCACATACGCCGTGTGGTCTCAGAATATTCCACATACGCCCTGTGGTCTGAGAATACTCCACATACGCCGTGTGGTCTCTGAATACACCACATACACCGTGTTGTCTGAGAATAGTCCACATACGCCGTGTGGTCTCAGAATACTCCACATACGCCGTGTGGTCTGAGAATACTCCACATACGCCGAGTGGTCTGAGAATACTCCACATACGCCCTGTGGTCTCTGAATACTCCACATACGCCGTGTGGTCTCAGAATATTCCACATACGCCGAGTGGTCTGAGAATACTCCACATACGCCGTGTGGTCTGAGAATACTCCACATACGCCGTGTGGTCTCTGAATACACCACATACACCGTGTTGTCTGAGAATAGTCCACATACGCCGTGTGGTCTCAGAATATTCCACATACGCCGTGTGGTCTGAGAATACTCCACATACGCCGTGTGGTCTGAGAATAGTCCACATACGCCGTGCGGTCGCAGAATAGTCCACATACGCCGTGCGGTCTCAGGATAGTCCACATACGCCGTGTGGTCGCAGAATACTCCACATACGCCAAGTGTTCTCAAAATATTCCTCATACACCGTGTGGTCTGAAAATACTCCACATACGCCGTGTGGTCTCAGAATACTCCACTTACGCCGTGTGGTCTCAGAATATTCCACATACGCCGAGTGGTCTGAGAATACTCCACATACGCCGTGTGGTCTGAGAATACTCCACATACGCCGTGTGGTCTCTGAATACACCACATACACCGTGTTGTCTGAGAATAGTCCACATACGCCGTGTGGTCTCAGAATATTCCACATACGCCGTGTGGTCTGAGAATACTCCACATACGCCGTGTGGTCTCTGAATACACCACATACACCGTGTTGTCTGAGAATAGTCCACATACGCCGTGTGGTCTCAGAAAAATCCACATACGCCGTGCGGTCTGAGAATACTCCACATACGCCATGTGGTCTCAGAATAATCCACATACACCGTTTGGTCTGAGAATACTCCACATACGCCATGTGGTCTCTGAATACTCCACATGCACCGTGTGTTCTGAGAATAGTCCACATACGCCGTGTGGTCTCCAAATGCTCCACATACGCCGTGTGGTCTGAGAATACTCCACATACGCCGTGTTGTCTCAGAATATTCCACATACGCCCTGTGGTCTCTGAATACTCCACATACGCCGTGTGGTCTCAGAATATTCCACATACGCCGTGAGGTCTCAGAATACTCCACATACGCCGTGTGGTCTCAGAATATTCCTCATACACCGTGTGGTCTGAGAATATTCCACATACGCCCTGTGGTCTCTGAATACTCCACATACGCCATGTGGTCTCAGAATAGTCCACATACGCCGTGTGGTCTCCGAATGCTCCACATACGCCGTGCGGTCTGAGAATACTCCGCATACGCCATGTGGTCTCAGAATAATCCACATACACCGTTTGGTCTGAGAATACTCCACATACGCCATGTGGTCTCTGAATACTCCACATGCACCGTGTGTTCTGAGAATAGTCCACATACGCCGTGTGGTCTCCAAATGCTCCACATACGCCGTGTGGTCTGAGAATACTCCACATACGCCGTGTTGTCTGAGAATATTCCACATACGCCCTGTGGTCTCTGAATACTCCACATACGCCGTGTGGTCTCAGAATATTCCACATACGCCGTGAGGTCTCAGAATACTCCACATACGCCGTGTGGTCTCAGAATATTCCTCATACACCGTGTGGTCTGAGAATATTCCACATACGCCCTGTGGTCTCTGAATACTCCACATACGCCATGTGGTCTCAGAATATTCCACATACGCCCTGTGGTCTCTGAATACTCCACATACGCCCTGTGGTCTCAGAATATTCCACATACACCGTGTGGTCTCAGAATACTCTACATACGCCGTGTGGTCTGAGAATACCCTACATACGCCATGTGGTCTACTCCACATACGCCGTGTGGTCGTAGAATACTCCACATACGCCGTGTGGTCTCCGAATGCTCCACATACGCCGTGTGGTCTGAGAATACTCCACATACGCCAAGTGTTCTCGGAATATTCCTCATACACCGTGTGGTCTCTGAATGTTCCACATACACCGTGTGGTCTCTGAATACTCCACATACGCCAAGTGTTCTCAGAATATTCCTCATACACCGTGTGGTCTGAGAATGCTCCACATACGCCGTGTGGTCTCAGAATACTCCACAAACGCCGTGTGGTCTCAGGATAGTCCACATACGCCGTGTGGTCGCAGAATACTCCACATACGCCGTGTGGTCTCTGAATACTCCACATACGCCGAGAGGTCTCAGAATACTCCACATACGCCGTGTGGTCTCAGAATAATCCACATACGCCGTGTGGTCTCAGAATATTCCACATACGCCGTGTGGTCTCAGAATACTCCACATACGCCGTGTGGTCTCAGAATAATCCACATACACCGTGTGGTCTCTGAATACACCACATACACCGTGTTGTCTGAGAATAGTCCACATACGCCGTGTGGTCTCCGAATATTCCACATACGCCGTGTGGTCTCAGAATACTCCACATACACCGTGTTGTCCGAGAATATTCCACATACGCCCTGTGGTCTCTGAATACTCCACATACACCGTGTTGTCTGAGAATATTCCACATACGCCCTGTGGTCTCTGAATACTCCACATACGCCGTGTGGTCTCAGAATATTCCACATACGCCGTGAGGTCTCAGAATATTCCACATACGCCGTGTGGTCTCCAAATGCTCCACATACGCCGTGTGGTCTGAGAATACTCCACATACGCCGTGTTGTCTCAGAATATTCCACATACGCCCTGTGGTCTCTGAATACTCCACATACGCCGTGTGGTCTCAGAATATTCCACATACGCCGTGAGGTCTCAGAATACTCCACATACGCCGTGTGGTCTCAGAATATTCCTCATACACCGTGTGGTCTGAGAATATTCCACATACGCCCTGTGGTCTCTGAATACTCCACATACGCCATGTGGTCTCAGAATAGTCCACATACGCCGTGTGGTCTCCGAATGCTCCACATACGCCGTGCGGTCTGAGAATACTCCGCATACGCCATGTGGTCTCAGAATAATCCACATACACCGTTTGGTCTGAGAATACTCCACATACGCCATGTGGTCTCTGAATACTCCACATGCACCGTGTGTTCTGAGAATAGTCCACATACGCCGTGTGGTCTCCAAATGCTCCACATACGCCGTGTGGTCTGAGAATACTCCACATACGCCGTGTTGTCTGAGAATATTCCACATACGCCCTGTGGTCTCTGAATACTCCACATACGCCGTGTGGTCTCAGAATATTCCACATACGCCGTGAGGTCTCAGAATACTCCACATACGCCGTGTGGTCTCAGAATATTCCTCATACACCGTGTGGTCTGAGAATATTCCACATACGCCCTGTGGTCTCTGAATACTCCACATACGCCATGTGGTCTCAGAATATTCCACATACGCCCTGTGGTCTCTGAATACTCCACATACGCCCTGTGGTCTCAGAATATTCCACATACACCGTGTGGTCTCAGAATACTCTACATACGCCGTGTGGTCTGAGAATACCCTACATACGCCATGTGGTCTACTCCACATACGCCGTGTGGTCGTAGAATACTCCACATACGCCGTGTGGTCTCCGAATGCTCCACATACGCCGTGTGGTCTGAGAATACTCCACATACGCCAAGTGTTCTCGGAATATTCCTCATACACCGTGTGGTCTCTGAATGTTCCACATACACCGTGTGGTCTCTGAATACTCCACATACGCCAAGTGTTCTCAGAATATTCCTCATACACCGTGTGGTCTGAGAATGCTCCACATACGCCGTGTGGTCTCAGAATACTCCACAAACGCCGTGTGGTCTCAGGATAGTCCACATACGCCGTGTGGTCGCAGAATACTCCACATACGCCGTGTGGTCTCTGAATACTCCACATACGCCGAGAGGTCTCAGAATACTCCACATACGCCGTGTGGTCTCAGAATAATCCACATACGCCGTGTGGTCTCAGAATATTCCACATACGCCGTGTGGTCTCAGAATACTCCACATACGCCGTGTGGTCTCAGAATAATCCACATACACCGTGTGGTCTCTGAATACACCACATACACCGTGTTGTCTGAGAATAGTCCACATACGCCGTGTGGTCTCCGAATATTCCACATACGCCGTGTGGTCTCAGAATACTCCACATACACCGTGTTGTCCGAGAATATTCCACATACGCCCTGTGGTCTCTGAATACTCCACATACACCGTGTTGTCTGAGAATATTCCACATACGCCCTGTGGTCTCTGAATACTCCACATACGCCGTGTGGTCTCAGAATATTCCACATACGCCGTGAGGTCTCAGAATATTCCACATACGCCGTGTGGTCTCAGAATATTCCTCATACGCCGTGTGGTCTCAGAATATTCCACATACGCCGTGTGGTCTCAGAATACTCCACATACGCCGTGTGGTCTCAGAATATTCCACATACGCCGTGTGGTCTCAGAATATTCCACATACGCCGTGAGGTCTCAGAATACTCCACATACGCCGTGTGGTCTCAGAATATTCCTCATACACCGTGTGGTCTGAGAATATTCCACATACGCCCTGTGGTCTCTGAATACTCCACATACGCCATGTGGTCTCAGAATAGTCCACATACGCCGTGTGGTCTCCGAATGCTCCACATACGCCGTGCGGTCTGAGAATACTCCACATACGCCATGTGGTCTCAGAATAATCCACATACACCGTTTGGTCTGAGAATACTCCACATACGCCATGTGGTCTCTGAATACTCCACATGCACCGTGTGTTCTGAGAATAGTCCACATACGCCGTGTGGTCTCCAAATGCTCCACATACGCCGTGTGGTCTGAGAATACTCCACATACGCCGTGTTGTCTGAGAATATTCCACATACGCCCTGTGGTCTCTGAATACTCCACATACGCCGTGTGGTCTCAGAATATTCCACATACGCCGTGAGGTCTCAGAATACTCCACATACGCCGTGTGGTCTCAGAATATTCCTCATACACCGTGTGGTCTGAGAATATTCCACATACGCCCTGTGGTCTCTGAATACTCCACATACGCCATGTGGTCTCAGAATATTCCACATACGCCCTGTGGTCTCTGAATACTCCACATACGCCCTGTGGTCTCAGAATATTCCACATACACCGTGTGGTCTCAGAATACTCTACATACGCCGTGTGGTCTGAGAATACCCTACATACGCCATGTGGTCTACTCCACATACGCCGTGTGGTCGTAGAATACTCCACATACGCCGTGTGGTCTCCGAATGCTCCACATACGCCGTGTGGTCTGAGAATACTCCACATACGCCAAGTGTTCTCGGAATATTCCTCATACACCGTGTGGTCTCTGAATGTTCCACATACACCGTGTGGTCTCTGAATACTCCACATACGCCAAGTGTTCTCAGAATATTCCTCATACACCGTGTGGTCTGAGAATGCTCCACATACGCCGTGTGGTCTCAGAATACTCCACAAACGCCGTGTGGTCTCAGGATAGTCCACATACGCCGTGTGGTCGCAGAATACTCCACATACGCCGTGTGGTCTCTGAATACTCCACATACGCCGAGAGGTCTCAGAATACTCCACATACGCCGTGTGGTCTCAGAATAATCCACATACGCCGTGTGGTCTCAGAATATTCCACATACGCCGTGTGGTCTCAGAATACTCCACATACGCCGTGTGGTCTCAGAATAATCCACATACACCGTGTGGTCTCTGAATACACCACATACACCGTGTTGTCTGAGAATAGTCCACATACGCCGTGTGGTCTCCGAATATTCCACATACGCCGTGTGGTCTCAGAATACTCCACATACACCGTGTTGTCCGAGAATATTCCACATACGCCCTGTGGTCTCTGAATACTCCACATACACCGTGTTGTCTGAGAATATTCCACATACGCCCTGTGGTCTCTGAATACTCCACATACGCCGTGTGGTCTCAGAATATTCCACATACGCCGTGAGGTCTCAGAATATTCCACATACGCCTCAGTCTGGTCTCAGAATATTCCTCATACGCCGTGTGGTCTCAGAATATTCCACATACGCCGTGTGGTCTCAGAATACTCCACATACGCCGTGTGGTCTCAGAATATTCCACATACGCCCTGTGGTCTCTGAATACTCCACATACGCCGTGTGGTCTCAGAATATTCCACATACGCCGTGTGGTCTCAGAATATTCCACATACACCGTGTGGTCTCCGAATGCTCCACATACGCAGTGTGGTCTGAGAATACTCCACATACGCCGTGTGGTCTCTGAATACACCACATAAACCGTGTTGTCTGAGAATAGTCCACATACGCCGTGTGGTCTCAGAATATTCCACATACGCCGTGTGGTCTCTGAATACCCCACATACGCCATGTGGTCTCTGAATACTCCACATACGCCGTGTGGTCTCAGAATACTCCACATACGCCGTGTGGTCTCAGAATAATCCACATACACTGTGTGGTCTCAGAATACTCCACATACGCCGTGTGGTCTCAGAATATTCCACATACGCCCTGTGGTCTCTGAATACTCCACATACGCCGTGTGGTCTCAGAATACTCCACATACGCCGTGTGGTCTCAGAATAATCCACATACACTGTGTGGTCTCAGAATACTCCACATACGCCGTGTGATCTCAGAATATTCCACATACGCCCTGTGGTCTCTGAATACTCCACATACGCCGTGTGGTCTCAGAATATTCCACATACGCCGTGTGGTCTCCGAATGCTCCACATACGCCGTGTTGTCTGAGAATAGTCCACATACGCCGTGTGGTCTCAGAATATTCCACATACGCCCTGTGGTCTCTGAATACTCCACATACGCCGTGTGGTCTCAGAATATTCCACATACGCCCTGTGGTCTCAGAATACTCCACATACGCCATGTGGTCTCAGAATAGTCCACATACGCCGTGTGGTCTCCGAATGCTCCACATACGCCGTGCGGTCTGAGAATACTCCACATACGCCATGTGGTCTCAGAATAATCCACATACACCGTTTGGTCTGAGAATACTCCACATACGCCATGTGGTCTCTGAATACTCCACATGCACCGTGTGTTCTGAGAATAGTCCACATACGCCGTGTGGTCTCCAAATGCTCCACATACGCCGTGTGGTCTGAGAATACTCCACATACGCCGTGTTGTCTGAGAATATTCCACATACGCCCTGTGGTCTCTGAATACTCCACATACGCCGTGTGGTCTCAGAATATTCCACATACGCCGTGAGGTCTCAGAATACTCCACATACGCCGTGTGGTCTCAGAATATTCCTCATACACCGTGTGGTCTGAGAATATTCCACATACGCCCTGTGGTCTCTGAATACTCCACATACGCCATGTGGTCTCAGAATATTCCACATACGCCCTGTGGTCTCTGAATACTCCACATACGCCCTGTGGTCTCAGAATATTCCACATACACCGTGTGGTCTCAGAATACTCTACATACGCCGTGTGGTCTGAGAATACCCTACATACGCCATGTGGTCTACTCCACATACGCCGTGTGGTCGTAGAATACTCCACATACGCCGTGTGGTCTCCGAATGCTCCACATACGCCGTGTGGTCTGAGAATACTCCACATACGCCAAGTGTTCTCGGAATATTCCTCATACACCGTGTGGTCTCTGAATGTTCCACATACACCGTGTGGTCTCTGAATACTCCACATACGCCAAGTGTTCTCAGAATATTCCTCATACACCGTGTGGTCTGAGAATGCTCCACATACGCCGTGTGGTCTCAGAATACTCCACAAACGCCGTGTGGTCTCAGGATAGTCCACATACGCCGTGTGGTCGCAGAATACTCCACATACGCCGTGTGGTCTCTGAATACTCCACATACGCCGAGAGGTCTCAGAATACTCCACATACGCCGTGTGGTCTCAGAATAATCCACATACGCCGTGTGGTCTCAGAATATTCCACATACGCCGTGTGGTCTCAGAATACTCCACATACGCCGTGTGGTCTCAGAATAATCCACATACACCGTGTGGTCTCTGAATACACCACATACACCGTGTTGTCTGAGAATAGTCCACATACGCCGTGTGGTCTCCGAATATTCCACATACGCCGTGTGGTCTCAGAATACTCCACATACACCGTGTTGTCCGAGAATATTCCACATACGCCCTGTGGTCTCTGAATACTCCACATACACCGTGTTGTCTGAGAATATTCCACATACGCCCTGTGGTCTCTGAATACTCCACATACGCCGTGTGGTCTCAGAATATTCCACATACGCCGTGAGGTCTCAGAATATTCCACATACGCCTCAGTCTGGTCTCAGAATATTCCTCATACGCCGTGTGGTCTCAGAATATTCCACATACGCCGTGTGGTCTCAGAATACTCCACATACGCCGTGTGGTCTCAGAATATTCCACATACGCCCTGTGGTCTCTGAATACTCCACATACGCCGTGTGGTCTCAGAATATTCCACATACGCCGTGTGGTCTCAGAATAATCCACATACACCGTGTGGTCTCCGAATGCTCCACATACGCAGTGTGGTCTGAGAATACTCCACATACGCCGTGTGGTCTCTGAATACACCACATAAACCGTGTTGTCTGAGAATAGTCCACATACGCCGTGTGGTCTCAGAATATTCCACATACGCCTTGTGGTCTCTGAATACCCCACATACGCCATGTGGTCTCTGAATACTCCACATACGCCGTGTGGTCTCAGAATACTCCACATACGCCGTGTGGTCTCAGAATAATCCACATACACTGTGTGGTCTCAGAATACTCCACATACGCCGTGTGGTCTCAGAATATTCCACATACGCCCTGTGGTCTCTGAATACTCCACATACGCCGTGTGGTCTCAGAATACTCCACATACGCCGTGTGGTCTCAGAATAATCCACATACACTGTGTGGTCTCAGAATACTCCACATACGCCGTGTGATCTCAGAATATTCCACATACGCCCTGTGGTCTCTGAATACTCCACATACGCCGTGTGGTCTCAGAATATTCCACATACGCCGTGTGGTCTCCGAATGCTCCACATACGCCGTGTTGTCTGAGAATAGTCCACATACGCCGTGTGGTCTCAGAATATTCCACATACGCCCTGTGGTCTCTGAATACTCCACATACGCCGTGTGGTCTCAGAATATTCCACATACGCCCTGTGGTCTCAGAATATTCCACATACGCCGTGTGGTCTCAGAATACTCCACATACGCCGTGTGGTCTCAGAATATTCCACATACGCCCTGTGGTCTCTGAATACTCCACATACGCCGTGTGGTCTCAGAATATTCCACATACGCCCTGTGGTCTCAGAATATTCCACATATGCCCTGTGGTTTCTGAATACTCCACATACGCCGTGTGGTCTCAGAATATTCCACATACGCCCTGTGGTCTCTGAATACTCCACATACGCCGTGTGGTCTCAGAATATTCCACATACGCCCTCTGGTGTCTGAATACTCCACATACGCCGTGTGGTCTGAGAATACTCCACATACGCCGTGTGGTCTCAGAATATTCCACATACGCCCTGTGGTCTCTGAATACTCCACATACGCCGTGTGGTCTCAGAATATTCCACATACGCCCTGTGGTCTCTGAATACTCCACATACGCCGTGAGGTCTCAGAATATTCCACATACGCCCTGTGGTCTCTGAATACTCCACATACGCCGTGTGGTCTCAGAATATTCCACATACGCCGTGTGGTTTCTGAATACTCCACATACGCCGTGTGGTCTCAGAATATTCCACATACGCCCTATGGTCTCTGAATACTCCACATACGCCCTGTGGTCTCAGAATATTCCACATACACCGTGTGGTCTCAGAATACTCTACATACGCCGTGTGGTCTGAGAATACCCTACATACGCCATGTGGTCTACTCCACATACGCCGTGTGGTCGTAGAATACTCCACATACGCCGTGTGGTCTCCGAATGCTCCACATACGCCGTGTGGTCTGAGAATACTCCACATACGCCAAGTGTTCTCGGAATATTCCTCATACACCGTGTGGTCTGAGAATGCTCCACATACGCCGTGTGGTCTCAGAATACTCCACAAACGCCGTGTGGTCTCAGGATAGTCCACATACGCCGTGTGGTCGCAGAATACTCCACATACGCCGTGTGGTCTCTGAATACTCCACATACGCCGAGAGGTCTCAGAATACTCCACATACGCCGTGTGGTCTCAGAATAATCCACATACGCCGTGTGGTCTCAGAATATTCCACATACGCCGTGTGGTCTCAGAATACTCCACATACGCCGTGTGGTCTCAGAATAATCCACATACACCGTGTGGTCTCTGAATACACCACATACACCGTGTTGTCTGAGAATAGTCCACATACGCCGTGTGGTCTCCGAATATTCCACATACGCCGTGTGGTCTCAGAATACTCCACATACACCGTGTTGTCCGAGAATATTCCACATACGCCCTGTGGTCTCTGAATACTCCACATACACCGTGTTGTCTGAGAATATTCCACATACGCCCTGTGGTCTCTGAATACTCCACATACGCCGTGTGGTCTCAGAATATTCCACATACGCCGTGAGGTCTCAGAATATTCCACATACGCCGTGTGGTCTCCAAATGCTCCACATACGCCGTGTGGTCTGAGAATACTCCACATACGCCGTGTTGTCTCAGAATATTCCACATACGCCCTGTGGTCTCTGAATACTCCACATACGCCGTGTGGTCTCAGAATATTCCACATACGCCGTGAGGTCTCAGAATACTCCACATACGCCGTGTGGTCTCAGAATATTCCTCATACACCGTGTGGTCTGAGAATATTCCACATACGCCCTGTGGTCTCTGAATACTCCACATACGCCATGTGGTCTCAGAATAGTCCACATACGCCGTGTGGTCTCCGAATGCTCCACATACGCCGTGCGGTCTGAGAATACTCCGCATGTGAATATTCCACATACGCCGTGTGGTCTCAGAATACTCCACATACGCCGTGTGGTCTCAGAATATTCCACATACGCCCTGTGGTCTCTGAATACTCCACATACGCCGTGTGGTCTCAGAATATTCCACATACGCCCTGTGGTCTCAGAATATTCCACATATGCCCTGTGGTTTCTGAATACTCCACATACGCCGTGTGGTCTCAGAATATTCCACATACGCCCTGTGGTCTCTGAATACTCCACATACGCCGTGTGGTCTCAGAATATTCCACATACGCCCTCTGGTGTCTGAATACTCCACATACGCCGTGTGGTCTGAGAATACTCCACATACGCCGTGTGGTCTCAGAATATTCCACATACGCCCTGTGGTCTCTGAATACTCCACATACGCCATGTGGTCTCAGAATAATCCACATACACCGTTTGGTCTGAGAATACTCCACATACGCCATGTGGTCTCTGAATACTCCACATGCACCGTGTGTTCTGAGAATAGTCCACATACGCCGTGTGGTCTCCAAATGCTCCACATACGCCGTGTGGTCTGAGAATACTCCACATACGCCGTGTTGTCTGAGAATATTCCACATACGCCCTGTGGTCTCTGAATACTCCACATACGCCGTGTGGTCTCAGAATATTCCACATACGCCGTGAGGTCTCAGAATACTCCACATACGCCGTGTGGTCTCAGAATATTCCTCATACACCGTGTGGTCTGAGAATATTCCACATACGCCCTGTGGTCTCTGAATACTCCACATACGCCATGTGGTCTCAGAATATTCCACATACGCCCTGTGGTCTCTGAATACTCCACATACGCCCTGTGGTCTCAGAATATTCCACATACACCGTGTGGTCTCAGAATACTCTACATACGCCGTGTGGTCTGAGAATACCCTACATACGCCATGTGGTCTACTCCACATACGCCGTGTGGTCGTAGAATACTCCACATACGCCGTGTGGTCTCCGAATGCTCCACATACGCCGTGTGGTCTGAGAATACTCCACATACGCCAAGTGTTCTCGGAATATTCCTCATACACCGTGTGGTCTCTGAATGTTCCACATACACCGTGTGGTCTCTGAATACTCCACATACGCCAAGTGTTCTCAGAATATTCCTCATACACCGTGTGGTCTGAGAATGCTCCACATACGCCGTGTGGTCTCAGAATACTCCACAAACGCCGTGTGGTCTCAGGATAGTCCACATACGCCGTGTGGTCGCAGAATACTCCACATACGCCGTGTGGTCTCTGAATACTCCACATACGCCGAGAGGTCTCAGAATACTCCACATACGCCGTGTGGTCTCAGAATAATCCACATACGCCGTGTGGTCTCAGAATATTCCACATACGCCGTGTGGTCTCAGAATACTCCACATACGCCGTGTGGTCTCAGAATAATCCACATACACCGTGTGGTCTCTGAATACACCACATACACCGTGTTGTCTGAGAATAGTCCACATACGCCGTGTGGTCTCCGAATATTCCACATACGCCGTGTGGTCTCAGAATACTCCACATACACCGTGTTGTCCGAGAATATTCCACATACGCCCTGTGGTCTCTGAATACTCCACATACACCGTGTTGTCTGAGAATATTCCACATACGCCCTGTGGTCTCTGAATACTCCACATACGCCGTGTGGTCTCAGAATATTCCACATACGCCGTGAGGTCTCAGAATATTCCACATACGCCGTGTGGTCTCAGAATATTCCTCATACGCCGTGTGGTCTCAGAATATTCCACATACGCCGTGTGGTCTCAGAATACTCCACATACGCCGTGTGGTCTCAGAATATTCCACATACGCCGTGTGGTCTCAGAATATTCCACATACGCCGTGAGGTCTCAGAATACTCCACATACGCCGTGTGGTCTCAGAATATTCCTCATACACCGTGTGGTCTGAGAATATTCCACATACGCCCTGTGGTCTCTGAATACTCCACATACGCCATGTGGTCTCAGAATAGTCCACATACGCCGTGTGGTCTCCGAATGCTCCACATACGCCGTGCGGTCTGAGAATACTCCACATACGCCATGTGGTCTCAGAATAATCCACATACACCGTTTGGTCTGAGAATACTCCACATACGCCATGTGGTCTCTGCATACTCCACATGCACCGTGTGTTCTGAGAATAGTCCACATACGCCGTGTGGTCTCCAAATGCTCCACATACGCCGTGTGGTCTGAGAATACTCCACATACGCCGTGTTGTCTGAGAATATTCCACATACGCCCTGTGGTCTCTGAATACTCCACATACGCCGTGTGGTCTCAGAATATTCCACATACGCCGTGAGGTCTCAGAATACTCCACATACGCCGTGTGGTCTCAGAATATTCCTCATACACCGTGTGGTCTGAGAATATTCCACATACGCCCTGTGGTCTCTGAATACTCCACATACGCCATGTGGTCTCAGAATATTCCACATACGCCCTGTGGTCTCTGAATACTCCACATACGCCCTGTGGTCTCAGAATATTCCACATACACCGTGTGGTCTCAGAATACTCTACATACGCCGTGTGGTCTGAGAATACCCTACATACGCCATGTGGTCTACTCCACATACGCCGTGTGGTCGTAGAATACTCCACATACGCCGTGTGGTCTCCGAATGCTCCACATACGCCGTGTGGTCTGAGAATACTCCACATACGCCAAGTGTTCTCGGAATATTCCTCATACACCGTGTGGTCTCTGAATGTTCCACATACACCGTGTGGTCTCTGAATACTCCACATACGCCAAGTGTTCTAAGAATATTCCTCATACACCGTGTGGTCTGAGAATGCTCCACATACGCCGTGTGGTCTCAGAATACTCCACAAACGCCGTGTGGTCTCTGAATACTCCACATACGCCGAGAGGTCTCAGAATACTCCACATACGCCGTGTGGTCTCAGAATAATCCACATACGCCGTGTGGTCTCAGAATATTCCACATACGCCGTGTGGTCTCAGAATACTCCACATACGCCGTGTGGTCTCAGAATAATCCACATACACCGTGTGGTCTCTGAATACACCACATACACCGTGTTGTCTGAGAATAGTCCACATACGCCGTGTGGTCTCCGAATATTCCACATACGCCGTGTGGTCTCAGAATACTCCACATACACCGTGTTGTCCGAGAATATTCCACATACGCCCTGTGGTCTCTGAATACTCCACATACGCCGTGTGGTCTCAGAATATTCCACATACGCCCTGTGGTCTCTGAATACTCCACATACACCGTGTTGTCTGAGAATATTCCACATACGCCCTGTGGTCTCTGAATACTCCACATACGCCGTGTGGTCTCAGAATATTCCACATACGCCTCAGTCTGGTCTCAGAATATTCCTCATACGCCGTGTGGTCTCAGAATATTCCACATACGCCGTGTGGTCTCAGAATACTCCACATACGCCGTGTGGTCTCAGAATATTCCACATACGCCCTGTGGTCTCTGAATACTCCACATACGCCGTGTGGTCTCAGAATATTCCACATACGCCGTGTGGTCTCAGAATAATCCACATACACCGTGTGGTCTCCGAATGCTCCACATACGCAGTGTGGTCTGAGAATACTCCACATACGCCGTGTGGTCTCTGAATACACCACATAAACCGTGTTGTCTGAGAATAGTCCACATACGCCGTGTGGTCTCAGAATATTCCACATACGCCGTGTGGTCTCTGAATACCCCACATACGCCATGTGGTCTCTGAATACTCCACATACGCCGTGTGGTCTCAGAATACTCCACATACGCCGTGTGGTCTCAGAATAATCCACATACACTGTGTGGTCTCAGAATACTCCACATACGCCGTGTGGTCTCAGAATATTCCACATACGCCCTGTGGTCTCTGAATACTCCACATACGCCGTGTGGTCTCAGAATACTCCACATACGCCGTGTGGTCTCAGAATAATCCACATACACTGTGTGGTCTCAGAATACTCCACATACGCCGTGTGATCTCAGAATATTCCACATACGCCCTGTGGTCTCTGAATACTCCACATACGCCGTGTGGTCTCAGAATATTCCACATACGCCGTGTGGTCTCCGAATGCTCCACATACGCCGTGTTGTCTGAGAATAGTCCACATACGCCGTGTGGTCTCAGAATATTCCACATACGCCCTGTGGTCTCTGAATACTCCACATACGCCGTGTGGTCTCAGAATATTCCACATACGCCCTGTGGTCTCAGAATATTCCACATACGCCGTGTGGTCTCAGAATACTCCACATACGCCGTGTGGTCTCAGAATATTCCACATACGCCCTGTGGTCTCTGAATACTCCACATACGCCGTGTGGTCTCAGAATATTCCACATACGCCCTGTGGTCTCAGAATATTCCACATATGCCCTGTGGTTTCTGAATACTCCACATACGCCGTGTGGTCTCAGAATATTCCACATACGCCCTGTGGTCTCTGAATACTCCACATACGCCGTGTGGTCTCAGAATATTCCACATACGCCCTCTGGTGTCTGAATACTCCACATACGCCGTGTGGTCTGAGAATACTCCACATACGCCGTGTGGTCTCAGAATATTCCACATACGCCCTGTGGTCTCTGAATACTCCACATACGCCGTGTGGTCTCAGAATATTCCACATACGCCCTGTGGTCTCTGAATACTCCACATACGCCGTGAGGTCTCAGAATATTCCACATACGCCCTGTGGTCTCTGAATACTCCACATACGCCGTGTGGTCTCAGAATATTCCACATACGCCGTGTGGTTTCTGAATACTCCACATACGCCGTGTGGTCTCAGAATATTCCACATACGCCCTATGGTCTCTGAATACTCCACATACGCCGTGTGGTCTCAGAATATTCCACATACGCCCTGTGGTCTCAGAATATTCCACATACGCCGTGTGGTCTCAGAATACTCCACATACGCCGTGTGGTCTCTGAATACTCCACATACGCCATGTGGTCTCAAAATATTCCACATACGCCCTGTGGTCTCTGAATACTCCACATACGCCGTGTTGTCTCTGAATACTCAACATACGCCGTGTGGTCTCAGAATATTCCACATACGCCGTGTGGTCTCAGAATATTCCACATACGCCGTGAGGTCTCAGAATACTCCACATACGCCGTGTGGTCTCAGAATATTCCTCATACACCGTGTGGTCTCAGAATATTCCGCATACGCCGTGTGGTCTCAGAATATTCCACATACGCCGTCTGGTCTCAGAATATTCCACATACACCGTGTGGTCTGAGAATACTCCACATACGCCCTGTGTTCTCAGAATATTCCACATACGCCCTGTGGTCTCAGAATACTCCACATACGCCGTGTAGTCTGAGAATATTCCACATACGCCCTGTGGTCTCTGAATACTCCACATACGCCGTGTGGTCTCAGAATATTCCACATACGCCGTGAGGTCTCAGAATACTCCACATACGCCGTGTGGTCTCTGAATACTCCACATACGCCATGTGGTTTCTGAATACTCCACACACGCCATGTGGTCTCTGAATACTCCACATACGCCATGTGGTCTCTGAATACTCCACACACGCCATGTGGTCTCAGAATATTCCACATACGACCTGTGGTCTCTGAATACTCCACACACGCCATGTGGTCTCAGAATACTCCACATACGCCATGTGGTCTCAGAATACTCCACATACGCCGTGTGGTCTCTGAATACTCCACATACGCCATGTGGTCTCAGAATATTCCACATACGCCCTGTGGTCTCTGAATACTCCACATACGCCGTGTGGTCTCAGAATAATCCACATACACCGTGTGGTCTCTGAATACTCCACATACGCCGTGTGGTCTCAGAATAATCCACATACACCGTGTGGTCTCAGAATACTCCACATACGCCGTGTTGTCTGAGAATATTCCACATACGCCCTGTGGTCTCTGAATACTCAACATACGCCGTGTGGTCTCAGAATATTCCACATACGCCCTGTGGTCTCTGAATACTCCACATACGCCATGTGGTGTCTGAATACTCCACACACGCCATGTGGTCTCAGAATATTCCACATACGCCCTGTGGTCTCTGAATACTCCACATACGCCATGTGGTGTCTGAATACTCCACACACGCCATGTGGTCTCAGAATACTCCACATACGCCGTGTAGTCTGAGAATACCCCACATACGCCCTGTGGTCTCTGAATACTCCACATACGCCGTGTGGTCTCAGAATACTCCACATACGCCGTGTGGTCTCAGAATAATCCACATACACCGTGTGGTCTCAGAATACTCCACATACGCCGTGTTGTCTGAGAATATTCCACATACGCCCTGTGGTCTCTGAATACTCAACATACGCCGTGTGGTCTCAGAATATTCCACATACGCCGTGTGGTCTCTGAATACTCCACATACGCCATGTGGTCTCTGAATACTCCACACACGCCATGTGGTCTCAGAATATTCCACATACGCCCTGTGGTCTCTGAATACTCCACATACGCCATGTGGTGTCTGAATACTCCACACACGCCATGTGGTCTCAGAATATTCCACATACGCCCTGTGGTCTCTGAATACTCCACATACGCCATGTGGTGTCTGAATACTCCACACACGCCATGTGGTCTCAGAATACTCCACATACGCCGTGTGGTCTGAGAATACCCCACATACGCCATGTGGTTTCTGAATACTCCACACACGCCGTGTCGTCTCAGAATACTCCACATACGCCGTGTGGTCTCAGAATAATCCACATACACCGTGTGGTCTCAGAATACTCCACATACGCCGTGTTGTCTGAGAATATTCCACATACGCCGTGTAGTCTGAGAATACCCCACATACGCCCTGTGGTCTCTGAATACTCCACACACGCCATTTGGTCTCTGAATACTCAACATACGCCGTGTGGTCTCAGAATATTCCACATACGCCCTGTGGTCTCTGAATACTCCACATACGCCGTGTGGTCTCAGAATATTCCACATACGCCGTGAGGTCTCAGAATACTCCACATACGCCGTGTGGTCTCGGAATATTCCTCATACATCGTGTGGTCTGAGAATATTCCACATACGCCCTGTGGTCTCTGAATACTCCACATACGCCGTGTGGTCTCAGAATATTCCACATACGCCCTGTGGTCTCTGAATACTCCACATACGCCGTGTGGTCTCAGAATAATCCACATACACCGTGTGGTCTCAGAATACTCCACATACGCCGTGTTGTCTGAGAATATTCCACATACGCCCTGTGGTCTCTGAATACTCAACATACGCCGTGTGGTCTCAGAATATTCCACATACGCCCTGTGGTCTCTGAATACTCCACATAAGCCATGTGGTCTCTGAATACTCCACACACGCCATGTGGTCTCAGAATATTCCACATACGCCCTGTGGTCTCTGAATACTCCACATACGCCATGTGGTTTCTGAATACTCCACACACGCCATGTGGTCTCTGAATACTCCACATACGCCCTGTGTTCTCAGAATATTCCACATACGCCGTGTGGTCTCAGAATACTCCACATACGCCGTGTTGTCTGAGAATAATACACATACGCCCTGTGGTCTCTGAATACTCCACATACGCCGTGTGGTCTCAGAATATTCCACATACGCCGTGAGGTCTCAGAATACTCCACATACGCCGTGTGGTCTCGGAATATTCCTCATACATCGTGTGGTCTGAGAATATTCCACATACGCCCTGTGGTCTCTGAATACTCCACATAAGCCGTGTGGTCTCAGAATACTCCACATACGCCGTGTGGTCTCAGAATAATCCACATACACCGTGTGGTCTCAGAATACTCCACATACGCCGTGTTGTCTGAGAATATTCCACATACGTCCTGTGGTCTCTGAATACTCCACATACGCCGTGTGGTCTCAGAATACCCCACATACGCCCTGTGGTCTCTGAATACTCCACATACGCCATGTGGTCTCTGAATACACCACACACGCCATGTGGTCTCAGAATATTCCACATACGCCCTGTGGTCTCTGAATACTCCACATACGCCATGTGGTGTCTGAATACTCCACACACGCCATGTGGTCTCAGAATACTCCACATACGCCGTGTAGTCTGAGAATACCCCACATACGCCATGTGGTCTCAGAATATTCCACATACGCCCTGTGGTCTCTGAATACTCCACATACGCCGTGTGGTCTCAGAATATTCCACATACGCCGTGTGGTCTGAGAATACTCCACATACGCCGTGTGGTCTCAGAATATTCCACATACGCCCTGTGGTCTCTGAATACTCCACATACGCCGTGTGGTCGCAGAATATTCTACATACGCCCTGTGGTCTCTGAATACTCCACATACGCCGTGTGGTCTCAGAATATTCCACATACGCCCTGTGGTCTCTGAATACTCCACATACGCCATGTGGTCTCTGAATACTCCACACACGCCATGTGGTCTCAGAATATTCCACATACGCCCTGTGGGCTCTGAATACTCCACATACGCCATGTGGTGTCTGAATACTCCACACACGCCATGTGGTCTCAGAATACTCCACATACGCCGTGTAGTCTGAGAATACCCCACATACGCCCTGTGGTCTCTGAATACTCAACATACGCCGTGTGGTCTCAGAATATTCCACATACGCCCTGTGGTCTCTGAATACCCCACATACGCCATGTGGTCTCTGAATACTCCACATACGCCGTGTGGTCTCAGAATACTCCACATACGCCGTGTGGTCTCAGAATAATCCACATACACCGTGTGGTCTCAGAATACTCCACATACGCCGTGTTGTCTGAGAATATTCCACATACGCCCTGTGGTCTCTGAATACTCAACATACGCCGTGTGGTCTCAGAATATTCCACATACGCCCTGTGGTCTCTGAATACTCCACATACGCCATGTGGTCTCTGAATACTCCACACACGCCATGTGGTCTCTGAATACTCCACATACGCCATGTGGTGTCTGAATACTCCACACACGCCGTGAGGTCTCAGAATACTCCACATACGCTGTGTGGTCTCGGAATATTCCTCATACCTCGTGTGGTCTGAGAATATTCCACATACGCCCTGTTGTCGCAGAATACTCCACATACGCCCTGTGTTCTCAGAATATTCCACATACGCCGTTTGGTCTCAGAATACTCCACATACGCCGTGTTGTCTGAGAATATTCCACATACGCCGTGTGGTCTCAGAATATTCCACATACGACCTGTGGTCTCTGAATACTCCACACACGCCATGTGGTCTCAGAATACTCCACATACGCCGTGTGGTCTCTGAATACTCCACATACGCCATGTGGTCTCAGAATATTCCAGAATATTCTCTGAATACTCCACATAAGCCGTGTGGTCTCAGAATACTCCACATACGCCGTGTGGTCTCAGAATAATCCACATACACCGTGTGGTCTCAGAATACTCCACATACGCCGTGTTGTCTGAGAATATTCCACATACGTCCTGTGGTCTCTGAATACTCCACATACGCCGTGTGGTCTCAGAATACCCCACATACGCCCTGTGGTCTCTGAATACTCCACATACGCCATGTGGTCTCTGAATACACCACACACGCCATGTGGTCTCAGAATATTCCACATACGCCCTGTGGTCTCTGAATACTCCACATACGCCATGTGGTGTCTGAATACTCCACACACGCCATGTGGTCTCAGAATACTCCACATACGCCGTGTAGTCTGAGAATACCCCACATACGCCATGTGGTCTCAGAATATTCCACATACGCCCTGTGGTCTCTGAATACTCCACATACGCCGTGTGGTCTCAGAATATTCCACATACGCCGTGTGGTCTGAGAATACTCCACATACGCCGTGTGGTCTCAGAATATTCCACATACGCCCTGTGGTCTCTGAATACTCCACATACGCCGTGTGGTCGCAGAATATTCCACATACGCCCTGTGGTCTCTGAATACTCCACATACGCCGTGTGGTCTCAGAATATTCCACATACGCCCTGTGGTCTCTGAATACTCCACATACGCCATGTGGTCTCTGAATACTCCACACACGCCATGTGGTCTCAGAATATTCCACATACGCCCTGTGGGCTCTGAATACTCCACATACGCCATGTGGTGTCTGAATACTCCACACACGCCATGTGGTCTCAGAATACTCCACATACGCCGTGTAGTCTGAGAATACCCCACATACGCCCTGTGGTCTCTGAATACTCAACATACGCCGTGTGGTCTCAGAATATTCCACATACGCCCTGTGGTCTCTGAATACCCCACATACGCCATGTGGTCTCTGAATACTCCACATACGCCGTGTGGTCTCAGAATACTCCACATACGCCGTGTGGTCTCAGAATAATCCACATACACCGTGTGGTCTCAGAATACTCCACATACGCCGTGTTGTCTGAGAATATTCCACATACGCCCTGTGGTCTCTGAATACTCAACATACGCCGTGTGGTCTCAGAATATTCCACATACGCCCTGTGGTCTCTGAATACTCCACATACGCCATGTGGTCTCTGAATACTCCACACACGCCATGTGGTCTCTGAATACTCCACATACGCCATGTGGTGTCTGAATACTCCACACACGCCGTGAGGTCTCAGAATACTCCACATACGCTGTGTGGTCTCGGAATATTCCTCATACCTCGTGTGGTCTGAGAATATTCCACATACGCCCTGTTGTCGCAGAATACTCCACATACGCCCTGTGTTCTCAGAATATTCCACATACGCCGTTTGGTCTCAGAATACTCCACATACGCCGTGTTGTCTGAGAATATTCCACATACGCCGTGTGGTCTCAGAATATTCCACATACGACCTGTGGTCTCTGAATACTCCACACACGCCATGTGGTCTCAGAATACTCCACATACGCCGTGTGGTCTCTGAATACTCCACATACGCCATGTGGTCTCAGAATATTCCACATACGCCCTGTGGTCTCTGAATACTCCACATACGCCATGTGGTTTCTGAATACTCCACACACGCCATGTGGTCTCTGAATACTCCACATACGCCCTGTGTTCTCAGAATATTCCACATACGCCGTGTGGTCTCAGAATACTCCACATACGCCGTGTGGTCTCAGAATACTCCACATACGCCGTGTGGTCTCAGAATACTCCACATACGCCGTGTGGTCTCAGAATATTCCACATACGCCCTGTGGTCTCTGAATACTCCACATACACCGTGTGGTCTCAGAATATTCCACATACGCCGTGTGGTCTCAGAATACTCCACATACACCGTGTGGTCTCTGAATACCCCACATACACCGTGTTGTCTGAGAATATTCCACATACGCCGTGTGGTCGCAGAATACTCCACATACGCCGTGTGGTCGAAGAATGCTCCACATACGCCAAGTGTTCTCAGAATATTCCTCATACACCGTGTGGTCTGAGAATACTCCACATACGCCCTGTGGTCTCTGAATACTCCACATACGCCGTGTGGTCTCAGAATACTCCACATACGCCGTGTGGTCTCAGAATATTCCACATACGCCCTGTGGTCTCAGAATATTCCACATACGCCCTGTGGTCTCTGAATACTCCACATACGCCGTGTGGTCTCAGAATACTCCACATACGCCGTGTGGTCTCAGAATATT
This sequence comes from Eristalis intricaria, assembly GCA_964034865.1. Classification (NCBI taxonomy): domain Eukaryota; kingdom Metazoa; phylum Arthropoda; class Insecta; order Diptera; family Syrphidae; genus Eristalis; species Eristalis intricaria. The sequence goes on from OZ035876.1 coordinate 53,730,753, forward strand.
CCACATACGCCCTGTGGTCTCTGAATACTCCACATACGCCGTGTGGTCTCAGAATATTCCACATACGCCGTGAGGTCTCAGAATACTCCACATACGCCGTGTGGTCTCAGAATATTCCTCATACACCGTGTGGTCTGAGAATATTCCATATACGCCCTGTGGTCTCTGAATACTCCACATACGCCGTGTGGTCTCAGAATATTCCACATACGCCCTGTGGTCTCTGAATACTCCACATACGCCAAGTGGTCTCAGAATATTCTACATACGCCCTGTGGTCTCTGAATACTCCACATACGCCATGTGGTCTCTGAATACTCCACACACGCCATGTGGTCTCAGAATATTCCACATACGCCCTGTGGTCTCTGAATACTCCACATAAGCCCTGTGGTCTCTGAATACTCCACATACGCCATGTGGTGTCTGAATACTCCACACACGCCCTGTGGTCTCTGAATACTCCACATACGCCATGTGGTCTCAGAATATTCCACATACGCCCTGTGGTCTCTGAATACTCCACATACGCCGTGTTGTCTGAGAATATTCCACATACGCCGTGTAGTCTCAGAATATTCCACATACGCCCTGTGGTCTCTGAATACTCCACATAATCCAAGTGGTCTCAGAATATTCCACATACGCCCTGTGGTCTCTGAATACTCCACATACGCCAAGTGGTCTCAGAATATTCCACATACGCCCTGTGGTCTCTGAATACTCCACATACGCCATGTGGTCTCTGAATACTCCACACACGCCATGTGGTCTCAGAATATTCCACATACGCCCTGTGGTCTCTGAATACTCCACATACGCCATGTGGTGTCTGAATACTCCACACACGCCATGTGGTCTCTGAATACTCCACATACGCCATGTGGTGTCTGAATACTCCACACACGCCGTGAGGTCTCAGAATACTCCACATATGCTGTGTGGTCTCGGAATATTCCACATACGCCCTGTGGTCTCTGAATACTCCACGTACGCCAAGTGGTCTCAGAATACTCCACATACGCCATGTGGTGTCTGAATACTCCACACACGCCATGTGGTCTCTGAATACTCCACATACGCCATGTGGTGTCTGAATACTCCACACACGCCGTGAGGTCTCAGAATACTCCACATATGCTGTGTGGTCTCGGAATATTCCTCATACATCGTGTGGTCTGAGAATATTCCACATACGCCCTGTTGTCGCAGAATACTCCACATACGCCCTGTGTTCTCAGAATATTCCACATACGCCGTCTGGTCTCAGAATACTCCACATACGCCGTGTTGTCTGAGAATATTCCACATACGCCGTGTAGTCTCAGAATATTCCACATACGCCCTGTGGTCTCTGAATACTCCACATAATCCAAGTGGTCTCAGAATATTCCACATACGCCATGTGGTCTCTGAATACTCCACACACGCCATGTGGTCTCTGAATACTCAACATACGCCGTGTGGTCTCAGAATATTCCACATACGCCCTGTGGTCTCAGAATAACCCACATATACCGTGTGGTCTCAGAATACTCCACATACGCCGTGTTGACTGAGAATATTCCACATACGCCGTTTGGTCTCAGAATACTCCACATACGCCGTGTTGTCTGAGAATATTCCACATTCGCCGTGTGGTCTCAGAATATTCCACATACGACCTGTGGTCTCTGAATACTCCACACACGCCATGTGGTCTCAGAATACTCCACATACGCCGTGTGGTCTCAGAATACTCCACATACGCCATGTGGTGTCTGAATACTCCACACACGCCATGTGGTCTCTGAATACTCCACATACGCCATGTGGTGTCTGAATACTCCACACACGCCGTGAGGTCTCAGAATACTCCACATATGCTGTGTGGTCTCGGAATATTCCTCATACATCGTGTGGTCTGAGAATATTCCACATACGCCCTGTTGTCGCAGAATACTCCACATACGCCCTGTGTTCTCAGAATATTCCACATACGCCGTCTGGTCTCAGAATACTCCACATACGCCGTGTTGTCTGAGAATATTCCACATACGCCGTGTAGTCTTCCACATACGCCGTGTAGTCTCAGAATATTCCACATACGCCCTGTGGTCTCTGAATACTCCACATACGCCAAGTGGTCTCAGAATATTCCACATACGCCATGTGGTCTCTGAATACTCCACACACGCCATGTGGTCTCTGAATACTCAACATACGCCGTGTGGTCTCAGAATATTCCACATACGCCCTGTGGTCTCAGAATAATCCACATACACCGTGTGGTCTCAGAATACTCCACATACGCCGTGTTGACTGAGAATATTCCACATACGCCGTTTGGTCTCAGAATACTCCACATACGCCGTGTTGTCTGAGAATATTCCACATACGCCGTGTAGTCTTCCACATACGCCGTGTAGTCTCAGAATATTCCACATACGCCCTGTGGTCTCTGAATACTCCACATACGCCAAGTGGTCTCAGAATATTCCACATACGACCTGTGGTCTCTGAATACTCCACACACGCCATGTGGTCTCAGAATACTCCACATACGCCGTGTGGTCTCAGAATACTCCACATACGCCATGTGGTGTCTGAATACTCCACACACGCCATGTGGTCTCTGAATACTCCACATACGCCATGTGGTGTCTGAATACTCCACACACGCCGTGAGGTCTCAGAATACTCCACATACGCTGTGTGGTCTCTGAATACTCCACATACGCCCTGTGGTCTCTGAATACTCCACATACGCCATGTGGTGTCTGAATACTCCACACACGCCATGTGGTCTCTGAATACTCCACATACGCCATGTGGTCTCAGAATATTCCACATACGCCCTGTGGTCTCTGAATACTCCACATACGCCATGTGGTGTCTGAATACTCCACACACGCCATGTGGTCTCTGAATACTCCACATACGCCATGTGGTGTCTGAATACTCCACACACGCCGTGAGGTCTCAGAATACTCCACATATGCTGTGTGGTCTCGGAATATTCCTCATACATCGTGTGGTCTGAGAATATTCCACATACGCCCTGTTGTCGCAGAATACTCCACATACGCCCTGTGTTCTCAGAATATTCCACATACGCCGTCTGGTCTCAGAATACTCCACATACGCCGTGTTGTCTGAGAATATTCCACATACGCCGTGTAGTCTCAGAATATTCCACATACGCCCTGTGGTCTCTGAATACTCCACATACGCCAAGTGGTCTCAGAATATTCCACATACGCCATGTGGTCTCTGAATACTCCACACACGCCATGTGGTCTCTGAATACTCAACATACGCCGTGTGGTCTCAGAATATTCCACATACGCCCTGTGGTCTCAGAATAATCCACATACACCGTGTGGTCTCAGAATACTCCACATACGGCGTGTTGACTGAGAATATTCCACATACGCCGTTTGGTCTCAGAATACTCCACATACGCCGTGTTGTCTGAGAATATTCCACATACGCCATGTGGTCTCAGAATATTCCACATACGACCTGTGGTCTCTGAATACTCCACACACGCCATGTGGTCTCAGAATACTCCACATACGCCGTGTGGTCTCAGAATACTCCACATACGCCATGTGGTGTCTGAATACTCCACACACGCCATGTGGTCTCTGAATACTCCACATACGCCATGTGGTGTCTGAATACTCCACACACGCCGTGAGGTCTCAGAATACTCCACATATGCTGTGTGGTCTCGGAATATTCCTCATACATCGTGTGGTCTGAGAATATTCCACATACGCCCTGTTGTCGCAGAATACTCCACATACGCCCTGTGTTCTCAGAATATTCCACATACGCCGTCTGGTCTCAGAATACTCCACATACGCCGTGTTGTCTGAGAATATTCCACATACGCCGTGTAGTCTTCCACATACGCCGTGTAGTCTCAGAATATTCCACATACGCCCTGTGGTCTCTGAATACTCCACATACGCCAAGTGGTCTCAGAATATTCCACATACGCCATGTGGTCTCTGAATACTCCACACACGCCATGTGGTCTCTGAATACTCAACATACGCCGTGTGGTCTCAGAATATTCCACATACGCCCTGTGGTCTCAGAATAATCCACATACACCGTGTGGTCTCAGAATACTCCACATACGCCGTGTTGACTGAGAATATTCCACATACGCCGTTTGGTCTCAGAATACTCCACATACGCCGTGTTGTCTGAGAATATTCCACATACGCCGTGTAGTCTTCCACATACGCCGTGTAGTCTCAGAATATTCCACATACGCCCTGTGGTCTCTGAATACTCCACATACGCCAAGTGGTCTCAGAATATTCCACATACGACCTGTGGTCTCTGAATACTCCACACACGCCATGTGGTCTCAGAATACTCCACATACGCCGTGTGGTCTCAGAATACTCCACATACGCCATGTGGTGTCTGAATACTCCACACACGCCATGTGGTCTCTGAATACTCCACATACGCCATGTGGTGTCTGAATACTCCACACACGCCGTGAGGTCTCAGAATACTCCACATACGCTGTGTGGTCTCTGAATACTCCACATACGCCCTGTGGTCTCTGAATACTCCACATACGCCATGTGGTGTCTGAATACTCCACACACGCCATGTGGTCTCTGAATACTCCACATACGCCATGTGGTCTCAGAATATTCCACATACGCCCTGTGGTCTCTGAATACTCCACATACGCCATGTGGTGTCTGAATACTCCACACACGCCATGTGGTCTCTGAATACTCCACATACGCCATGTGGTGTCTGAATACTCCACACACGCCGTGAGGTCTCAGAATACTCCACATATGCTGTGTGGTCTCGGAATATTCCTCATACATCGTGTGGTCTGAGAATATTCCACATACGCCCTGTTGTCGCAGAATACTCCACATACGCCCTGTGTTCTCAGAATATTCCACATACGCCGTCTGGTCTCAGAATACTCCACATACGCCGTGTTGTCTGAGAATATTCCACATACGCCGTGTAGTCTCAGAATATTCCACATACGCCCTGTGGTCTCTGAATACTCCACATACGCCAAGTGGTCTCAGAATATTCCACATACGCCATGTGGTCTCTGAATACTCCACACACGCCATGTGGTCTCTGAATACTCAACATACGCCGTGTGGTCTCAGAATATTCCACATACGCCCTGTGGTCTCAGAATAATCCACATACACCGTGTGGTCTCAGAATACTCCACATACGGCGTGTTGACTGAGAATATTCCACATACGCCGTTTGGTCTCAGAATACTCCACATACGCCGTGTTGTCTGAGAATATTCCACATACGCCATGTGGTCTCAGAATATTCCACATACGACCTGTGGTCTCTGAATACTCCACACACGCCATGTGGTCTCAGAATACTCCACATACGCCGTGTGGTCTCAGAATATTCCACATACGCCCTGTGGTCTCAGAATAATCCACATACACCGTGTGGTCTCAGAATACTCCACATACGGCGTGTTGACTGAGAATATTCCACATACGCCGTTTGGTCTCAGAATACTCCACATACGCCGTGTTGTCTGAGAATATTCCACATACGCCATGTGGTCTCAGAATATTCCACATACGACCTGTGGTCTCTGAAAACTCCACACACGCCATGTGGTCTCTGAATACTCCACATACGCCATGTGGTGTCTGAATACTCCACACACGCCGTGAGGTCTCAGAATACTCCACATACGCTGTGTGGTCTCGGAATATTCCTCATACATCGTGTGGTCTGAGAATATTCCACATACGCCCTGTTGTCGCAGAATACTCCACATACGCCCTGTGTTCTCAGAATATTCCACATACGCCGTTTGGTCTCAGAATACTCCACATACGCCGTGTTGTCTGAGAATATTCCACATACGCCGTGTGGTCTCAGAATATTCCACATACGACCTGTGGTCTCTGAATACTCCACACACGCCATGTGGTCTCAGAATACTCCACATATACCGTGTGGTCTCTGAATACTCCACATACGCCATGTGGTCTCAGAATATTCCACATACGCCCTGTGGTCTCTGAATACTCCACATACGCCATGTGGTTTCTGAATACTCCACACACGCCATGTGGTCTCTGAATACTCCACATACGCCCTGTGTTCTCAGAATATTCCACATACGCCGTGTGGTCTCAGAATACTCCACATACGCCGTGTGGTCTCAGAATACTCCACATACGCCGTGTGGTCTCAGAATACTCCACATACGCCGTGTGGTCTCAGAATATTCCACATACGCCCTGTGGTCTCTGAATACTCCACATACACCGTGTGGTCTCTGAATACCCCACATACACCGTGTTGTCTGAGAATATTCCACATACGCCGTGTGGTCGCAGAATACTCCACATACGCCGTGTGGTCGCAGAATACTCCACATACGCCGTGTGGTCTCAGAATACTCCACATACGCCGTGTGGTCTCAGAATATTCCACATACGCCCTGTGGTCTCAGAATATTCCACATACGCCCTGTGGTCTCTGAATACTCCACATACGCCGTGTGGTCTCAGAATACTCCACATACGCCGTGTGGTCTCAGAATATTCCACATACGCCCTGTGGTCTCTGAATACTCCACATACGCCGTGTGGTCTCAGAATATTCCACATACGCCGTGTGGTCTCAGAATAATCCACATACACCGTGTGGTCTCTGAATACACCACATACACCGTGTTGTCTGAGAATAGTCCACATACGCCGTGTGGTCTCAGAATACTCCACATACGCCGTGTGGTCGCAGAATACTCCACATACGCCGTGTGGTCGAAGAATGCTCCACATACGCCAAGTGTTCTCAGAATATTCCTCATACACCGTGTGGTCTGAGAATACTCCACATGCGCCCTGTGGTCTCTGAATACTCCACATACGCCGTGTGGTCTCAGAATACTCCACATACGCCGTGTGGTCTCAGAATATTCCACATATGCCCTGTGGTCTCAGAATATACCACATACGCCCTGTGGTCTCTGAATACTCCACATACGCCGTGTGGTCTCAGAATACTCCACATACGCCGTGTGGTCTCAGAATATTCCACATACGCCCTGTGGTCTCTGAATACTCCACATACGCCGTGTGGTCTCAGAATATTCCACATACGCCGTGTGGTCTCAGAATCATCCACATACACCGTGTGGTCTCTGAATACACCACATACACCGTGTTGTCTGAGAATAGTCCACATACGCCGTGTGGTCTCTGAATACTCCACATACGCCATGTGGTGTCTGAATACTCCACACACGCCGTGAGGTCTCAGAATACTCCACATACGCTGTGTGGTCTCGGAATATTCCTCATACATCGTGTGGTCTGAGAATATTCCACATACGCCCTGTTGTCGCAGAATACTCCACATACGCCCTGTGTTCTCAGAATATTCCACATACGCCGTTTGGTCTCAGAATACTCCACATACGCCGTGTTGTCTGAGAATATTCCACATACGCCGTGTGGTCTCAGAATATTCCACATACGACCTGTGGTCTCTGAATACTCCACACACGCCATGTGGTCTCAGAATACTCCACATACGCCCTGTGGTCTCTGAATACTCCACATACGCCATGTGGTTTCTGAATACTCCACACACGCCATGTGGTCTCTGAATACTCCACATACGCCCTGTGTTCTCAGAATATTCCACATACGCCGTGTGGTCTCAGAATACTCCACATACGCCGTGTGGTCTCAGAATACTCCACATACGCCGTGTGGTCTCAGAATACTCCACATACGCCGTGTGGTCTCAGAATATTCCACATACGCCCTGTGGTCTCTGAATACTCCACATACACCGTGTGGTCTCTGAATACCCCACATACACCGTGTTGTCTGAGAATATTCCACATACGCCGTGTGGTCGCAGAATACTCCACATACGCCGTGTGGTCGCAGAATACTCCACATACGCCGTGTGGTCTCAGAATACTCCACATACGCCGTGTGGTCTCAGAATATTCCACATACGCCCTGTGGTCTCAGAATATTCCACATACGCCCTGTGGTCTCTGAATACTCCACATACGCCGTGTGGTCTCAGAATACTCCACATACGCCGTGTGGTCTCAGAATATTCCACATACGCCCTGTGGTCTCTGAATACTCCACATACGCCGTGTGGTCTCAGAATATTCCACATACGCCGTGTGGTCTCAGAATAATCCACATACACCGTGTGGTCTCTGAATACACCACATACACCGTGTTGTCTGAGAATAGTCCACATACGCCGTGTGGTCTCAGAATACTCCACATACGCCGTGTGGTCGCAGAATACTCCACATACGCCGTGTGGTCGAAGAATGCTCCACATACGCCAAGTGTTCTCAGAATATTCCTCATACACCGTGTGGTCTGAGATTACTCCACATACGCCCTGTGGTCTCTGAATACTCCACATACGCCGTGTGGTCTCAGAATACTCCACATACGCCGTGTGGTCTCAGAATATTCCACATACGCCCTGTGGTCTCAGAATATACCACATACGCCCTGTGGTCTCTGAATACTCCACATACGCCGTGTGGTCTCAGAATATTCCACATACGCCGTGTGGTCTCAGAATAATCCACATACACCGTGTGGTCTCTGAATACACCACATACACCGTGTTGTCTGAGAATAGTCCACATACGCCGTGTGGTCTCAGAATACTCCACATACGCCGTGTGGTCGCAGAATACTCCACATACGCCGTGTGGTCGAAGAATGCTCCACATACGCCAAGTGTTCTCAGAATATTCCTCATACACCGTGTGGTCTGAGATTACTCCACATACGCCCTGTGGTCTCTGAATACTCCACATACGCCGTGTGGTCTCAGAATACTCCACATACGCCGTGTGGTCTCAGAATATTCCACATACGCCCTGTGGTCTCAGAATATACCACATACGCCCTGTGGTCTCTGAATACTCCACATACGCCGTGTGGTCTCAGAATACTCCACATACGCCGTGTGGTCTCAGAATATTCCACATACGCCCTGTGGTCTCTGAATACTCCACATACGCCGTGTGGTCTCAGAATATTCCACATACGCCGTGTGGTCTCAGAATAATCCACATACACCGTGTGGTCTCGGAATACACCACATACACCGTGTTGTCTGAGAATAGTCCACATACGCCGTGTGGTCTCCAAATGCTCCACATACGCCGTGTGGTCTGAGAATACTCCACATACGCCATGTGGTCTCAGAATATTCCATATACGCCCTGTGGTCTCTGAATACTCCACATACGCCGTGTGGTCTCAGAATATTCCACATACGCCCTGTGGTCTCTGAATACTCCACATACGCCGTGTGGTCTCAGAATATTCCACATACGCCGTGTGGTCTCAGAATAATCCACATACACCGTGTGGTCTCTGAATACACCACATACACCGTGTTGTCTGAGAATAGTCCACATACGCCGTGTGGTCTCTGAATACTCCACATACGCCCTGTGGTATCAGAATATTCCACATACGCCATGTGGTCTCTGAATACTCCACACACGCCATGTGGTCTCTGAATACTCCACACACGCCATGTGGTCTCAGAATATTCCTCATACCCCGTGTGGTCTGAGAATATTCCACATACGCCGTGTAGTCTCAGAATAATCCACATACACCGTGTGGTCTCAGAATACTCCACATACGCCGTGTTGTCTGAGAATATTCCACATACGCCCTGTGGTCTCTGAATACTCCACATACGCCGTGTGGTCTCAGAATATTCCACATACGCCGTGAGGTCTCAGAATACTCCACATACGCCGTGTGGTCTGAGAATATTCCACATACGCCCTGTGGTCTCTGAATGCTCCACATACGCCGTGTGGTCTCAGAATATTCCACATACGCCCTGTGGTCTCTGAATACTCCACATACGCCAAGTGGTCTCAGAATATTCCACATACGCCATGTGGTCTCTGAATACTCCACACACGCCATGTGGTCTCTGAATACTCCACACACGCCATGTGGTCTCTGAATACTCCACACACGCCATGTGGTCTCTGAATACTCCACATACGCCGTGTGGTCTCAGAATATTCCACATACGCCCTGTGGTCTCTGAATACTCCACATACGCCGTGTTGCCTCTGAATACTCCACATACGCCGTGTGGTCTCAGAATATTCCTCATACGCCCTGTGGTCTCTGAATACTCCACATACGCCGTGTGGTCTCAGAATATTCCACATACGCCGTGTGGTCTCGGAATATTCCACATACGCCGTGAGGTCTCAGAATACTCCACATACGCCGTGTGGTCTCAGAATATTCCTCATACGCCCTGTGGTCTCTGAATACTCCACATACGCCGTGTAGTCTCTGAATACACCACATACACCGTGTTGTCTGAGAATAGTCCCAATACGCCGTGTGGTCTCCGAATGCTCCACATACGCCGTGTGGTCTGAGAATACTCCACATACGCCGTGTGGTCTCAGAATATTCCACATACGCCCTGTGGTCTCTGAATACTCCACATACGCCGTGTGGTCTCAGAATATTCCTCATACACCGTGTGGTCTGAGAGTACTCCACATACGCCGTGTGGTCTCAGAATAATCCACATACGCCGTGTGGTCTCTGAATACACCACATACACCGTGCTGTCTGAGAATAGTCCCAATACGGCGTGTGGTCTCCGAATGCTCCACATACGCCGTGTGGTCTGAGAATACTCCACATACGCCGTGTGGTCTCAGAATATTCCTCATACAGTACTCCACATACGCCGTGTGGTCTCAGAATAATCCACATACGCCGTGTGGTCTCAGAATATTCCACATACGCCGTGTGGTCTCAGAATACTCCACATACGCCGTGCGGTCTCAGAATATTCCACATACGCCCTGTGGTCTCTGAATACTCCACATACGCCGTATGGTCTCAGAATATTCCACATACGCCGTGAGGTCTCAGAATACTCCACATACGCCGTGTGGTCTCAAAATATTCCTCATACACCGTGTGGTCTGAGAATATTCCAAATACGCCCTGTGGTCTCTGAATACTCCACATACGCCGTGTGGTCTCAGAATATTCCACATACGCCCTGTGGTCTCTGAATACTCCACATACGCCGTGTGGTCTCAGAATACTCCACATACGCCGTGTGGTCTCAAAATATTCCTCATACACCGTGTGGTCTGAGAATATTCCACATACGCCCTGTGGTCTCTGAATACTCCACATACGCCGTGTGGTCTCAGAATACTCCACATACGCCGTGTGGTCTCAGAATATTCCACATACGCCCTGTGTTCTCTGAATACTCCACATACGCCGTGTGGTCTCAGAATATTCCACATACGACGTGTGGTCTCAGAATAATCCACATACACCGTGTGGTCTCTGAATACACCACATACACCGTGTTGTCTGAGAATAGTCCACATACGCCGTGTGGTCTCAGAATACTCCACATACGCCGTGTGGTCTCAGAATACTCCACATACGCCGTGCGGTCTCAGAATATTCCACATACGCCCTGTGGTCTCTGAATACTCCACATACGCCGTATGGTCTCAGAATATTCCACATACGCCGTGTGGTCTCAGAATACTCCACATACGCCCTGTGGTCTCTGAATACTCCATATACGCCGTGTGGTCGCAGAATATTCCACATACGCCCTGTGGTCTCTGAATACTCCACATACGCCGTGTGGTCTCAGAATATTCCACATACGCCCTGTGGTCTCTGAATACTCCACATACGCCGTGTGGTCTCAGAATACTCCACATACGCCGTGTGGTCTCAAAATATTGCTCATACACCGTGTGGTCTGAGAATATTCCACATACGCCCTGTGGTCTCTGAATACTCCACATACGCCGTGTGGTCTCAGAATACTCCACATACGCCGTGTGGTCTCAGAATATTCCACATACGCCCTGTGGTCTCTGAATACTCCACATACGCCGTGTGGTCTCAGAATATTCCACATACGCCGTGTGGTCTCAGAATAATCCACATACACCGTGTGGTCTCTGAATACACCACATACACCGTGTTGTCTGAGAATAGTCCACATACGCCGTGTGGTCTCTGAATACTCCACATACGCCGTGTGGTCTCAGAATACTCGACATACGCCGTGTGGTCTCAGAATATTCCACATACGCCCTGTGGTCTCAGAATATTCCACATACGCCCTGTGGTCTCTGAATACTCCACATACGCCGTGTGGTCTCAGAATACTCGACATACGCCGTGTGGTCTCAGAATATTCCACATACGCCCTGTGGTCTCTGAATACTCCACATACGCCGTGTGGTCTCAGAATACTCGACATACGCCGTGTGGTCTCAGAATATTCCACATACGCCCTGTGGTCTCAGAATATTCCACATACGCCCTGTGGTCTCTGAATACTCCACATACGCCGTGTGGTCTCAGAATATTCCACATACGCCCTGTGGTCTCTGAATACTCCACATACGCCGTGTGGTCTCAGAATATTCCACATACGCCGTGTGGTCTCAGAATAATCCACATACACCGTGTGGTCTCTGAATACACCACATACACCGTGTTGTCTGAGAATAGTCCACATACGCCGTGTGGTCTCCAAATGCTCCACATACGCCGTGTGGTCTGAGAATACTCCACATACGCCATGTGGTCTCAGAATATTCCATATACGCCCTGTGGTCTCTGAATACTCCACATACGCCGTGTGGTCTCAGAATATTCCACATACGCCCTGTGGTCTCTGAATACTCCACATACGCCGTGTGGTCTCAGAATATTCCACATACGCCGTGTGGTCTCAGAATAATCCACATACACCGTGTGGTCTCTGAATACACCACATACACCGTGTTGTCTGAGAATAGTCCACATACGCCGTGTGGTCTCTGAATACTCCACATACGCCCTGTGGTATCAGAATATTCCACATACGCCATGTGGTCTCTGAATACTCCACACACGCCATGTGGTCTCTGAATACTCCACACACGCCATGTGGTCTCAGAATATTCCTCATACCCCGTGTGGTCTGAGAATATTCCACATACGCCCTGTGGTCTCTGAATACTCCACATACGCCAAGTGGTCTCAGAATATTCCACATACGCCATGTGGTCTCTGAATACTCCACACACGCCATGTGGTCTCTGAATACTCCACATACGCCGTGTGGTCTCTGAATACTCCACATACGCCATGTGGTCTCAGAATATTCCACATACGCCCTGTGGTCTCTGAATACTCCACATACGCCGTGTTGTCTCTGAATACTCCACATACGCCGTGTGGTCTCAGAATATTCCACATACGCCGTGTGGTCTCAGAATATTCCACATACGCCGTGAGGTCTCAGAATACTCCACATACGCCCTGTGGTCTCAGAATATTCCTCATACGCCCTGTGGTCTCTGAATACTCCACATACGCCGTGTGGTCTCAGAATATTCCACATACGCCGTGTGGTCTCGGAATATTCCACATACGCCGTGAGGTCTCAGAATACTCCACATACGCCGTGTGGTCTCAGAATATTCCTCATACGCCCTGTGGTCTCTGAATACTCCACATACGCCGTGTGGTCTCTGAATACACCACATACACCGTGTTGTCTGAGAATAGTCCCAATACGCCGTGTGGTCTCCGAATGCTCCACATACGCCGTGTGGTCTGAGAATACTCCACATACGCCGTGTGGTCTCAGAATATTCCATATACGCCGTGTGGTCTCTGAATACTCCACATACGCCGTGTGGTCTCAGAATATTCCTCATACACCGTGTGGTCTGAGAGTACTCCACATACGCCGTGTGGTCTCAGAATAATCCACATACGCCGTGTGGTCTCTGAATACACCACATACACCGTGTTGTCTGAGAATAGTCCCAATACGGCGTGTGGTCTCCGAATGCTCCACATACGCCGTGTGGTCTGAGAATACTCCACATACGCCGTGTGGTCTCAGAATATTCCTCATACACCGTGTGGTCTGAGAGTACTCCACATACGCCGTGTGGTCTCAGAATAATCCACATACGCCGTGTGGTCTCAGAATATTCCACATACGCCGTGTGGTCTCAGAATACTCCACATACGCCGTGCGGTCTCAGAATATTCCACATACGCCCTGTGGTCTCTGAATACTCCACATACGCCGTATGGTCTCAGAATGTTCCACATACGCCGTGAGGTCTCAGAATACTCCACATACGCCGTGTGGTCTCAAAATATTCCTCATACACCGTGTGGTCTGAGAATATTCCACATACGCCCTGTGGTCTCTGAATACTCCACATACGCCGTGTGGTCTCAGAATATTCCACATACGCCCTGTGGTCTCTGAATACTCCACATACGCCGTGTGGTCTCAGAATATTCCACATACGCCGTGTGGTCTCAAAATATTCCTCATACACCGTGTGGTCTGAGAATATTCCACATACGCCCTGTGGTCTCTGAATACTCCACATACGCCGTGTGGTCTCAGAATATTCCACATACGCCCTGTGGTCTCTGAATACTCCACATACGCCCTGTGGTCTCAGAATATTCCACATACGCCCTGTGGTCTCTGAATACTCCACACACGCCATGTGGTCTCTGAATACTCCACATACGCCCTGTGGTCTCTGAATACTCCACATACGCCATGTGGTCTCAGAATATTCCACATACGCCCTGTGGTCTCTGAATACTCCACATACGCCGTGTTGTCTCTGAATACTCCACATACACCGTGTGGTCTCAGAATATTCCACATACGCCGTGTGGTCTCAGAATATTCCACATACGCCGTGAGGTCTCAGAATACTCCACATACGCCGTGTGGTCTCAGAATATTCCTCATACACCGTGTGGTCTCAGAATATTCCACATACGCCCAGTGGTCTCAGAATATTCCGCATACGCCGTGTGGTCTCAGAATACTCCACATACGCCGTGTGGTCTCAGAATATTCCACATACGCCCTGTGGTCTCTGAATACTCCACATACGCCGTGTGGTCTCAGAATATTCCACATACGCCGTGTGGTCTCAGAATAATCCACATACACCGTGTGGTCTCCGAATGCTCCACATACGCAGTGTGGTCTGAGAATACTCCACATACGCCGTGTGGTCTCAGAATATTCCACATACGCCCTGTGGTCTCTGAATACTCCACATACGCCGTGTGGTCTCAGAATATTCCACATACGCCCTGTGGTCTCTGAATACTCCACATACGCCGTGTGGTCTCAGAATATTCCACATACGACCTGTGGTCTCTGAATACTCCACATACGCCGTGTGGTCTCAGAATATTCCACATACGCCCTGTGGTCTCTGAATACTCCACATACGCCGCGTGGTCTCAGAATATTCCACATACGCCCTGTGGTCTCCGAATACTCCACATACGCCGTGTGGTCTGAGAATACTCCACATACGCCGTGTGGTCTCAGAATATTCCTCATACACCGTGTGGTCTGAGAATACTCCACATACGCCGTGTGGTCTCAGAATATTCCACATACGCCCTGTGGTCTCTGAATACTCCACATACGCCGTGTGGTCTCAGAATATTCCACATACGACCTGTGGTCTCTGAATACTCCACATACGCCGTGTGGTCTCAGAATATTCCACATACGCCGTGAGGTCTCAGAATACTCCACATACGCCGTGTGGTCTCAGAATATTCCACATACGCCGTGTGGTCTCAGAATATTCCTCATACACCGTGTGGTCTGAGAATACTCCACATACGCCGTGTGGTCTCAGAATATTCCACATACGCCCTGTGGTCTCTGAATACTCCACATACGCCGTGTGGTCTCAGAATATTCCACATACGACCTGTGGTCTCTGAATACTCCACATACGCCGTGTGGTCTCAGAATATTCCACATACGCCCTGTGGTCTCTGAATACTCCACACACGCCATGTGGTCTCTGAATACTCCACACAAGCCATGTGGTCTCAGAATATTCCACATACGCCGTGTGGTCTGAGAATACCCCACATACGCCATGTGGTCTCTGAATACTCCACACACGCTATGTGGTCTCTGAATACTCCACATACGCCGTGTGGTCTCAGGATAGTCCACATACGCCATGTGGTCGCAGAATACTCCACATACGCCAAGTGTTCTCAGAATATTCCTCATACACCGTGTGGTCTCTGAATACTCCACATACGCCAAGTGGTCTCAAAATATTCCTCATACGCCATGTGGTCTCTGAATACTCCACATACGCCATGTGGTCTCAGAATACTCCACATACGCCGTGTGGTCGCAGAATACTCCACATACGCCGTGTGGTCGAAGAATGCTCCACACACGCCGTGTGGTCTCAGAATATTCCACATACGCCCTGTGGTCTCTGAATACTCCACATACGCCGTGTGGTCTCAGAATACTCCACATACGCCGTGTGGTCTCAGAATATTCCACATACGCCCTGTGGTCTCTGAATACTCCACATACGCCGTGTGGTCTCAGAATATTCCACATACGCCCTGTGGTCTCTGAATACTCCACATACGCCGTGTGGTCGAAGAATACTCCACATACGCCAAGTGTTCTCAGAATATTCCTCATACACCGTATGGTCTGAGAATATTCCACATACGCCCTGTGGTCTCTGAATACTCCACATACGCCGTGTGGTCTCAGAATACTCCACATACGCCGTGTGGTCTCAGAATATTCCACATACGCCCTGTGGTCTCTGAATACTCCACATACGCCGTGTGGTCTCAGAATATTCCACATACGCCCTGTGGTCTCTGAATACTCCACACACGCCATGTGGTCTCTGAATACTCCACACAAGCCATGTGGTCTCAGAATATTCCTCATACACCGTGTGGTCTGAGAATATTCCACATACGCCGTGTGGTCTCAGAATAATCCACATACGCCCTGTGGTCTCTGAATACTCCACATACGCCGTGTGGTCTCAGAATATTCCACATACGCCGTGAGGTCTCAGAATACTCCACATACGCCGTGTGGTCTCAGAATATTCCTCATACACCGTGTGGTCTCAGAATACTCCACATACGCCGTGTGGTCTCAGAATATTCCACATACGCCCTGTGGTCTCTGAATACTCCACATACGCCGTGTGGTCTCAGAATATTCCACATATGCCGTGAGGTCTCAGAATACTCCACATACGCCGTGTGGTCTCAAAATATTCCTCATACACCGTGTGGTCTGAGAATATTCCACATACGCCCTGTGGTCTCTGAATACTCCACATACGCCGTGTGGTCTCAGAATATTCCACATACGCCCTGTGGTCCCTGAATACTCCACATACGCCGTGTGGTCTCAGAATATTCCACATACGCCCTGTGGTCTCTGCATACTCCACATACGCCGTGTGGTCTCGGAATATTCCTCATACATCGTGTGGTCTGAGAATATTCCACATACGCCCTGTTGTCGCAGAATACTCCACATACGCCGTGTGGTCTCAGAATATTCCACATACGCCGTGTGGTCTCTGAATACTCCACATACACCGTGTGGTCTCAAAATATTCCTCATACACCGTGTGGTCTCTGAATACTCCACACACGCCATGTGGTCTCTGAATACTCCACACACGCCATGTGGTCTCTGAATACTCCACACACGCCATGTGGTCTCAGAATACTCCACATACGCCGTGTGTTCTCAGAATATTCCACATACGCCGTGTGGTCTTAGAATAATCCACATACACCGTGTGGTCTCAGAATACTCCACATACGCCGTGTGGTCATAGAATACTCTACATACGCCGTGTGGTCTGAGAATACCCCACATACGCCATGTGGTCTCTGAATACTCCACACACGCCATGTGGTCTCTGAATACTCCACATACGCCGTGTGGTCTCAGGATAGTCCACATACGCCGTGTGGTCGCAGAATACTCCACATACGCCAAGTGTTCTCAGAATATTCCTCATACACCGTGTGGTCTCTGAATACTCCACATACGCCAAGTGGTCTCAAAATATTCCTCATACACCGTGTGGTCTCTGAATACTCCACATACGCCGTGTGGTCTCAGAATATTCCACATACGCCCTGTGGTCTCTGAGTACTCCACATACGCCATGTGGAGTCTGAATACTCCACACACGCCGTGTGGTCTCAGAATATTCCACATACGCCCTGTGGTCTCTGAGTACTCCACATACGCCATGTGGTGTCTGAATACTCCACATACGCCGTGTGGTCATAGAATACTCTACATACGCCATGTGGTCTGAGAATACCCCACATACGCCATGTGGTCTCTGAATACTTCACACACGCCATGTGGTCTCTGAATACTCCACATACGCCGTGTGGTCTCAGGATAGTCCACATACGTCGTGTGGTCGCAGAATACTCCACATACGCCAAGTGTTCTCAGAATATTCCTCATACACCCTGTGGTCTCTGAATACTCCACATACGCCAAGTGGTCTCAAAATATTCCTCATACACCGTGTGGTCTCTGAATACTCCACATACGCCGTGTGGTCTCAGAATATTCCACATACGCCCTGTGGTCTCTGAGTACTCCACATACGCCATGTGGTGTCTGAATACTCCACACACGCCATGTGGTCTCAGAATACTCCACATACGCCGTGTGGTCTGAGAATACCCCACATACGCCATGTGGTCTCTGAATACTCCACATACACCGTGTGTTCTGAGAATAGTCCACATACGCCGTGCGGTCGCAGAATATTCCACATACGCCCTGTGGTCTCTGAATACTCCACATACGCCGTGTGGACTCAGAATATTCCACATACGCCGTGTGGTCTCAGAATAATCCACATACACCGTCTGGTCTCAGAATACTCCACATACGCCGTGTGGTCTCAGAATATTCCAAATACGCCGTGAGGTCTCAGAATACTCCACATACGCCGTGTGGTCTGAGAATACCCCAAATACGCCATGTGGTCTCTGAATACTCCACACACGCTATGTGGTCTCTGAATACTCCACATACGCCGTGTGGTCTCAGGATAGTCCACATACGCCGTGTGGTCGCAGAATACTCCACATACGCCAAGTGTTCTCAGAATATTCCTCATACACCGTGTGGTCTCTGAATACTCCACATACGCCAAGTGGTCTCAAAATATTCCTCATACGCCATGTGGTCTCTGAATACTCCACATACGCCATGTGGTGTCTCAATACTCCACACACGCCATGTGGTCTCAGAATACTCCACATACGCCGTGTGGTCGCAGAATACTCCACATACGCCAAGTGTTCTCAGAATATTCCTCATACACCGTGTGGTCTCTGAATACTCCACATACGCCAAGTGGTCTCAAAATATTCCTCATACGCCATGTGGTCTCTGAATACTCCACATACGCCATGTGGTGTCTCAATACTCCACACACGCCATGTGGTCTCAGAATACTCCACATACGCCGTGTGGTCTCAGAATACTCCACATACGCCGTGTGGTCTCAGAATATTCCACATACGCCCTGTGGTCTCTGAATACTCCACATACGCCGTGTGGTCTCAGAATATTCCACATACGCCCTGTGGTCTCTGAATACTCCACATACGCCGTGTGGTCGAAGAATACTCCACATACGCCAAGTGTTCTCAGAATATTCCTCATACACCGTGTGGTCTGAGAATATTCCACATACGCCCTGTGGTCTCTGAATACTCCACATACGCCGTGTGGTCTCAGAATACTCCACATACGCCGTGTGGTCTCAGAATATTCCACATACGCCCTGTGGTCTCTGAATACTCCACATACGCCGTGTGGTCTCAGAATATTCCACATACGCCCTGTGGTCTCTGAATACTCCACACACGCCATGTGGTCTCTGAATACTCCACACAAGCCATGTGGTCTCAGAATATTCCTCATACACCGTGTGGTCTGAGAATATTCCACATACGCCGTGTGGTCTCAGAATAATCCACATACGCCCTGTGGTCTCTGAATACTCCACATACGCCGTGTGGTCTCAGAAAATTCCACATACGCCGTGAGGTCTCAGAATACTCCACATACGCCGTGTGGTCTCAGAATATTCCTCATACACCGTGTGGTCTGAGAATATTCCACATACGCCCTGTGGTCTCAGAATACTCCACATACGCTGTGTGGTCTCAGAATATTCCACATACGCCCTGTGGTCTCTGAATACTCCACATACGCCCTGTGGTCTCAGAATATTCCACATACGCCATGTGGTCTCTGAATACTCCACACACGCCATGTGGTCTCTGAATACTCCACATACGCCGTGTGGTCTCTGAATACTCCACATACGCCGTGTGGTCTAAGAATATTCCACATACGCCCTGTGGTCTCTGAATACTCCACATACGCCATGTGGTCTCTGAATACTCCACACACGCCATGTGGTCTCTGAATACTCCACATACGCCGTGTGGTCTCAGGATAGTCCACATACGCCGTGTGGTCGCAGAATACTCCACATACGCCGTGTGGTCGAAGAATGCTCCACATACGCCAAGTACTCTCAGAATATTCCTGATACACCGTGTGGTTTGAGAATACTCCACATACGCCGTGTGGTCTCAGAATATTCCACATACGCCCTGTGGTCTCTGAATACTCCACATACGCCGTGTGGTCTCAGAATATTCCACATACGCCCTGTGGTCTCTGAATACTCCACACACGCCATGTGGTCTCTGAATACTCCACATACGCCGTGTGGTCTCTGAATACTCCACATACGCCGTGTGGTCTCAGAATACTCCACATACGCCGTGTGGTCTCAGAATATTCCACATACGCCGTGAGGTCTGAGAATACTCCACATACGCCGTGTTGTCTCAGAATATTCCTCATACACCGTGTGGTCTGAGAATATTCCACATACGCCCTGTGGTCTCTGAATACTCCACATACGCCGTGTGGTCTCAGAATATTCCACATACGCCCTGTGGTCTCTGAATACTCCACATACGCCGTGTGGTCTCAGAATATTCCACATACGCCATGTGGTCTCTGAATACTCCACACACGCCATGTGGTCTCTGAATACTCCACATACGCCGTGTGGTCTCTGAATACTCCACATACGCCATGTGGTCTCAGAATATTCCACATACGCCCTGTGGTCTCTGAATACTCCACATACGCCATGTGGTCTCTGAATACTCCACACACGCCATGTGGTGTCTCAATACTCCACACACGCCATGTGGTCTCAGAATACTCCACATACGCCGTGTTGTCTGAGAATATTCCACATACGCCGTGTGGTCTCAGAATAATCCACATACACCGTGTGGTCTCAGAATACTCCACACACGCCATGTGGTCTCTGAATACTCCACATACGCCGTGTGGTCTCAGGATAGTCCACATACGCCATGTGGTCGCAGAATACTCCACATACGCCAAGTGTTCTCAGAATATTCCTCATACACCGTGTGGTCTCCAAATACTCCACATACGCCATGTGGTCTCTGAATACTCCACATACGCCGTGTGGTCTGAGAATACCCCACATACGTCATGTGGTCTCTGAATACTCCACATACGCCATGTGGTCTCTGAATGCTCCACATACGCCATGTGGTGTCTCAATACTCCACACACGCCATGTGGTCTCAGAATACTCCACATACGCCGTGTGGTCTCAGAATATTCCACATACGCCCTGTGGTCTCTGAATACTCCACATACGCCGTGTGGTCTCAGAATATTCCACATACGCCCTGTGGTCTCTGAATACTCCACATACCCCGTGTGGTCGAAGAATACTCCACATACGCCAAGTGTTCTCAGAATATTCCTCATACACCGTGTGGTCTGAGAATACTCCACATACGCCGTGTGGTCTCAGAATATTCCACATACACCCTGTGGTCTCTGAATACTCCACATACGCCGTGTGGTCTCAGAATATTCCACATACGCCATGTGGTCTCTGAATACTCCACACACGCCATGTGGTCTCTGAATACTCCACATACGCCGTGTGGTCTCTGAATACTCCACATACGCCATGTGGTCTCAGAATATTCCACATACGCCCTGTGGTCTCTGAATACTCCACATACGCCATGTGGTCTCTGAATACTCCACACACGCCATGTGGTCTCAGAATACTCCACATACGCCGTGTTGTCTGAGAATATTCCACATACGCCCTGTGGTCTCTGAATACTCCAAATACGCCGTGTGGTCTCAGAATATTCCACATACGCCCTGTGGTCTCTGAATACTCCACATACGCCATGTGGTCTCTGAATACTCCACATACGCCATGTGGTGTCTCAATACTCCACACACGCCATGTGGTCTCAGAATACTCCACATACGCCGTGTTGTCTGAGAATATTCCACATACGCCGTGTGGTCTCAGAATAATCCACATACACCGTGTGGTCTCAGAATACTCCACACACGCCATGTGGTCTCTGAATACTCCACATACGCCGTGTGGTCTCAGGATAGTCCACATACGCCATGTGGTCGCAGAATACTCCACATACGCCAAGTGTTCTCAGAATATTCCTCATACACCGTGTGGTCTCCAAATACTCCACATACGCCATGTGGTCTCTGAATACTCCACATACGCCGTGTGGTCTGAGAATACCCCACATACGTCATGTGGTCTCTGAATACTCCACACACGCCATGTGGTCTCTGAATACTCCACATACGCCGTGTGGTCTCAGGATAGTCCACATACGCCATGTGGTCGCAGAATACTCCACATACGCCAAGTGTTCTCAGAATATTCCTCATACACCGTGTGGTCTCTGAATACTCCACATACGCCGTGTGGTCGCAGAATACTCCACATACGCCGTGTGGTCTCAGGATAGTCCACATACGCCGTGTGGTCGCAGAATACTCCACATACGCCGTGTGGTCTCAGGATAGTCCACATACGCCGTGTGGTCGCAGAATACTCCACATACGCCGTGTGGTCTCCGAATGCTCCACATACACCGTGTGGTCTCCGAATGCTCCACATACACCGTGTGGTCTCAGGATAGTCCACATACGCCGTGTGGTCGCAGAATACTCCACATACGCCGTGTGGTCTCGGGATAGTCCACATACGCCGTGTGGTCGCAGAATACTCCACATACGCCGTGTGGTCTCAGAATACTCCACATACGCCGTGTGATCTCCGAATGCTCCACATACACCGTGTGTTCTCTGAATACACCACATACACCGTGTTGTCTGAGAATAGTCCACATACGCCGTGTGGTCTCCGAATATTCCACATACGCCCTGTGGTCTCTGAATACTCCACATACGCCGTGTGGTCTCAGAATATTCCTCATACGCCGTGAGGTCTCAGAATACTCCACATACGCCGTGTGGTCTGAGAATACTCCACATACTCCGACTGGTCCCAGAACAATCCATTATTTTCGTGGTCGGAAATAAAAGAACAAGCTTCAAGAATTCAAATGTTTTCTATTTTATTCTTGTAATGATTTCGAGTCAAGAGTTTGCATTTTAGTTCATGCATCACATAGCTCTGTGTCGACCTTTGCTTCTTCTGCTGATATTGCCCAAAGACAATGTTATGCCTAAAGCGGCTTATGTAAGCCTAGTAGTCTTTTTCCGAACATTTCTCCAAACTTGTTCCCTTGACCAATGAGAATTGGTCCATTTCTTGCTCCTTAAGTAAATCAAAATAATAAACCGATATTCAAATCGCCGACAACACATGCAGTAGATTGCAAAGAAGTAGAAATGCAAACTGCACAATTGATGAAGAACCGCCGAGTCGGGGACGAGAGATAAAGTCATCAGAATGAAGAAGAACATGTATCCGAAAATATTGCCAGCTGGAGAGGCTTCTTGGTTGAGCCCGAGGTCCACCCCGGACTGAGACCCCCTTAGAAGAAGAAGAACGTTGTCATGCGAGTCATTTAGGATTCCATCCTTTTCCTTCTACTTTCCCCTGAATCTCATTCAAAATTTGAATAACCAACAAAAAGTCTGAATAACTTCATCCCTGCCTTCCACGCACTCACAGCCCAAGCAAATCAATCTCCGATGGCAAATGTAACCCGGGCACTCTCGCTAAATGGAGCATCTTCCTGAATTCGCTTCTCGGTCAATGTCTGACAATAGCTTGGCGACACAACCAATCTCAATTTCAGATTTCACCCATTTTTATGAGCAAGAGCTCAGGTTAACTGGCACATCCGCCTGTCCGTCGACCAAACCTTTTGGCGTGTCTTTTCTCCCTGCGGCCAGGTGCTCTACCCGCTGGATTACTTCAGCATTTTCCATCCCATTCGACTGAGATTGCTATCGATTGCAAAGAAGCCAACCACACACTTCTGCTTTTTTTCCCTGATGCTGGCGGGAGTGGGTCGCATACTCAAGCGGAGGGTCGTGTGTCCTTTGATATGAAAAACCATGCGAGTGTCTCACATTTAGGAATCCCTTTGGGATACCTTAGCCTTCCCCAGGCTTCACAGGAGATTCTTGGAAACGATCAGAGCGCTCCAAGTGCTCCAGTTTGTTGCCTCATCAAGCATCTTTTCGGTTCCTTTCGAGTGACGGCGGTACTTTTAATTTCAAATACTTCACCCTCATCCTCCTCCTCTTCTTCTTCTTGTAAGCACCCAACTATCGCCAGCCAAATGGGGAAAATCGCTTATTTCTTCCTCAATGTAAATCCCACAGCATCCCCGTGCGCCGGAATCTCACGTGTTGTACACGCGTATATCCTGAGATAAGATTCCTTTCTCTGCAGATTCCAGGGCTGAAAAATTCCCCTCACTTTGTCAGTTCAAAATACCGTCGGGGTGGCGGAGGGTGGGTGGTATTTATTGCCCAAGGCATCACTCCACCGCCGCCGTTCAGCTGGGCTTACATGCAAGTTACATCGGCATCAAGGTGAGTGGCTGCCAGAATGGGGAAGGGGGTGAGCGGAGGATGAAGCGACATGATGGAAAAATGCTCATGGCTCTAGGTGATATCTGTGATTCCGCTTGAGCAGCAAAATATTGAGAGGCGGAATCATTTAAGCGATTTCTGGGAATTCCACTTGAATCCGTGTTCGTCGTCGTCGTCGAATGGAGCAGGTGTTCAATTGGCAAGACACTTGAGTGACGTATGGGGGACTTGGAGTGCTGTTCTCCGTCAATCTGCAGTGAATCCTAGTCGAACATCAACCTTTGAATCCCGGCAATCCACTTGAAGGAGACAACGATAAGGCATTCGAGATATTGTCGGGTCTTTGCCCTCAGATGCGGCTGCTGAGATTAGTGGTGATGACAAGGAAAGGGCTAGTATCGTTACCACATCGGTGCTAGAAGTCGGAGGGATCTCTGAACTGCCCTCCAGCCCCAGCAAGTGATGGAACGCATGAGTTGTCCACGAGAGTAGATGAATCCATCATCAGACCAGCGAGATAAGTGCCTCCCGTCCAGAAGCAGGTCAACCAGCGAGCCATTCATCGGCGCACTTAAATCCCACAAATTTACCGACGATGTCAAAGACACGACACGACTTGGATGCGATACACCCCGCAATGCGACATTCATGATTCAGCTTTGAGCGAGCGCTGGCAGCATTCACTCCGCTACCAGGTGGGCTGCACGACAACGAGTGCACTCTAGACCACTTCAAGGATTTCCACGGAATCCTCGGTTCATGATTCGCCCTCTGCGCTTCATGATTCGCCCTCCACCCCATCTTTTCGTTTTGAAGTGGCACACGGTGAGAGGAAGGATAAATTACCGTCTCGTCGTCGCCTGGAGTGCTAATGAGAATACTTTTATCTTAGACATTCAACCGAGAGAGAAATCCGACGGATTCTTGAAATTCCTGACATCTGCTCAGTCCCACGTCAGTCGTCCTTCGTCTCCACCCGCTCGTCGAATGGATGCAAGGTGAAAGGGGCAAAGAAATATGCGGTCTAGGGAAATCTAGTTAGCTAATTGGCTTGTTCACCTCCGAGCTGCGAGCCGACCGAACGCGGAAGACATTAGAACGGGTCCCTCCATCGCTCGGGAGCACCGTCATTGGGTTCGCATATTTGCATGCACAGCCTGTTATCCTTTTAGTGGATGATTGCGTTTATTTTTTTCCCCTTCTATTCCGTGGCCTTCCGCTTCTGAGGTGGGGGGTCTGGGCGTCTGCCGCAGGCTCGCAGCCTGGTGCAGTGTGTGAGGCGCACCATTGTCTGGGGGTACGTACGAACGTGATCCCTTCTGCAGGATAATTATTGAAATGGAATATGCACCCACCGTCGGGTTTTTTTTCCGCGATGAGGGTTGATTCAATATCGCTAATGCGGTGGCGTAACGAGATTTTTATTTGCATCCGGAGTCATACGGGCGTAAGGTCGACATTTGTTTGCGAATGAAACGGATGATGACTATATTCAAAGGCCATGGCCTTCGAATTCTGTGGAAATGCCATCGCTGAGTTGATGGCAGACATTCGTTTTAATGAGATTACGCAATTTCAGTTTATAAATATTTTTTTGAATTGTTGGGATAATCAGCATCTTTGAATGCAATAGTCATCGTTGGTGGTTGCAGTTGTAGCAGTAAATCGTGCAAAGATTGGATGACGGCCACAATGTCGCGTGGAATGGGTGTATATCTTCAGCAAATTTCTTCAAGAGTTCGACGAAGCTTCTGCTGATTTGAGACGAAGTCCTTATTTCTATTTAAGTGGGCACCTGTGACTGAACAAGTGGCTCCTTAGAGGAATAGGAATACCCTAAAATGAAAACCTTGTTAGAAACATGTGCTTTTAAGTTTCTTATTCTACAATTATGAATACTGACAAATCCAAATCCAATACTGAATTCCAAAATTGTATGATTTTGTGTTGTTTCGTTCTCGTGTGCCGTCACCTCAAAGTTACGCATTTGAAATCTATCGAAAAGTAGCTATGTCGTTTTTTGGCAATTTTGATGTTAAATATTGTTACTGAATTTGTTACTTTGATGAATGGATAAAAACTTGTTTTCAATATCGTATACATACTTGAAGTACAAGTTCCATAAACGCTGTCTTCATATTGGTTACCAATCTCTTAAGCAAGACATTGAATTTAGTACACTTTTGCAGGCGGTATTTTAATGTTTGTTGGACTGTAGCAAAAAAGATTCTGAAAGTTGAAACCATTCTCTATTCATGGTGTAAGCTCATTGACCACTTTAAGCCAGAGCCAGGAGCATTTTAATTGTAGTAAATTGTTGTACCCAGCTGCACTTTAAATTGACCTTCGCAGCTAACGACGCATTGTGAACGTTTTGCATTAGAGCTCGAGGGGGATTGTATTTATGCGAAATTGAATCAGTTGTAAAATATTATGATCGTGCGATTAATTTGTTGATGGAAAAGTGAAACTTCCCCCTCTTTACCGGCAATTCGTCATGGTCCCGGCATGAAGGTATTCTTGTATTTCAAGCCTTTCAGAACGAACACCTCTCCATCATGATGGGACTATCATCAGCTGTCCGCTATAGAGGTTTCACTAAACTACTTCAAACTCCGGAAATGTTTTGTCAGATATTTACAGAGACTTAAAACGATGTCAAAACGAGCTAATAGTCTTATTTTTTTTTTAATTATTTTAACTTTATGCATTTTAAATTGCTTTATTTTTAATATTTCATTCCACGCAGCACAAATTATTTCATCAGCTGCATTGTCTGTGTGGTCAGTATCAAAGGAAGCCCAAGCAAGGCATATTAAAGGCACATATTATAGAATTTATTATACAAGGGAATGTTCCCGTTTAGCAACTAATGAAGATGTTATTCATTAAATGCTAATATTATTGTTCAAGATTGAATAATATTCCATCGAATTATATTATTATTGTTCAGTTGCATGCATTAAATTAATTTATTATTATCTACATTATCGGCTCACTACCTTACCAACAATTATGTACTAAAATAAACTTAACTAAACTAAAGTTAACTAATTATTATAAATGTCAAATATCAATTAAAAGAAGACACTTCTTCACAAGATCTCGGTGTGATCAGTGCAATAAAGCATCCGCAATTATAACGTTTAGAGCTGCGCGTTTTTTTTTTCATATATACCCTTTTCGCTAAGAACAAAGGTTTCTTTTGTTCCACCCCCCCATTAACTTATTTCAATTATCGAACCCCTGAACCAAACAAAAAAGGTTTCACTTCCATTAAGCGATGAAGAGCGGGCCTTATTAAACTAAAATAATATAATATATATTATATAGAATTATTTTATTGAAATAAAAATGTAAATTAGGTGCAATTGCAAGACTTAATTTGACACTAAAGATGAGACGAAAAAAATATGTACGCATTAAAACAGCAATTGTTGTTTATTTCTTATTGAGTTAAAATATTTTAAAACCAATGTCTTAAACTAAAATTTAATAAAAAAGTTAGTTTTGCTTAGAATTTAACCATTATGCGGCAGCACTCAATAAACCTCAATAACCCTCACCGTAGAGCGTTATACGACCTGTGCTGCGGATCAACTTGACTGCGGGCTTTTCGAGTAACTAGCTGAGTATGGAATAGGGATACCTAGCTAACTTCTGATTTACTTTCTGACTTAACTGCGTAATGGGTATCTCTGCACAGCTAGACCTCCCTTTCTCTGATTTTTTCCGGGCCTCGAAATGAAGCCTTTTATGCATACAGAAATCCTCCAACAGCAGAAAGTAGACTTAGAATCCCTCACCGGCTGGAAAACACGCAATTACTCAAGATGCACGAAAACTCCCAAAGAGAAGTCTTTTCCGAATCCCTCAACTTCTGCCCGCAAAATCACATTTCCTCGAAGGCCAAAAGATCTTCTAACAGAAGACCCAAAGAGAGATACTTTTGTTGTTTGATTCTGTAACGTCTCAAAGGCAGTACTCCTCGATAGTTTGGGCAACCAGGGTAGTAAATAGCCCTCTAGAGGCGAAAACTATCATGAATCCAAACGGGTCACATGACTGGAGGCGTCATCCTCAAAGCCCAAGACGCCGAAGCTAACCACAGGCTCAAAAGGCAGTACAGTGAAATGATTAAAT
This sequence comes from Eristalis intricaria, assembly GCA_964034865.1. Taxonomy (NCBI): domain Eukaryota; kingdom Metazoa; phylum Arthropoda; class Insecta; order Diptera; family Syrphidae; genus Eristalis; species Eristalis intricaria. The sequence goes on from OZ035876.1 coordinate 53,759,805, forward strand.
GCAGGTTGGACGAAGGGGTGGTCGGCAACGAACGTCATCTAACTCAGCCTAGTGGAGAAAGGAGGTCCCGCACCCGTAAGCATGGTCATTAATAGATTGGGGGAGGTTTGTAAGCGAACACGACTTGAAATCGAAACAAATTCAGGACTCGCGCCTATCTGCAAAGCCTCGACCATCCTAAAGTTCAACCAGCACTGAAACCGGATCTTGCCAGCCACAATTGGAAGATTGCAACCGGGCAGCAATTAACAGGGAGGTACCCTCCTTTATTGTACCAACAAAAGCCAGCTCGCGCCCATCTGCTGAATGTTGCACTATATCTTTAAATTCCGTTTTGACTCTCACTCATCCATTCTCTGTATTTAAAATCCATTCCACACGTCCAGATATCTCGACACTGGTTGGTAGGTTAGCTCAAGTAGATGACAGACAACAAAGCAACGGCACAGCAGCCCGCAGTCGGAGGCAGTTCGGCAAACCAGTGTTTGGCGATATTGCACGAGGAATAAAAAGATCTCTTTCCTCAATCGACTCAACCAGAACCAGAACTTGAGTCAAAGAGAAGATATCTAATGATCGGGTGAATCAGAGAGTCTTTGGATTACGGTAGTTGTTTTGCTCGTGGTTGAAATTCGTCCTTAATACCAGACGGTGTCTAAAGAGTCCTATCGGAATTGGAGCAGACTGGAGATCTCACTTTTCTGGAAGTTCCTTCACTTCGGCAGGCATTGGGTTGAGTGAATGATGCGACGTGGGTTGAGTGAATGACGAGTGGCCGATATTCAGATTCTTCCTTGGCGTGATAATCGGTATCTGGTGGACAATAAAAATATGCCTGTCGTCCTGCTTCCAATTGCTAACAAGCCTTTAGCTCATTCTGAGCCTTCGCACATGCAAATATCCTTGCCTTCCCTCAATCTTTCGATTTTGTTCCAACTCAAAGAATTTCTCTGCAAGCCAAGTTCTCCCAACACCCCACCCCCATAAGCCCCGCCTCCAATGAAACACTTTAAACTTGTGTCCTTCACTCAGAAACAATTTATTTCAATTGTCTGCCATGTCCAATGTCCTTTCAGTTATCTGTTATCCTCCTTTGGAGAATTTGCATTATTTTTGTTGTTCCTCCCGAACGACACTTTCGGTGCAGCTTAACACCCGTCAGATGTTCCAACAAGCACTTGGTGCAGGCAGTCGGGCGTGGGGGAGGGACCTCCCTTCATCGCATAATTCATCGTGTCCGCATGGGGACTACATGAGAAATGCTTGTTGTCCCCGTATTTGCATTCCCATCCGAATGTGCATTTCAAGTGATTTCGGAAAAATTTTGCATTTTCTTACGTCCTGTGTGTCGGATGTGTGCTGCAGAAAAGTATGCAATGAATCGAAATGGAATAATCGGAAAATTCCTTGCTAAGGATGCTGGTCCCCTCCCGAGGGTTGTGTGCACACCCCAGGGCTTAATCAAGTGACAGGAATTGGGGAGGCTCTAAATAACAACGCCTTGGGATTCGACGGGATTTCGAGTGTAAATGAAGACGAATTAGGAATTTGGGAAGCTGCTGGTTGCTGAGATGTCTGTGGGGACAACCAATGGGGACTGCACTGCAGATGTTCGCCTTCGGTGCAGCAGTCGGCAGATTCGCTCAACGGAAATGGTGATGAGAAAATTGATGTAAGCTGGGGGAAACTTATTGCACTTCTGGTTGTCTCTGTTCTGGATTGAATGAGGATTCTTTGTTCTATTGCGGGCATCACTGGATCCTCTGTGGACTTCGTTGTTCCACTGGATTGGAGTCGAAGACGCTATAGGCCCAAGATGTGATTGGTCTGTGATTCACTGACACTTGAATGGACACAAATTGTGGTCTATTGTTGACTGCTCTGAAACCGCAAATGCAACACTGTTCCCTTCAAGTGACAGTCTAAGTTAATAGACTGCTGCTAAGTTTCACAGAGGAGACCTGGTGTCCCTCGTCAATATTTGGAGCAGTTATAGGACTCTTCTTTTCATGTGAAGATGCTGGGATCCTTCTCATCACTGTTTTTTTCCTCCAAGCTGGACCTCGATCATAGCCCAGATGGTGTGGATACCCCTGGCTTCAATTCGTCCAATCTTCATCACCCATTGACAATCCCCAGAAGTGATTTCCTCACTTCCAGAGCTTTGAATGAAGCCGTGTTCCAGGTGTTCATTTCAATTCGATCTTTGTATATTCTTTACAGCCGTGGTAGCTAGGTAGGTAGGTAATTGGGTGCCCTGACGACTATGTGGCCGTGACACATTTAGAGCAACGTGTTAAGTCCGTAACAACTGGATGGCGCAGTTGGATAACTGCCTGCCCCTAAAGATCTGGTGTTTTAATTATTTTCTGTTCCTAAAGCTCATGGACACCTTGTTGCCTTGTCGTCTTCTTACTTTGTTTCTCTTGTCGTCATACCAGTTCTTTCCCTGGTTGTGTCGCTAAGCTCAGCAGTTGTACGGCAGTTTGCCGGATCTCATTTTGGGAAAGTTTCATCTTCGTGCTGTTCCAGAATTGAACTAACATTCACCAATACTTCAGGAAGGCTCAGCATTTTTCTTCCCATCACTTAAAAAAGAACCCGAGATACTTGAACTTCTCCACCTGCTTCAACGGGGCTCCACTAGCACGTAGAGTGCGTTGAAGAGGCGTCGTATCAATTACCATAACTTCGAAATTGTCCCCGGTATCTTTCATCCCAGTATCAGCACATACGGGCAGACATTTTTCGAACCGGATTTCCTCCTTCTGGGAGGATAGGGGGATAACTAAGACATCTGCAAAAAACGAGATGACTTTCCCTCAACTCTCCCCATGTGAAGTATTCCTCACCTCGGCTGTGCAGCAACATCCAGTCCTCCAGCATAATAAAGTGAACAGGTGACAAGGCATAACCTTGGCGAAGTCCAACGTTCACGGTGAAGGGTGTTGACTTATCACCAAAAACACACACAAATAGTCATTGACAATCCTAGATTGAATAGACCTCAGGAGAGGTTAATTAATCCCATACTCCAGAACACTTCAGAGTTTATCTAGAGGAACTTGGTCGCATTCTTTTTTCCCAATCTGCAACACATTTGGCTACTCCACTCCAATCTTAGAGTGAAAAGCTGTTCGGTTGTACTCCTGCCGTAGAGTTGGAGTGTTGGACTGGCACATGTACACAACCATCTCAGTTCTAGAACGCGTCTCAAATACCATAGCGTGAACAGCACCTAGGTGGCTTGAGTGGGTAGTCTTAGTTGGGATTTTGAGAAAATTGAAATTTTCTATTTTCTAATAAAAGTACTGCAAAAGTCTTATCTGAAGCTATGAAAAAATAACTTTGATTGGAGCCGTCTCTGTCTGCTAAACGTATTTTAAACTATAAAAACGTTTTTTACGACACCATGTCTTCGAAGTCGGTGGCCTCTGTAAAGTGAAAATGGATTAAAAGATCAGTTTGAAATTTACATCACTTATTCTACATTGCGTTGGCCATTGTCTGAACGAAGTCAATTTATTTACATTTTTGACGATTAGTTTTCTTCAGGCGATAATGTGATAGAAATTTGGGTTACAACTAAAGATGTTCCGGATATCCGGTAAGTTACATCACTTATTCTACATTGCGTTGGCCATTGTCTGAACGAAGTCAATTTATTTACATTTATGACGATTAGTTTTCTTCAGGCGATAATGTGATAGAAATTTGGGTTACAACTAAAGATGTTCCGGATATCCGGTAAGTATTCGGTATCCGGCCTATCCGGCTCGGCCACAGCCGAGCAATATTTTTCTAACCAGCCGAATTTGTCTCGTTAACTCCTTCTATGTTGCAGTCTACAAATATTTTTTACATTGAAATTAAAATCCTTGGACGTGCTCAGGAGCACCTCACAACTTTGACAGTTCTGGTGAAGCGCATATGTTGTGAGGATTTGCTCAGAATATGAACACCTGACAATTAGTGACTCACTATGCTTTTGTGAGGCACTTGTGACACACCGCAAGGGGTTGCCAGAGTAGGGCCATTAATCTCGACTTTCTTAGTGAAACATAAGCACTCTGATACGTTCGAATATATATGAGTAGGATTTTATTTTTACTAAAATTACTTTAAAGATATCCATAGCATCCAGGAAATTTCTGTGATGTTCAGTCTTGGAAGCTGAATTTTGTACCGTATAAAGAGGATCTCCCTATACTCTGCAGTATGTGTAATTGGGAACAGAGAGAAGATATCATGCATTTCCTAGGCAAGTGTCCGATCCTAAGGGAAACTAGGAGATCCTTCTTTGGAAAGAACTACTTATCCGAACAAGAAATCCTACCACTCCTAAATGAAATGGACGTAAGCAAGTTGTTTAAATACTGCAAAATATCACTAAAATACCGAGATAATATCCCAACAGGGAACTTTTGAAATTAGCATTTTTTCCACAGGGAGAGCTAATAATTATTAATATAATATGTGTGGCGCTACAGTCCGAGGCGGACCTGGGCCTAGCTTCTCAGCAACCACTCGTGTTGTGCACGCTATTGTTCTTTCACGAGTGGAAGGGACCTACAGTTTAATGCCGACTCCGAACAGCCAAATTCGAGAAGCTTTTTCTAGACAGGAAATACTCTTTGAGCATTGTCAGTGACCCGAAAGTGGTGGAGCCGTGAAATATGAAAGGTGGTAAATTCGGGTATCGAACCTGGCACCCTCTACGTAGGAGTCGACGCACTAACCCACTACGCCACGGCGACCTTGATTACTTGTATATAATAAATTATAGTCAATCCGGGAGAGGGCAAAGCCATGCTGATTTTGATTTTGTTAAATTTTTGTAAAAGGAGCATTGTTCGAAATAATAAAATCAATCTAAATCTAAATCAAAAATGTAAGCCTACATGGGTAGGAAAATGTAATGGAAAATAATATGTGAGCGTCAAAAGATAATAAAGTAGACTTTAAAAATTGATGCTTGCGAGAAAAACAAATGCAGTGTGAAAAATAAGAATATATGGTGGAGGAGAAGGAAAAAAACTTGTTGAATTTGGTCTTACTTATACCGGTCTGAATTGAGCATCATGCCAGCAAGCTATTATACTTTTAATTTGGGCAGATATCCGCAGGGCGAATATTCGGTATCCGGTATCCGGCCAATACAACTCTAGTTAAAGCAACAAATTTGAGTCTTAACGTTCGAGATATTAAACAAAATCTACATTTTTTAAATTCCTTCGTCTAACCAGAACATCACATCATTAACTAATGATCTCTGATTTTTTTCTTATTTCAGACAATCCAGTGACGAGCAAACCCTTTTTCTGGACTCAGCGCAAATATTTTTCAATATTCAAATATTCTTCATGTTGAAAAACGGGGTCCCGCAAGGGAGTGTTCTTGGCCCTACTATGTTTTTGTTATATACCCGGGACAGACCACAAACTGAGGGCATCGATACGGCTATTCTGGTTACGGAAAGCACAATTGAGTCCGCTACCGTAAAACTTGCGATTGGACAAAACTCTGGCGCATTACCCTTAATGAAACCAAATCCACACGTATTAATTTTACCTACAAAAACATAGACAATCATCTACCCGTATTCATTAACTCGGTGCAGATACCGTCCGCAAATGAATCCAAATATCTCGGGGTGACGTTGGATGTTAAGCTTAAGTGGAAGGCGCACGTTAAGAAAAAACGTGACGAACTTGAAAATCGATATAGAGACACGTACTGGCTACTCGGACGACATTCCAAGCTAAGTGCGTATAGCAAACTGCTTATATATAAGCAAGTGCTAAAGCCTTTGTGGACCTACGGTATACAACTTTGGGGTTGCACTAAAGCAAGTAACAGAGAATTTATACAGTCATTCCAAAACAAAGTTATAAGGGCTTTCGTGAATGCTCCCTGGTATCTACGAAATAATGATATACAAAGGGATCTTGGGCTAGCAAGCGTGGACGAAGGAATAAAAAGAAAGTTTAGAGTTCAACTTCATGGTCACTGCAAAGATGCCATACTCCAAACAATGGACAAGAGAAACCTCGTGCGCCGTCTCCAACGAATGAAACCATTGGATTTAGCGCAATAAGTACAGGCCGCTATAAACGGTTTCAGTTGGTGATCTTATCGAAAAATATGTTAAAACTACTGGATAGGGAAACCTAGTTGTAGTAAGCAACTAAAAACAATGGGAAGGGTGTGCTTAGTCAGTAAAAATCTGACACCACTTCGAATACACGGGTATCATAGTGTCTCATTAGATTCAAACAAGCCCACGAAAAAAAAATATTGAAAAACATTTTGTGTACAATGTGTGACCACAAAAAAAAGTATCTCACAAAAAACTGCTATTTGTTGATGTTCCAACTAAGACTACTCCCTTGAATGAGATGTGTCTCCGTAGTTGGATCAAACTGTTTTGTCGTGACGAATTTGAGCTGTACCATATATGTCATGATCCCAGTTTTTCCTTTCGCATCAATTTCAAGCCACTTCGTTGTTCTTCTTCTTCTTTAGTATGTCTTCTTAAATAAGTCTTTTTCGATTTAATTGCATTTCGACTGCCATCATTAACAGACGTTACGTGTTTATCCCAACGTCTAGACAAGAATCAACACAGAATCTCCCATCCGGTAGCCGTCCAGCTTAATCCAATTCAATCTCTGCACCATAACCTCTCGAAATGCCACTGCCATTGATCTCCTTCACAGCCAGTCGAACCCTGGCACGCAACATCTAGAAATAAACATTTAACGCACGGTATCCAAACCCTTGTCATAAGCCTCGCACATATCACCGTCGCCGTCGTCGTCGTACCTCGCAATGGGCGTGCGAATTAAAAATAGAACCCACGTCCTGCAACATAAACAAGTGCCCATTGACTTCCCCCAAGGCTATCGGCTATCGGCAGCAAAACGAATGAACTCGCAGCGCCATAAACATCTCCGAGAGGTAAACTGCGGGCGCTATTGAAGCTCCACTATTCGCTAACCTCAAACTTTTCACAGCCTCACGCGTTTGCACCTTGTTGCTGAGTGCGCTGCCGTCGTGATGGGCGGGAAATGCTACCATTAGGCGAAGAGGTAAATTGAATTTAATGAGGCGTGTAACTTTCGTCGAGGCACGCCACTTTGGGGTGCCCTTTGCTGAGCTCGTTGGAAATTTACGATCACGTCGAGGGTGGCGAGGTGGTGTGTTGATGGGGAGCCCACTCAAAATGACTGGGAAGGTAAGCTGTGACTGAGACCCACGACGGGCTGTAGCGCCACACAAACAAGGCGAAGACAACATCGCCTGGCGCGTTGATTTATGAGGCAACTGAAAGGTTTGCTCTTTTTCCTCGTTGGATAGGGCCAAGCTGTGGGGTCGACAATGGGGATTTGTGTGGATAGTGATGAGCACGAAGTATTCACAAGGTTGTAAGCCAACGCTTGGCATGGGAACCACAACAGGAACCACTTTGACATTCGAATTCAATCAAGCCACAGCGAGTGTTAGCCCCCAAGTCTCCATCAAAAACGAAGCAGAACTTGACTGTGGTTGCATTCCTGCTACTGACCACTGGTCGCTCACAAAGCCACACTCATGCAGTGTCCCCCGGCCCAGCTCCGACCACAGTTCAACGGAAAGGAAAAGCCGAACAAAAAGAGACTCCCTTCAGCAGACCAGCTGCGGCCAAGTCGTTGCACGTTGCACAAGGCACCCGATGACACAAAAAACAATGTGCCATCGGCTTAAATCAGAATTGAGCTCCATGCTAGAAGCAATCCACACAAAGCCAATTAATATCTCCTGCATCCCCGTGTGTCACAGGATGCCCACACACACACGCGCGCAGATGGCAGAGGATAAACTGATTAAACGCATCGAGATGGGTTTCGGAATTGAATTTAAGCCCCGCCCGACACACCGCCTCTGCCACAGACAATTCAATTATTTCGCCTGCCCTCATCGGCTGTCCACCAGAGTTGGGGTGTGGGGGGCCCGATAAGCCACCCCTGGGCATGCCGCAGTGTGTCTTTGATGAGTGATTTCATAAATCACGCATCCCAACATAGATTGACCTCGGAAATTGCTTATTACGCCTCCCTCCAGGCTGTCCGTGAGTCAGTAGATTTCGGTGGTTAGGCATTCCTTTGACCGTTAAGTGAGATTTCAATCACTCTTCCGACAGCTTTACTGCCCATCGCTCACATTTTTATTCTCATTGACAGGTTGATGGATGGGCTTCGGATCGGCTGCGCATGAGGACCGGTTGCGGCGATGTACCGAAACAGATTTATTTCGCGCCGACAATGGACGATAATCTATCTTGTGTCGGGTGGATAATCTTCTAGGATGGATGTTATGAATTTCCATTGACGCGTGCTGTAATGAAGAGGGAATGCCAAGAGTCACCCCGGCTACACACGGCAGGAGCTTCGCATGATGCCGTTGCCTGCGGGCGGACAACAGACAAAGTGATCAATTCCATTAAGAAGGTGGGTGGTGGGTGGTCCGTGAGGAGGGGGAGGATGTAAAACAAGTCACAAACAACTCGCAACAGCAATTTCGATTCAAATCGGGCAAAGCGGGCAAAGTTAAATTGATAACTTCGCCGGGGGTTGTTTGGGGGTGGGTTGGAGTGGCGGTTGCTGTTGCAGATTGCTTTTACCTGATTCGTGAGTCCGTTGTGGAGGCAGGGGCCGCGGGGAGATCTTGTTCAAAATTCAAATGAGTTTTCGAATAAAACAGAAATCTTATCGTTTGAGAGTTTAGTGGGTCGGCGGGGGTAAGGTTTTTATGCGAAAAGCAGTTAAATGTGGCTGCAGGCATGTCGTTTGGGAGAAGAATCTCACTCATATGAGGTATGTCGACGGCTAGGGTCCCAGATCACAGAAGTTAACATGGCAACGACTATTCACAGCACAGTCGAATCCTCGGGCCCTTCCAGGAGAATTGTTCGACCTCACAGACCCACCATGGAGTCACTCCGTTGAACGTACCTACTTATCAGGCCTGTGTGTTACCCACCTTAGCCTAGCCTTGTTTTTTTGTTGCGTCCAAGGATGAGGCAATCTTGGAAAGATACTAATAGGCTGGGCTATCAGTATGCACGATTCGAACGCACAAGTACTTGATTTAGGGAATACGTCTACGTTCTAACCCTCACCCTCACCCTCACCCTGCCCTCTTCTACAATTCCCTTCACGGAACTGTAGTTAGGTATTACTTCAAGTAGCAAAAGGTGCAATCTGGGTTTGATATTACGTGGTATTCTCTCTGATCATTTCAAAGATCATGAAGTTCCTTCCTGATTTTTGCTGCCACCTATTTCATCGCATCCTATACTTCCTTCGACGTTAGCATATATTACTTTGCACTGAAGTGTGCACGAAAGGTGTGTATTTTGGTCATGTTTCAGACTGACATTCAATGGATATTTCTAACGGATATCATACAGAAGAGAAGAAGCATGTGTGTAATGTTTGCGGCAAGGCCTTGCAGCATCCGTTCAATTTGCTGGTGCATGTTCGAAGCCACACCGGCGAGAGACCGTATCAGTGTCCGCATTGTCCAATCAATTTCACACAATGCAGCGACTTAAAGGCGCACATTCGCCGGCACACTGAACGACATCAGTGCGGCACTGGTTTCATACACGTTTTCGTATTCAATCAACACAAGTTAACAGTGCAGGGCGTTGAGGTGCAATCGAGAACTAAACGGGTCGCTAAACTCCCAGACGTTAATACTCAGTAGCTTATTAAGTGAAAACAATTATTTAGCGCATGAGATTTGTAAGCCCTAGAATAAATCGATGTCATGACACTTTTATAATTGATGCATGGTTTGCAATCATTGATGAAGGAGGGTATGGTGAATGGGATTAGCAAGGTGATTTAGAAAAAGTCATCAGCTGGAGCAACACTCATTGGGACTCTATTGTGTGTCATAACACGGACGTGCGTGTACATATCGCTAGAGGGTCTGTACCAATAGTCATACCACCCGGACGATGGTCGAACGCGATGGACCAATATGCTCTATATTCGGCAATGGCAACACTCTTAGGATGGTACCATTTTTTTCTCTTGTTCTCTCGACCGACATGTGGTTGTGTGTGAACACTTGATAATTTTTCATGTTTGCCATAAGCTGACCACTGGACATCTCAAAAGTCAATCAATTTTGATGATGACCAGATGTCGCTGAAACTACCCAAAAAATAAGGAATCAGCAAGTAACGCAACACAAAGCTGTCATCCTGAACATCATCCAACAGTCAACTGCCACAAACAGAAAACTTTTTTGTTTTCTTATCGCTGTCCGCTGATTCTATTGCAAATTGAATTGGTTTCTTACAAAAAGTTTACATTGCGTGTGCATGGCTTTGATGCATTGAAGAACGTGCTAGACAAGAGTGTGGGTCACAGTTCAGTGAATATCAAAAATTGTATGCGCTCAGAAAATCAATCAAGTCTTCGACCACCATCGCACCGCATCGGCGGGATCCTCAACAAGACGACGTGTTAATCAGCGAAAAGGCACAGCCGGCAGCAAGGATGAAGAAATACAAAACTTACCGACATCCACTGACATCACACGCCCTGTGTCGCGACCACTCGGCATCTGCTATGACTCAGATCTGTCATATGTTGCGTATACGGAGCGCCCAATTGGCGACTAACTGAAAATCCGTAACAAAAGCACCTGCGCAGCGTTCATGACAGTGGGCGATACAAGCAAACTGGAACCAAACCCAAGCGCCCAGCATGTGTAGTGATTGTGAAGCCTAGAACCACAAGAGACCTGGATCTCGATCTCGATCCAGACCTCGCCCGGCTGCGTAGCATTCAAATGTTTCTGCCAGTGATGCGAGAAACGCTCTCGTTGCCATCGTCAAGGGAACCCGAGATCCTGGAGCGCCTGCAGTCGGTTCACTTGCAAAATATTTGCCGTCGAATGCAGACACATTTCAATTTTCGTGCCACAAGCATGTAGGCCGAACAGAGTCAAATTCTTGAGAAGACAAAGACCATCAACAACACAATCATCACACTCTTTGCGACGTTTGCCGACATGTAGAAAACCTACGTGACGTATGCGCAAAATCCGCAGCATTTCCCAACAGTTGAGTCACTACAACTCGCTGCTGAACAGCAACATCGAGAGCTTGGAGACAATTAATAATTTCCTCGACGTGGAGGATCGACTGGAGCCCTTCGTCTGGAAGACCGACGTGGTGGTCACCCAACAGAAGGGTGGATAGTTAATTGCATGACTTTTTCTTCGCAGCGATTCAGTTCAACTTTCTAAGTGCTGGGCTCTGAAAAATACGTGCTGTACATCTTATCAGGCCGTAAGTAGAAATCTACATCTCCATAGTTGCGTTGTACGACTGGATGGCAAAAATGATGCCAGCCCTTGGTTAGTGGTGTCTCCGGTTCGAATCCCAGTAAGAGCAAGGTTAATACTCTCTTATATGGTTTTCAAATCTGGTCCAGTCACCATTTACCTATCACTGGAGTGGTCAATCGGTGGTAGTCTAAGTGCGGGTATCAATGGGTCAAGGCTGGTGACTTCACTAGCAGCCCCTCCTACCTACCTACCACAGCTGGTTTCTTTCCATTTACGGATATTAAGGATTGAGGGTTTTTCAATCCTTCCTACCATGTTGTCTTGATTCGCTGCTTTTCTTGCATCTTGATGAATGAAGCTCCAGGTTGTTAAATTTTGGCCTTGTAGGTCCTTTTTATCTCACTAGCCTGCATGCTTACTGGCAGCATATATAGCTTCACTTGATACCGTTCGATATGCACAGCGAATTCTCAGCGCACATAGTCGGTAGCGTATAAATTGATTGCCGCTGCTTTCGCTCATAATGGCACTGCGTACATTGCAGCACCGATGAAAAAATGAGTCTCCTTTGTAGTGTGGGTCCTCCTATGCTCGCCATTATTCTGGATAAGGCAGCGCTCACCTTTGCGGATTTATGGCACGCTGTTTCCAGATGTTGCTTGTACGCGAGTCTAGCATCATTCATACCAACGACTTATCTTATAGCCGCTGTTGATGTTATACCCTGATCAACAACCCTGACCTGGTTATTGTCAGGTGTTTTTTTTTTTATCTTGCGATTGGTGACCAGTACCACCAGCTCTAACCCAACATTCATTTCCAATGTCATTTATGTCATCTATGTCTTCTACCGCGGCAACGATATCAACGGCAAAGTCAATGACTTTCGCTTCATCCAAGTCTTAGAACACTGTCATACAAAACGTTTCATAAGAGAGGTTCTAGTACCGAACCTAGTTAAGCCCCGCTAGTTATGTGGCGCTGCTTTACACCATAGTCGGTATCACAAATTTTATCAAAAACCATGGAAACATTATTGAGCTAAAAAACTGCATTATTAGTCCCCACCTTGAAGAGTTGCATGCGTTCTTGACATCCAATGTTAATACTGAGCCATATTTCCTAGCACCTCCGCTCCATCTTCTGCCCTGCATAGGACCTTCTTCTAGGGATGAAGTTACCTTCCAAATAACATCCACCGAGCACAGAGCTACCCTTCAAAAAACCATACCGCTGGTTTGAAAGCCCTCCGGCTTCTTCAAATTGCTTAAAAATTAATAATAGTGGGGCAAGACACATTTCTTAACGTAGGCCTACAACCTCTGGAAGGTCTGAGCTTGATCAATAGTTGCTTTTCAGCGATGACCGTTCCGGATGTCTCCAACCAGGTGTGTGGGAATTAAAGACATTCTTAGTTGAAGCATGTACTTGATTTCAAATTCATTTGAAAGGAAAATACAGAGGACCGGGGAAGGAGGCGTATGTGGCGTGAAAAAAAAAGTGTGTGGTCTCAAACCAAGGGTGACTTACTGGTTGTATACCATGGCTGTAAGGTATATCATAACATAGGATTCTGTTGTATGTTCGACAGCTCTGGAGAGGAAATATCTTCTAAGGAAGCTTACAAAAGGAGAAAGATCGGCCTGCCTAACAATAGCAGAGCATCGGCGGGAGCACTCGAAGCTATCCTCTTTCTGCAACTACTTGACCTATTCTGTAGCAACAGTGCAGCCTCAACGGCTCTGACTCTAAGAGAGGCAGGATGTTGGAGGGGGGAAAATCACACGGCGATGCTTCCGCAATCAAAATATTTAAAGCGAAACGGCACAACTACCAAACGGATAACCTGTCATTAGCCCCGGAGAAATAAAATAACTCAACATTACCCTCCGATCGATTTCCATCTTTCTCCACAGCCGAGCGGCAGTAAAGGCCATTAGTCGAAACTAGTCAGGTTATACAGACAGAGCATCAGCCAGGGTATCAGGGCACACGCATTCAAAGAAACAAAAAGGCCAATTCAGTATGAACACACAACGCTTAGCTCACTAAGAAGCAAACTGGCTGACGAAGCCCTGGATACAGCCAGAACACGTGGGCTCAGTCTGGAAATCACAGATATATCAAGGGCCGACTCTAAGGTAGTAACGAAGTGAGAACGCTAGTAGCAGCCTTTACCGGGCACTGTACATCGCGACTGAACATACCACACCACGACTTTTGCAGAAGCAGCACGGATGAGGAAGAAATGGAATCCAACCAACATCTACTTTGCCACTGCCCAGCTCTCCAGAATAAGCATCTATCTTCTCTGGTCCAAAGATTCTTCACAGAGAATGCGGACTTACCCAATGCAGATATATTGGATCTTGTAAGATTCGTAAGGAGCTCGAAGGTTAACAGAATGTGTATTCCCCAAATGAAGGGATTCACAATGGGTCCTTAGGCCTCCGGTGTGATGTTGAATAACCGCTCTCAAGACTCCAATCGCCTCCTAAATCTAACCTAACTAGGGGGAGCATTGGTTTTCATTCAGATTTACATCCACATCTTGGTTCAGCTTGTAGACCATTCGGTTGTGTCTTATCGTTAATGCACGTTCCTCTGAGACAGGACCATAATATCGAGGGCGGCAAAAATCGACTCTCAAAACCCTTCAAAATAAGAGTTTGCATGTTGTCGGTGCTGCGAGTGACGAGTGTTGATCCAATTTGTTGAGACAAATAGATATTAGAAAGTCCGTATAACAGTGCTTCGAAGCTACTGTGATACTTCCCCTACAGGTGCGAGCACCCTCGGATCATTCAACAGTCCTAGGAAGTCAACGTCTTTAAAAGCATGGAGTGCAGTATCGTGGGAACCTTCAGAAAACCCTAACAGAGTATCCATTTGGAAATGGGTCTCATCACATGGACTCAATAAGTCCTTGCCTCAACAAGGTCTCCTCTTGGTTCCCCACTAAGTGTATTATTTTGCTGGCTGAACTTTGCCCGGTTAATTGGATGGGATCAGTGAATCAGTCTGCACACTTTTACATCATACGTGTAGTCACTCAGACCCTGTGGCGTATGTGGAATATTTTTTTGAAGATCGCCTCAGAGACGCATTGCATGACTTGAACTTTCAGATACGTGGTACGTAATATTTCTGCCTTGCCATGAATTAAACAATACTTGTCATTCCTTCGGATGACGATACACGATGTTCGGCGATAGACACATGTATAGTCGCGAACTGCGCATTCTTTGCCGTAAATGGAAGTTGTTCAGTTGTGAGGGTGACTCTGTTGAAATGAAACATCACCGTGGAGCAGTGCGAAATGTGCTCCTTTACTATTCAGAACCTAACGTGGTCAATCGGAGTACAAGAAAGCTGGTGGTTTGCCTTGGTCACATGACAATGCGACTTTATGAGACGTGAAGGGTCCCTCAATCCATTAACGTGAGACGTTTAATTTCCTCGAAACACTTTTATGATATCGAAGTTTCCGAAAAATCTTCCGTCAGAATTTGGGAACACAATGTTGGCAATGTTGGCGCCTCGGAACGTCGAAAATGCTGGAATGTTTCATGTCAATCGCAATATGATCAATCTGGCTGAGGCTCAATTGATCTGGAGACCGCGATGTACTTTTGTAGATGTTAAGGTGGGGGAACAATGCAAAGCTGATTAGCCTAAATCCGTTATCAAAGGTTATGTGGTGTAGGATACGTTTTCTGAATGCGCTACTAGAGATGCACTCCTTGACCTACTTTGTGTTAAGCTCACCAAGGACGACGTCAAAAGCTGGGATATTGCTCGTAGAACTCGTCAAGGAGCTCGTAGAAGCAGTCTTTCTCTTTTGAACCACACTATCTCCTCTGTGGGGGCATTCGCACAAACATATGTTGCTTATGTCGGAGAATTCAGCCTTGATTCGGATCGTTACCAAGCATTTCCTTATACACCTAAGACTCAAGACTGCTTGCCAAAGTCTGCCGTTGGTAACAAACTCACGTCAAAATGTTTGTACATATCACAGTTTTTCATCCTTCTTTTGTCCTTTGGCATTTCTTGGGTCGAGGTGATAATCCTCAGTGACTCCAGAGAGGAAGAACCGAACTTCAAATACATTCTGGCTCCCATTAGCGACGCTCATCACAAATTAAGTGATGACTTGCCGTCAACGACGTTTCGTTATGCTCGGCAATCACTGCTTGTGCGAAAGGAGAAATGACTGAGGTGATGGGCTCGCAATTAGCAACTTTTGCCTTAAGTTTTGTTTCTACTCAACTCGTGGAGGAGACAGAAGTGTGTCGTAAGGCACTGGAGAGGAGGTTATCTCCCCATCGGATCACTGATCAATTCAGTAGAAAACGCCATCGTTCCTGGTCCTATGTCTGATAGCATGGTTTCCTTGAAGGGATTTAAACTCAGTCTCCAGTCGGCATTGATACCTAGCCTTGCAACTCCTCTCAGGACCGCTTCTCCAGATTTCTTTAGTGGACTTGTCCGTGCCACACACACTTCACATCCCTCCAGCTCCAGCTCTCTCATGAATTGCTCAAGATTTAACCCTCCCCTTTGAGATTACGAATTGATCACATCAAAGTGCCATCTCACTGCAAACGAGCAGCGCAATCCCACTCTAATTTGAAAAACGCAATTCCACACGCTGGCAGTTTCCCCTCCTCCCCCCTTCCCATGTTTCAGTTGAGAAAAGATTTCTGCAAAGTAAAATGTTGCATACTCCCACGATTTCCATCGGGTGCTCACGAAAGAGGATCCAACTTGTTCTGCGGTTCCGTGGAAGACCCACTCCCTGCGATGCATCAAGTGCACGCCCACGAGGCACTCACCGGCGATATGCGAGCTGCATCGACTGAGATATGGTGCCGTGCCGCATATTAAGGATAGTTACCAGAGTATGCAAATAAATTGATGCCGCCAGAGATTCAGTTCGGCTCCACGGTATCATTCACTTAGATCCGAGAGAGCACATCCTCCTGGCTCTATGTGCATGTGGGTGGTGGTGCGCGAGGTGGATTCATTTCGAATGCATATGCTGTGTCTAATGATAAGGGAAAAGTAATTTAAATGGTAAACATGGCGACGGTGCTTGAGGAGGGTTTGCTTGTCGGAGTTATAATGTGAAAGGATTCACTTTGGTGATGGGTGAAACGGGGGGTGACTATGGGGCCATGTCTCAAGGTGAGGGCTAATTAAGGAAGTGCTTGGGTTCATGGCCATTGTGTGACTGGGCAAGGGAGGGCAGGTGTTTGGAGGTGATTCAAGACAATAACCGAATTCTTAATAATGATCGATGCATTCCCTGTTAGATAGTAGATTTTTGAATGCTCAAGAGTGTTTTGTGACATGTGTCAATGTCATAAATACTCTGGTATCATTGTGACAAATGTGATGGCAATTCTTCTTCGGATTTCCAGGGTGTGTGCATACAGTGCAAAGTTGTTGACCGCTCACAAACTATGTGTGATGCCAGCAACGATCCTTGTTGATGCACTGATCAAGTTGATATACATACCCCTCTTGACGCACCCTGTATAGCCATCACAGCACCCGTTGTGAGGTGAACCACTGTATGCAGCAATCTCCCTGTGGTTGTGCGGAGGGCTAACAACCTGCCCACATACAAAAAATAACCGTTGTGAGAGCAAGTTGCCTCGGCTTCACGGACGGAACTGCAACGACGACACTGCGCGAAAAAGGACAATACTATGCGAGTGTGCTCCTGGAACGTAAGAACACTCTCCACTCCGGGGGCCGCTCATAAACTGGAAAATATTCTCACGCAGTACAAGAAATATGCTGGACAGGGGATAATAAAGAAAAAATAGTGCGGTGTGTATTACAGGAGCCACAAAAGTTTGTTTATAAGGGAATGTGGATTGGTTGTGGGAAAACCGTCGAAGGTCGTCGGCTTTAAACCGATAAGTGATCACCTGTCTGTGATCCGCATCCAAGGCAGATTTTATAACACCAGTCTCATATGTGCACACGGCCCTACCGAAGCGGCTGAAGACTCTGTCAAAGAGGACTATTACGGGAAAGTGTCTACGGAGCCTGTCCAGAGTACGATGTAAAGATAGTGCTCTGGTGGAGTGATCGGAAAGCACAGCCTCCACGATACTACATCAGGTAATGGCTTCCGAATTTGCGACATCACGTAACATGACAATAAGCAGCACGAGGTTCCTTCGGCGATCTGGACAATCTGCCGACGGTCGAACCGCCAACCAAATCGACCATGTGCTCATTGACTCAAGGCATGCGTCCAATATCCTGGCTGTGCGAACACTCAGGGGGGCAAACGTCGACTGTGACTATTTCCTCATAGCAGCAAGATTCAAGGATTCTCCACCAGCCATCAAAGAGGGGTTTTGACATTGGACGCCTAAGCACACCGGAGATTGCCAGAGCCTACGATGAGCAACTCAGCGAGAGAAAACAACCCTAGGCTACCTACCATCACTGACAAGAAACCCTTGGTATGATGGCGAGTGTGAGCAGAAGAAACGTGCAACCGGCGAGGCATACTAAAAAGCGCGTGCCACGGAAAACAAGAGCCGCCCAAGAGGAGTGCCCTGCTAGAAGACGGGGTGAGAAGAAACGTCTACGCCTGAAGAACAAGTCTCTCACAACCTCCCAGCACAAGGATACTTAAAGAGTCAAGGAACACGCAGAAAGGGCCAGGCCAAAGCCAAAGTCTTGCCGCTTTCTTTAGGAAAGGCACTCAGGCTCTTCGAAACTGTGAGGGTGACCTGGTTACTGACCCCCAGGGAGTAGTGGATGTATTTAAGTAGCACTTCCAAAAGCTGCCTAAAGCGCCTGAGTAGGAGAGAGTGATAGGGAATCAATAAATGCCAACTCCTGTCGATGAAGCCTTTCTCCCATCTAGGATTGAAGAAGTCGGCACAGCCATTAAAAGGCTGAAGAGCAACAAAGCCGCAGGCTCATATGGCTTACCATCAGAGCTCTTCAAGGCCGGTGGCGATGGCCTGGTAGGGAGCATGCACCGGACCATCTGTAGAATTTGGAAGCACGAAGACATGCCCGACGACTGGAATATCAGCTCCATATGCCCCATCCACAAAAAAGGCGATTCTACCTCTTGCAACAACTATAGATGTATATCACTGCTTAACGTCGCCTACAAGATCCTGTCCGGCGTACTGTGTGAACGTCTAAAGCCGTTTTGGACCGCACTAATCGGCATGTACCAGCACTGCCTTCCGGCCCGGCAAATTGACTTAAGTTCCAACACACCGGATGTAAAATGTTACGTATACGCCCCCGTTGCACGCCCCTGGAGAAGACGAGCTAGTTCCAAATCGACACGGACCTCCTTTTTATCGAATTCGTGATGATTTCCGAGCCATTTAAAACCTGCACTGGATTTTGGCAAGGAGATGCGCGGTCTTGTGATTTCTTCAATATGTTACTGGAGAAGATAGTGAGATAGTGAGGACACGGAAGGCATTATCTTCTACAAGAGAGTCCAACTATTGGGCTACGCAGACGACATTGACAACGTCGCGCGTTCCCAACGTGCCGTAATGGAAGCATATATGGCAATTAAAGAAGAGGTAAAACGAGCTGGTCTCAGGATAAAACAAAGTGTATGCTGTCGACCAAAAGACGATCCGTCAGACAACACCCAGGACGTAGTACAGGAGTTTGTCTACTTCGAGGCAAACGTAAACTCCACAAACGACATCACTATTGCTGAGCGATATTGCACGAGGAATAAAAATGATCGCTTACCTCAATGGACTCAATTATCAATATTAACTACCCTCTTGAGTGAAAGAGAGGGTGTCCAATGATCGGGTGAATCAGAGAGGACATGCATTGGCAATCGTCTTGGGATCGCAAAAGGGTACGGTCGTTGATTTACCCGTGGTAGCAATATTTCGGCTCTAAGACCATTGAGGTCCGACGTAGTACTGCCTTTGGCAACCGCTGTTATTTCGGTTTGTCAAAACAACTGGACAACAAGGACTAAGATCATGCTCGACAAAACTCTTATTTTGCCAGTCCTGCTATGTGGAGATGTAGAGGATGTGGATGTGATCCGGAAGGCAAAATTCCGTCGACTGCACTGGCTCGGTAACATCGAGCGCATTGACAACAATGCTACAGCAAAGAGGGTCCTCGAATCCGAGCCTCCTGGTTCGAGAAGGAGATGTAGTCAGAATCTGCCGTACAAAGACCAAGTCATCGCGATTGCAAGACAGCGTGGTCTTGACCACTGGAAGCAAAGTGCCTAGACCGTCAACGTTGGAAGGCTAGTATGATTCAAGCTAGGACCCTGCATGTGATCCGGAAGGCAAAATTTTTAGTAAGAAAATTATTAGTAAGAAAGTATTTTGTTAGCAGTGGTGGTACGTTGAAAATCAATTTTCGGGTAACACTGCCTGGTTGTTTGTGGAGTCCATTCTTCTAAACGCCGTTCTAAATTCGGGCAACGACACAACCTATCCGATAGTTCGTTCATTTTCTATATTGAATCATCTGCTATCATTTTTCCAGGTATCTGAACTGAAACCTTAACACGCGAAAAATTTGGGATGTACTCAAATGCTCGTCAGACTGTAACTTGTTGCCGTGCAAGAACGTAGCTTTTCTTCCCACTCACTCTTCATATTTCTTGAATACCTCATCAAGAAAGTAGAGTACATCGCCATTTAGGAGAAGTTTGAAGTCACTTGATGAAGGAGCACTCCAACATCACCACTACATCGAACTTCCGGACTGAAGCTGTCAAAAGTTCTCGAATAATTTTGCCATATAGTCCAAACTTGCAAAACCACCTCCTTGTCTTCATTCCTCACGTCTCTTTGCTCTCTAGTCACCACGTCCTCTGGCTGTGCACTTGCCGGTATCCTTTCAACCAAAATGCCACATTCCCACTCATTCAACACAAAGATCGCACAAATTTCGTTAACCTCCACATGAGTTCCTTTGGAGCCTAGTCACACAACGTTTGGGGGTAACCCCAGCTTACACCGTTAAGAAATTCCCCATGGTTAACCTAATAGGATTCGCCAGAGCCATCGCCGTCGCATACGTACACCGAAAGACGTGGTATTTTACGTTCCATTTAAAGTGAATTACATCCATTCGAGGAATTCATTTCGTGGGATGTCTTCGTTTACCGAGCGAGTCCCCGGAGTCCTGTGAGTTGATTCAAATGGGGAGCTTCATGTTCATGAAATGACTCCTCCTCTCGCCGCGCAAGGATTACAGCGGCGACGACCACGACGACGGTGGTCTGCTCACCCTCCAAGCAGTTAGCGTTGAATGCAATTTGATGAGATTTGAGAATTCATTCGGAAGGATTCCTGATACAGTGGATGCTGGCATTGTCCTGTTCAGAGGGGTGTCCTGGAAACCAGAGAGCGGACCTCAAGATCCAGGGAATCTTGTACGTGTGGGAGAGTTGCATTGCCACCGGATCGGATGGCACTCGGTTTCCAACAACATTGTCCCCCCGTGATGGATGGCACGTCCTTGTCCTAATTGAGACTGGCTTGTCCGTGAGTTTTATTAGCGTCATCGGATAACATTCAATCAATCACCGGATCAGTGCCGCGAAATTTGATTGAATTGCTTGCCGGCGTCGTTGGCGAGTGTTTTCGAAAATCGATCAGCAGACTGTGACAGTTTGTATCCTTTTTTCGACGGGGGGAGGGATGTGAGTGAATTTCTTTCGAGTGGCTGGCCGATGAGGTGGCTGAGATGGCTGAAAGGATGCCGTCTGTAATTTGAGTGCTTGTGCTTGAAAATGCTGCCATAATTGCTTGAAGCCACTTACTCTATGTTGTCTTGACGATGATTTTGAATTATAGAAGCAGAGAAGGAATCGGAAATTCAATTATGGTTCACAAGGGCGATTTGGGTTGAATTGAACAGGACCAGTAGGAAGAGACATCATGGAAGTTGAGCTGATGATTGCCTTTGTCTAATGAGCTAAAGAGCGTTGGGTGGCAGTTGAGGCGAGGGATGTTAAGTAACCGCGTGAGGAGACGGAGAAGAAAAAAGATGACGAATCACGGAATGAGAGGATGGACAAGTTTTCAAGGACAATCTTTTCCAATCTGCTCAAAACCACTCTTGAGCAATTTTTGCAGCGTCTCTCTCTAAAATTGCGTGTGGGTGCCACTTCGTTCGGGAGTCATTCATTCGAAAATTGTAAGCTTCTGGATATGCTGTCGATTCCGAGTAACCGTCAACCTAAAGCCATTTCGAGATCTACGAGCCACGCAGACTACCATGAACTAGATATTGACACAATAATGATTGGTTTTATAAATACAGGTGTATAGCAAGGATCACGACTCTAACCTCAACTCTTCACACTCACTCTCACCTCAACTGTTCAAATGTTACGTATACGCCTCCATGGCCTCCTTAGACCAATCTTAAGACAGCTTAACTGACCCGATGAAAAATGTTACGTATACGCCCCCGTGGCTCCTATTGAAATACCAGCATGTTTCAAATCGTTATACACCACCATTTCACTGATTTTAAATGAAAAGTGGACAGCATTCGCAAAGAGCTTTTCGATGCGATGACCGAATTCGGGATCTCGAGAAAATTGAAGGGGCTAATAAAGGGTGATGGAATTCAAAGCGTTGGTTTGGCATCTCATGCAGGCACAAGCGTCTGCACTTAGCCTCTATAAGCGCACTCCTACTCTCACCTCCAAGTGGTGAAATCTGGGATCCGAGCACCTTCGATCGAAGATGGAGTAACCAACCCCAGTGGGACGTCGTTGGCGGCTGCAGACGAGAGAGGGAGGAGAGTGTGCCTGTACCAAGGCTCATCTCTCTTTATGGGTGGCGGCGAAAACGCACGATGATAATTAGAAATAAAACAAAAAGTTTTCTGAGAATTATCCTAGTATTTTTTATTGTGATTAAAGGATCTATGACAATTATGTGTAAAAGAAAATATCAGTTCAATGCTAGCCACGCCTTCTATCCTATGATCCATCTTTTCAAAGAGACATAGAGAGAGAGAGACAGACTCCTCCACATGGCAGCTCAACTATGCAGCAGTGTGTTACCCCTAACCTCCGGCAAATGAGTTCCAATCGGGTGTGAGGAACACTCTCATGGAACTCGACAACATCCACATAATAACCGGCATCTCACCCTCCCCAACCACACACACGAAAAAACCCCCAGCACACATGACAGCGTTGTCCTTGAGTGGTGCTTCAGAGCTCATCGTGCTGATAGGATAAAATATTTACCTTACAAGGATGCTCGCAGTCGCAGGCAATAAAGTAAAGTAAATGTCAGAACAAAGGACCGCAGCAGCCATGCTCGAAATATTATATTACAAAATTCCTGCCCCCATCCACTGCCGCTGGCACAGAGAGGACATTCAAGATGTTAACCCACTCGTTGGGGAGACCTTAATTGTATCGATAGATAGCACAGAGATTCATGGCCACCAGCCATCGGGGCCATCAAGCCATCAGGCCGGCCCGGCTCCCCTCCCCCCATCCGGTCACAGACGCACAGAGGCATTCCATAAGCTGATCGATACACAAACGACTTTATGGCGCCATAAAAATCAGTCATCGTGGTTGTCGTTATAGTCCTTTATGTCCTTCTGGCATTAAAAGCTGTAAGCCCATTATAACATCATTTAATCCCTTTGCCTTCGAATATTTAAGCTTTTCTCTTCCGACAGCCGTTGCCACCACGTCAGCGTCGTCGTCTGCTGGTGCTGGCCGAATGGTCGGCGTGTGGGTGGGGAGGTGTTAAGTTTGCCGGAATCCTCTCACGCAGAAGGACATGAAGGGCATTTGGGCTGGGGAACGAATCGATTTTTGTTGAGTGTTAATTTGGATAGCACGCATTTGGTTATCGCGAGAGGAGCCGTGCGCTTCCTCCTTGAAGGGCCATCGCTTATAAGAGCTCGAATTGGTTTCTGTGCGGAGGGGGGGGGGGGCTTACACATGACGAGAGACGTGCTGTGGATGGAGGAGGACAAGTCGATTAGATTTCCCTTCAAGGGCGTTTGCTCCCTAACAGCCAAGCGCTCGTCCTTCCTAAGGAGTTGCAATTTGTTTCCCAACTCAAACGACCATGTGCAATGACGAATTTGTCCCCAAGAGCAATCACCATCCCGTCTCGTGAAGAGAGAGCGCACAGCATTAACACGGCTGTTATCGCAGCCCGTAACCCAATTTCCATTAGCCACACAACACTCGCGAACGCATCCATCCACACATGACGTTACAGTCTCTCGGCGACGGGGATTTTCTTATCACCCGCTAATCTGTGAAGGTAACAAAGACGTTTTGACACTTCCCCCACGTCAAACAGCTGCGCAATCATCGTCCTCGCCTGGATCGCGGTCGCGTACCTGAAAATGGAAAGAAAGCAACACCCGCTCCTTCAAAGAAACATTTTCCGCGCTTCATCAGTGGAAAATGATTTCGTTCGCTTAGTGTTGAGTCGCTGTTGCTGTTGTTGATGTCAATGCCATTCTTGTTGCTGTGCTGTGTTGTGCCTTTTCGCGGGTTTTTCGCCAGCCCCCTCCTCGAGCAGCGGGCTTTTCCGGTGACGTGTATAAATTACGAGAGAAGAAAGCATAAATAATCGGCACCATCGGGGGAAGGATACGACACGAAACCACAGGTGTTCCGAGGACGATATGTGATGGTGGCGGTTATATGTTCCTCCACGCAGAGTGCCGGGCAGAGGGGGTGCCTTAAAAGCAAATCTTTTCTTTTTTGTGTGTCGTCTTTGTTTGATTTTTCTTGCAGCAACACGTTGTGGTGTGAGAATGGATGGCGTTAAAGGGCGAAGGTGAGACTTTTTGTGATTGGAGGAGAAAAACAGAGCGGAGAGCTCGCAAGAATTTAACTTGTGGTTTTCCTTTCGTTTCTGGCTGCTCATTGAGTGGTGCTGGCTTCAATCGATTTTATTGTAAATATGCAAAGAGAACGTGTTCTTGGGCAATTCTTTACTGCTGAATACGAAGATGTTCGACCGCACTGGTTGCTGCATCTTAGGTTGGGCCGCTCTAGTTGCTGCACCTAATGTTGGTCCCGTCTGGTTGAGTGACTTTAGAACCGGGACCACTCTGGATGCTACAACTTAACCTGGACCTCTCTGGATGCTGCACCTTAGGTTGGACCGCTCTGGTTGCTGGATTTTAGGTTGGACCGCTCTAGTTGCTGCATCTTAAGTTGGACTTCTCTGGTTGCTGGACTTTAAGTTGGACCATTCTGGACGAAGTGAAGTGAAAAAAAACAGTGTGCTTTCATCGACCTGTTTTGGGAACGAGATCGCTTATATTTTTCTGGACCGCGCAGTGTTTCGCAGTTCAAAATGCGGGAGTGAACGTTGGAACTTTGATGTTTGTTAGAAGCGATGATGGCAGTGGTATGGCAAGGCTAGGTTAGAATTGGGATAAAAATCTAAAACGCAATATTGGACATCATTTTGTTTAATTCGTTATGTTGCAATGTTTTCAGGTGGTCATTTAACGACGTTCCGTTTGATGTCCTAAATGATATAATAATAATAATAATATGGGTGGAGCGACAGTCCGAAGCGGACCTACGCCTAGCTTCTCAGCACCCACTCGTGTTGTGCGTACTTTTGTTATTTCACGAGTGGAAGGGACCTACAGTTTTATGTCGACTCCGAACGGACAAGTTGAGAAAGAAGAAAAAAGATCAATGTCAGTGACTCGAAAGAGGTGGAGCCATGAATTAGGAGCCATGATACCCTCAGCGTAAGAGTCGACGTACGTAGTGGGTTAACGTCACGCCGACCCGCAGATTATGGGACTTGAATATAGCCAGTAGGTAGACTGTTGCACTCAATGTGATCACAATTCCGTCTTGGGGATAGTGGCGAGCGTCGTATTTGCCATTCGGAGTCACCATAAGACTGTTATTCCCACTTCTTCAGACTATATAACAATAGCTGGCGCAACACATGTGGATGCAGTGGAACTTATTCCCAGCTCCATTTCGGACTGCCTTGCCGTATTATTAGTATTATTATTGTTTGAAAGAGATGAACACTTCAACCGGGACCAAATAGTTTCACAATAATGATGGCTGTTGTATGAGTAGTCCCTTCTACGAGGTTTGGATACTCAGTCGTATGTGGAACATTTTTTGTGCACTCCTTGGTTGCAAGTGCAAGTGGCATTCACATAGTTGCCTGGGGTTCGAATGACTCTGCAACGTCTGTCTCTGACTACGTTCGAGACAAACATGTCTGCTTTCCAGTCTTTCAAGTTCAAACATTCTCTAGTTTCACGTAGCGCCGTGGCATGTTTGACATGTACTTCAGTAACCAACCACCATACACTGGTCGAGAATAGATTGAAAGTGACTCTTGTCAGACGATACAATTTCCTTGACTTGAATGGAACCATGGATGGTGAATGAGGAATGCAAGCATGATAACAAACGTAACAAGCCAAACATCAATATTCTGTTGGTCACACTGTTTTACTTGACGTCGAGTAGACGAAGTTCCTGACAACGTCATATTGGTAGCTGGTCATTGTGACGATTCGAAGACGTCAACGTAATCGATATTGCGCTGTGCACGTGGTAGGAAGGTAGGTGGGTGTCTTGATGATCTTGCGTCCGTGTCAAGTGTTGATTTCAGTGCGGCACTAATAGGCCGAGCTTCATTGTTCATATAACCACACAGATCGAAATATGAATCTAAGAAGGTTTTCTATCTCAGCCATATCTAATTCTTTCAGGCCTGCAGAGAAGTATTTTTCGTCTCTTTGCTATGGCTGGAGACGACCTGGAGTTGGACAAGTTATAAAGAGTGGCCCAAACGCAATGCACGACGTTAATTGAGAGACACACAGCTTTCTTGCACAACTTAATTTGGCATGTCTTTGCTTCAGTGTTTGACTAATTCAACCATGGAAAGGCAGACAATTAAGCGCATTAAGAGCTGAAGCCTTTAACGAAAATGGGCTTTCAAATCAAAATGCATTTACAAAGAAAATCATGTTCATGGACGAGGCACACTTTCACCTCAGTTGATTTGTTAACAACTAGAATTGCCGCATTTGGACAAATGAGAATCCATAAGCCATCGTTGAAAAGCCGATGCATCCACAAAGAGTGTCTGTTTGGTGCGGCTTATGGCTGGCAGAGAGAGAGAGAGACATTGCAGAGTCGAACCCCGGACGACATTGTGCATGCCACTTGCACACACCTAAGAAGTGCACAAAAAATGTTCCACATACGACTGAGTGTCTAAAAGCGAATCATTGTAGAAGGGGCTACTGGCGACGTCATCGGGTCGTACTACCTCGAAAATGGGATCGACCAAGCAGCTCGCTATCGCGATATGATAACTGACTTCTTGTGGCCTGAAATCGGAATATGCACCTGGATTGCCACACAGCCAATGAAACAATGGCTTTTTGTGCGAGAAATTCATTTGCCGTATTATCCCACGTCGTGGCGATGTTAATTGGCCGCCTCGATCATGTGATTTGACGCCGTTGGACTTCTATCTTTGGGGATGTTCAAAAAGCCAAGAACAACTCAAGAGCTAAAGGATGAGATGAATCGGCACATTAACGGCATTGAACCTCAATTGTGTCTAAAAGTCATTGAAAAGATGAATCATAGGATAGAAGCTGTGGCGAGCATTTAACTGATGTTTTCTCTTACACATAATTGTCATAGATCCTTTAATCATAATAAAAAATATTTAGATAACTCTCTGAAAATTTTTTGTTTTATTTACAATTATCGTGCGTTTTCGTTGGACCACCCTTTATAACGCATCGAAAATTAGTTTTAGCCTTGTCGTTGAGCTGTTTTTTAGACTGCCGCTTGATGCGGAAGACAGCTTGAACGAACTTCGCCGTCCACTCGGCGCATGTGATCAAGTTGGATGTATTCTTACATGCAGGGAGCGTATTGGTCTTGTAGTAGAGGATTTGTCGTCAGTTGTCTGAACAAGGCCTTAGAGCGTAAACCGGAAATGTAACTTTAATTGTCGACGTAGCGGCCTTCAGGCCTGGGTGTGTTATAGTAGCCTGTATTATAGGAGGCACAGAATTTAGTGTCTCGTGGTGTCCAATCAGCCACTACGGTGAAAGGATGAATCTCACGAGACGTGGTGTATTCTGGGGATGACTTGAAAGCAAATGTCTCATTCGACCAAGTTTTAAGAGGCCACGAATGGTTCCTGGCACCGAATCAATTAAAAGCAGCAACTTATCTGTGACCCAACCACAGAAAGTCTAAATTAAATAACATCAGTATAAAGTGTACATTAGCAACGAAATCTTGTTTAAGTCAGCAGAGTTGTCACATTGTTTTTCCTTTGAAACCTAGACTTCCCCCAGCTCGTCTCTTCGTCATCCACGATCCCTCTACAGCAGTTTCCTAAATGGCAGCGCCTTGAGTTTTCGCTTTTTCTTGCTATTTACTCATCGGTTTATCCTGGCATGGGCCCGATGCGTTCTTCATTTCGCCGTGCATACAATTCAAAGTTCAATATTTTACATACTGTGAGTCCCCAGAGTCCGAAATGGGCTTGTACGTATTATTTCTCCCGATTTGAGGGTTGCTTCGGTGTTACGGCAACTTCAAGGGCAGGTCTTGAGAACATTTTTCTTGATAAACTGAGCCCCGTCTATTACTCCGGAGTGGTTATGCCATTTATTAGACGTGAATTGGTACCACGAGTAAACGACCACATCCATTCGCGATGAATGGATGATTCACCCGATCATTGGCCACCCTCTCTTTCACTCAAGAGGGTAGTTTGTGTTGCTGGTTGATTCGATTGAGGAAAGAGATTTTGGCTCAACACATGTGCATGTGATCCTCAGCTGGGAGTCGACGCAGCCAAGGAAGCCTCAATTGGACGTAAATCCAAAACAGAAACAAAGACCCGCATAAGTCCCTAGGACAAACATTCCATCAATTCCTTCCTTGTCCTCGGCATTTATTGTTAATCAAGCTTACCATTGATTGACACACAACCTTCATTTAAAATTAGATCACAGCCTCAGTTTCTCATCAAACACTGGCCTGGGGTAAATAATTAACAAAATTAGCCTTTCCTCTCAAGCCCCGTAAACGGATCCTACGGTGGCTTCGCACAGGAATCCTGTGCAAATACATTACAAAATGAGATGCCGCATATTTCATACTCATAGACTGCTCATTGGTTTCCCCGACAACGTGAACCATGGCTTAAATGCAATTCCATTAATTATGAAGACGGTTGGCGAATCAAAGGGGATTTGGCTTAATTACATGGAGTCAATGTCAACTTGTGACGGCGGGTTGAATTTAACGAATTGGATGGCTTGTATTATTCACGAAGTTTTACACACGTGTGCACATGGAAGGAGGACGATGATGATGAGGGTCAATTAATATTGACTTCGAGGAATATGCGAGTGTTGGTAAATTGTCTAGGTATACATTCATTCATTTTCATTTTTGCGAGCAATATCTTATCGCTTGATGTGGCATTTGACACACACTTTCTTTAAATATGTGAGTCGCTTACATTCACATAAAGACACAAAGGAGCTTTTCTTTGCTGTCTAATGAGTAAATATCCCTAAACGAAATTTGTCAACCCAAGTAGAACTAAAATGTGCGCTCTTCACCAATAAGAGGAAGATCCCCGTCTTCACCTGGCCCACCTTAAAAGGTATTTGACTTGTGCTGTCGAAAACAGCAAAATACTTCGGCTTTATACTCGATTCCAAAGTCATGTAGATAGGAAATACAGAGGACCGTATTTAGATGGCGTGTGTAGCATTTTCGCAAGCAAAAGTGGTTTCGACAAAACGTGCGGTTTTAAACCACAGGTGTTATACTGGGTGTACACCATGACAGTAAGACCCATCTTAACGCAAAATACACAGAACGCCCTCGGTTGGTATAACAGGTTGTCATAGAACAACCCCAACGGCAGCGCTTGAGGTCATCCTCTTCCTCCCTCCTCTTGATTTAGCTTGCATTACAAGTGCAGCCTCCTCGGCCATGAGTCTCAGGGAGGCGGGTCTTGGAAGGAGAAAACATACGGCCACGCTGTCATAGTTAAAAGATGTAAAACAGCGCAAAACCTAAAACAAACCGAATACCTTCCGGCAACCTTGGCTCCAGAAATAAGTTTCTGTCAACCATTTCCATCCCGGAACAATGAAAGGAATGAGTGGCAACAGCAGAGGGGGAGATCAGCCTATTCTGTGAACTCTTCCAAAAATCCCTGGCACTAAGGGACGACTGCAGAGTTTCGCAAAGCCTAAGTGGCTGACATGCGGCGCTGGCACTGAAAGACCAAATCCTTACAGGCGGATCGATCGCTATCTTTTCTTTTAGCCAAACGGCAAATAAAGCCACAGTATCAGACATTCTGACATCAAAGCTGATTGGACCTTACAGACAAAGCCTCAACGAGATATTCTTGTGAAATTCGGTGACCCTCTGTTGAGTACCGGGACATACTGGAATCCAAGGTAACGACAGAGCGGGCGGGCTTCGAGTTGGGAGAATCTTTGGTAATCTCATATGCGCAGAAGCAACTCAGCTCCGTAAAGAGAAGCTGAAGAAGCTGGATAGATCCAGCTCTCACTGGCTTAATCTGAGTACTCCAGCCACAGAAAGGGCCTTATGGGCGAAGCTTCACAAGAAGAGATCGACATCATTGATCGGCCTTAGTCGTACAGACGTAGTTGCTTGCAGAATATCATTACACGTGACTTGAATCTTCTAAATTTGTATGTTAATGGTATGTTTCCAAGCTTAAAATTTCATTTGCTGTTGAATTGCTCCCTCATTTCGTCCGGTTGAGCTCTCTGTTCTGAAAATTTCATCCTCTTCTTGCCTCCAACAATATTCACCAAAACCACGACTTTGTGTGCGCACCAGGTCATAGGAATATTCAAACGGAGTGCCCCAAGATTGATTCCTTTCAAAACGAACTTGTAGAATACGCTGAATTTGGGCATTTCTATTCAAAATACGACTTATCGAAGGTGACGCGAAATAAAATAATTTCTTCGTGTATCGAGATATCGAAGTTCGACTGTATTTTTATTATTTTTATTATTTATTATTTTATTATTCCATTGTTCACATAGATTGTATCTGCAAAGCCGGAAGGGCTTGTCTGCAGAAGACTGGTTTCGATCATATACATTAAGTTAAGTTAAGTTTAAGCGTTCGATTTTTATATTATTTCAATTTACTTTAACACAATAATTCAATATAAAGAAAAAAAAAACAAAAAAATTACGTTACAGAAATGAAAACAAGTAGATTTTTTACCAACTGGATGCTAAGTACATTTCTTTGGTTTTTCTTGGCTCCCTAACTCCGAATTATATAACTCAAACTACTCATAGAGATATTTCAACAGTAACTGGAGTTCGACGGGGAATTTCCCATATTCTTACATACAAGGAATATCTACAAGTACAAAGAGAAAACAAAACAAATTAAATAGTTCTTTAAAATAAACGAATAGTTGTATTCCCAATATTGAAAATTGCATTTCCATACATTTCTATAAATTTGAACTTATTTTCTGGTCCCTTGAAAATGGATTGAGGACACATCGACTGTGTTTTGAAAAAAAAAATATTCCACATTCGCCCGAGTGGAAATACGTTTTTTTAAACTTCCTTAAGTGAACACTGCGTGTCAGAGTAAAAAGAACACAAATTTCGTTACTCCTGGAATCATTTAATTAATCCAGGATCAATGCATTGCATCCATTTACCACCGACTTCTATTTCGGATATGATCAATACCTCCCTTAGGAGATCTCGGAAGAAGTATTGTGTATGGTTGTTTTTTTTAAATACCTTTAAATATTAAATACAGTACGAGCGTTGAGAAAATAGGAGAGGGTTCTAAAGGTGATACCGATGCACACTGGTTTTAAGTCTCTGATGGCTCACTCTCAGGACATTCCTAGACGCGGGTGTATTCCGGCTTGGATGGTTCATGAAGAGGAATACAACTGGGAATATCATCTGAACATCGCTTGTGGGAATATAGTTCAAGTTTTGGGCGTATGTAAGTCTTATACATGTATTACAGCCAGATCAGCGAGTACAGAGTACAAATTTTTGCAACGGCGAGGCAAGGCCCGCACATTTTGCTGCATTTTTCAATAACATCTAATATGTGAACGCCTTACGGCAGATGGTTAGTGATGCACATACCGAGAATAGGCTGTTTAGGTTCTTCTAAAACAGCCACTTTGGCTGGTATGGCAGTATGAAAAACTGATCGTGCTGTCGTCCGCAAAACAACTCAAAGGAGACGTTGTTTCGTTAAGAAGATAGTTACTAAAAATGAGGAAGGGGGTTGGAGACTGAATTAAAGAGAAGTCGGGTAAGAGGTAAGTTTGCACACGCCGATCGGAGTACATAAACTTCCAGATCAGAAAGACAATTAACAATGAAAAATTTAGTTTAAAAGTTTGTGTACCAAAAATATTGGATACCGGATCAGCGTCTAAGTGTCAGATCCGTTGTCTGAGTCATAAACCACGGGACAGACTTTCGTGGGTCGCTGTCATGAAATCGTAACCCATTGGAAGAACACAAAACACCCTGTCACGGTATCACTAAATCACCACCCTGAGCAAATCAAGGAAAGAACTTGTTCGCAAAGTTCAACCCAATTTTGAATAACCGGACAATGTCATATCAAAATCAATTTCAGAGTAAAGCAAAGCCACAGTTCCACTCCCTCCGCCTGTTCACCCCAGGCAATCTCAGATAAATCCAGATTTACCTACCGACCGACCAGCCAAGAGAGAACTATCCTCAAAAGCATTCCATCTTGTCAGGAGATAAAACATTTTTATTAAAACCACAAGACACGAACACAACAGCCCTTCCCTCCCTCCCACTTCGAGTGCCAAGGTGTGTCTTGTAAAACTCACAAGGAAATTCCATGTAACCCACAGGCAGCTCTCCATCCCCCAGCTTCGAGTCCTTCGCAGACCAGACCTGCCCTGATCACACCCGTCAAACTACGTGTGCATGTCATATGTTGCTGCCCAAATATTTTTAAGTCCCTTCCATCAATCGCTCTCGAATACGAAGGACCCAACCACCCGCTGGGAGCCCGGGGAAATCATTTCTACGACCAGACGGCAAAGTTCTATCTAACACCTGTGTAACGGTCGAATGGAATGAATTTCATTGCAAGCCCGTTGCCAGTGCCGGATGTGCAATTATTTTGGCATTTAAATTGCACAGTCGAGTGCACTTGCAGCAGATTGGATTACGGAGCGCTCGATGGACGGACAGCAGGGGTCTCTCCGATGGCGACTGAGTGATGTGCCATTGGGGAGTACAGGGACACCGACTCGTATGCGGGAGTGTCCCCCGGAGGATATCGCTACTTGGCAATTCCATTACCATTAGAATAGCCTACTGGGGGGGGGGGGCGGATATTGGCGGGAGTTTTTCGAAAGGAATGCTGCCATAAACACATTGTTGTGCCGGAATGGGGATAGGAATCTCTGGACAAATCCAAATAACACCTGTGAAACTAATACGATTTCAATTGTGATGGACTGGCCAAGCGGTCGACCGGGAATGTGCTCGATGTGCGATGTGATGGACAGATGCCTGGTGTGGAAGTTTGGTTTCGAGAATGTGCACCCGCTTCGGCTCACTGAACTGCAAATCATATCAAAGTTGGCTGGATTGGATGGTGTGGAGGACTGTGGGAGGCAGTGCGGTTTTTCTATCGAGTGGAATTTGTGCGGATTGACCGATGTTTGAGGCGAGTTTTGATTTAGAATGCGAATGCAGGAATCTCAAAGCTGCCGCAGTCGGGGGACTGCAAGCGTTTTGAAGTGGTATTGATCGAAATGAGATTGCGGTGTGGATTGGGAAATGGAGAAGGTGTATAAATGCTCTTGTTGGGAACCCATACAGGTATTTACTTAACACCGTCAGGAGGCTATAGGCGTCAGCTGCAGGTTTGTTGCTACTCCGTTGATCTCATTTTGTGGGCTTCCTCTGCTGCCGGATGAGGAGGTTTTTTTAAGGAGACTGGCATTATATGCCGCCACTCTAGAGGCTATGGAGAGGCTGTGTGTATTTTTGCCTTCCGGGCTACATCCAAATTCTGGTACAGCTCGTAGAGTTCGCGGTTGTGTTGTATCTTCTTCTCCATTCGCCTCGCAGACAGGACCATATATGCAAACTAGAATTTTTCTTTCGAATGCAACAAGAATCAGCTGCGTAGTTTTGCTAATCGTCCGGCTTTCGGCTCCATTTAGCAGGACTGGCAAAATAAGGGTTTTGTAGAGCATGATCTTAGTCCTTCGAGTCAGAAGTTTTGACCCCAGTTGATTTGACAGACCGAAGTAACATCGGTTGCCAAAGGCGGTTCTACGTCGGACCTCAAAAGTCTTAGAGGCGAAATATTGCTACCACAGGTAAGCCAACGACCGTACCCTTTCGCGATCCCAAGACGAGTGCCAATGCATGTCCTCTCTGATTCACCCGATCATTGGACACCCTCTCTTTCACTCAAGAGGGTAGTTAATGTTGATGGTTGCGTCGATTGAAGTAGACAAACTCCTGTACTACCACCTGGGTGTTGTCTGACGGATCGTTTTTTGGTCGACAGCATACACTTTGTTTTATCCTGACTGACCCTAAGACCAGCTCGTTTTACCTCTTCTTTAATTGCCATACATGCTTCCATTACGGCACGTTGGGAACGCGCGACGATGTCAATGTCGTCTGCGTAGCCCAATAGTTGGACTCTCATGTAGAAGATAATGCCTTCCGTGTTTACAGCTGCCCGCCTCACTATCTTCTCCACTAACAGATTGTAGAAATCACAAGACAGCGCATCTCCTTGCCAAAATCCAGTGCAGGTTTTAAATGGCTCGGAAATCTTTGAGCCAAGCATCACGATGCATCGCTTATGTGTTAGCGTGGTGCGACACAATCGGATGAGACACACCGGGATCACGAATTCGATAAAAAGGAGGTCCGTGTCGATTTGGAACTAGCTCGTCTTCTCCAGGGGCGTGCAACGGGGGCGTATACGTAACATTTTACATCCGGTATGTTGGAATTTTAGTCAATTTGCCGGGCCGGAAGGCAGTGCTGGTACATGCCGATTAGTGCGGTCCAAAACGGCTTTAGACGTTCACACAGTACGCAGGACAGGATCTTGTAGGCGACGTTAAGCAGTGATATACAACTATAGTTGTTGCAAGAGGTAGGATCGCCTTTTTTGTGGATGGGGCATATGGAGCTGATATTCCAGTCGTCGGGCATGTCTTCGTGCTTCCAAATTCAACAGATGGTCTGGTGCATGCTCCCTACCAGGCCATCGCCATCGGCCTTGAAGAGCTCTGATGGTAAGCCATATGAGCCTGCGGCTTTGTTGCTCTTCAGCCTTTTAATGGCTGTGCCGACTTCTTCAATCCTAGATGGGAGAAAGGCTTCATCGACAGGAGTTGGCATTTATTGATTCCCTATCACTCTCTCCTACTCAGGCGCTTTAGGCAGCTTTTGGAAGTGCTGCTTAAATACATCCACTACTCCCTGGGTCAGTAACCAGGTCACCCTCACAGTTTCGAAGAGCCTGAGTGCCTTTCCTAAAGAAAGCGGCAAGACTTTGGCTTGGCCTGGCCCTTTCTGCTTGTTCCTTGACTCTTTAAGTATCCTTGAGCTGGGAGGTTGCGAGAGACTTGTTCTTCAAGCGTAGACGTTTCTTCTCACCCCGTCTTCTAGCAGGGTACTCCTCTTGCGCTGCTCTTGTTTTCCGTGGCATCGCTTTTTAGTATGCCTCGCCGGTTGCACGTTTCTTCTGCTCACACTCGCCATCATACCAAGGGTTTCTTGTCAGTGGTGGTAGGTAGCCTAGGGTTGTTTGGGATACCTCTTTGATGGCGGCAATGAAACCACATCTCCTTGGTGTTGGTGTTTAGGCGTCCAATGTCAAAACCCCTCTTTGATGGCTGGTGGAGAATCCTTGAATCTTGCTGCTATGAGGAAATAGTCACAGTCGACGTTTGCCCCCCTGAGTGTTCGCACAGCCAGGATATTGGACGCATGGCTTGAGTCTATGAGCACATGGTCGATTTGGTTGGCGGTTCGACCGTCCGCAGATTGTCCAGATCGCCGAAGGAACCTCGTGCTGCTTATTGTCATATTACGTGCTGTCGCAAATTCGGAAGCCATTATCTGATGTAGTATCGTGGAGGCGGTGCTTTCCGATCACTCCGCTAAAAATGTTTTCCTTACCTATTTTGGCATTGAAGTTTCTGAGCACTATCTTTACATCGTGCTCCGGACAGGCTCCGTAGACACCGTCCAAGAGGTCATAATAGTCCTCTTTGACAGAGTCTTCAGCCGCTTCGGTAGGGGCGTGTACACATTTGAGACTGGTGTTGTAAAATCTGCCTTGGATGCGGATCTCAGACAGGCGATCACTTATCGGTTTAAAGCCGACGACTTTCGACCTTAACGGTTTTCCCGCAACGAATCCGCAAACCAATATGTGCAACCTTTGTGACAGCTGTAATAAATGTCGCACTCTGTTTTCTTCAACATCCCTTGTCCTATCCCGCCCCTGGAGTGTAAAGTGTTCTTACGTTCCAGGAGAACACTCGCATATCATTGTCACCACAATTCCAGCAGAAGCTTGGTCCCTTCCCATGGCACCTTTTGGAACATTCTGGGCTTGGAAGATTGAAACCTAGTCCAAGCCAAGCCTTCCCTTGCCTTCCTTACAATCACCAAATTATCGTCCTTCAAATGCGAGACCAAGTATTTATTGACTAAACCGTTGGCTGCATATTTTCTTGCTGATTGCCTTGAGTCAATGATGTCGAAGAACAAACGAATCCAGTTTCCCTGCAAGCTGGAGCCACGCAAACACAAACAGACATCAGGAGTTCAAATGACAAGCATCAATTGCGAGTTACACCTTCGCTACAAAACTCACAAGGAGCATCGACGTAGGAGATCAAAGCAAACGAGTTTCTTATTATTGGCTCAACGGCACCAATGAATGATGGAAGTGTGTGACTTTTCAGCAAAGATCGGCCAGATACGTCACGTAATCAGATTGTCGCAGTCTTGTTGACATTCACTCGTTCCACAAGCAGCCTGTGCATGTAACTCATTGTTCCCCAGCACGCTCCACCTCTTCGACTGAAGAGCAATCCAAGCCAGCACATGCACCCGTTCCGGCAGATAGTTGTAAGCCACATTTTGAAGAAAAATCGATTGACTTTCCATGGCACAACTGGAAACTGAACCTGTGTAACACTTGTCATTCGGCAGTTTGATACACATCCCCACAAGGGCGCCTCGACACCCCAGCCACCCTTGGCTACCCTCTCGGAGGCTGCACTCGAAAATTCATCTCCTGTCTATAGCAGCTCTGTGGGGCGATATATTTGAATTGTGAGTTGTCTTCGAAATCCGAACGGAATCCTCGAATTCCTTGATTTCCCATTGTGTTGACACAATGTTGCTTCGACATCGGCAATCGGCAGACGGTAGGCGGCAGGTGGCAGGGTGGCAGGTGGCGCCGGGGCAGTTGGCACAGACTTTTCCTATGTCGACTGTTTCCTCCTTTCAAGTGTGTGCTCGTCGTGCTGTTGTACAGTTGCAATGAATTAAGGTGAACAAATGCGATTGTGTCCTTTGGCTCGATGCCTATTATCCTGTTGACACACAATTTACACTTGACTTGGCAGAGCAGCAGCAGCGGCGGGGGACAATGTCCCTAATGAGAGCACAGCGTATTTAGGTCGAGTGTGGCCGACGTCTTTATTCCCGTGGTGAGACTGGCAAGGATCACGGAAAAGGAAATATAAACAAATTCCCGGAGCACATCATTGGATCAGCACAATGCAATTGGTTGAGTGCT
Source organism: Eristalis intricaria (assembly GCA_964034865.1). Lineage (NCBI taxonomy): Eukaryota > Metazoa > Arthropoda > Insecta > Diptera > Syrphidae > Eristalis > Eristalis intricaria. The sequence goes on from OZ035876.1 coordinate 53,797,084, forward strand.
TTTCCGTGACGCTGTTTCCCCGCACGAGCGACTTTATGCGCGCTTGTAACTTCAGCTCCAAACTGACATGCATTCTTTTCACTCAAGGATTGCCACATCCTCTCTTCCCTTCTCTGCTTGACAACGCATTCCTCTTGAAATTCTCATTGTTCTGCCGCCGCCGTCGCCGCAGTTATCCACTTCATTCGCTTTGTGGGCGAGTAATCCAATTGCATGGCTCTTCTCCTCACTGCAGCAGCAGGAAGGATACACCGCAATAACCTAGAAAGAATTTATCTTAAAGCAGAGTGAGTGAGTGCTCTGCGGGCTCTGCATGCGAACGAGGACACTTTTTGCAGGGGAGAGGAAAAATTATTTTCATTTGGAGCTTAGAAACCACAAACATGGCTGGGATTTCGTTAGATTTGCATGTCCTCGGCTTCCGGGATAAAAGATACCGAGGGTATGTGATTTATTAGCCGCCTTGGCTGCATCTGGAATGGGCGACGACGCCTGGCGTGTGCAGGATGCCATGCGGAATGAAAAGTAGTTTTCAGAGATTTTTCTTTTGTGTGTGATTTGTTAGCCAGAAAGTTTCAATGATGATTTACCGATGATGTAATTTAAGAATTTAAGCATTTTCCTTCGGTTTTTCAATTTTAGGACAGACTTCGGACGTTTTTCAGGTTCGGTCATTTGTGCAAGCAGAGCTGAAGACATCGGTCTGCTGATACGAGGCCGCCTTCTTACTACACCAGTATCTATGCGACAGGCCGTTCATACACTGTTTTCGAAATATGGGCGATTTTTCAAACTCAAGTCGTTTATTCAGTCGAAAAATCGCCCATGAGTGCTCGCCCATGGGACCTTCCTTCTGGACATCGATAGCTAATCCTATGACGTATCTCTCCATGCCGCTTCCCTCTATAGGAGCGGAAAAGGTGACCTTAAGTCCAATTTCTTCACAGCTCAGTGGTTCTTTTTAATGACATTGAAAAGGCCTTCGACACCCTGCACCACAACCAAATCTTGGGAGTTTGATAAGATTCGATTGGAAATCGTGGTCATATATTAGCATTGTTCGAAGACTACCTCAGAAACATAACTTTCCAGGCAAAAATTGGTGAACATTGACAGTAACGACGAAAAGGTTTATTACGGAGTCCCGCAGGGATCAATGTTAGGTCCACTTCTCTTTATTTTTTACGTCAACGATCTACTGTCAGTGCTTGAGTCCAATACGGGATATGCGTATGCGGATGACAAGCGATGGTTGTTAGCCATTGGATCGTAGCTGCAACAGAGCAACAGAGTGCCAGCTTTGTGTCACGACCATGGATTAATAATCAACGCACTTAAGATATTGGTAATGCACATTTGTCCGCCCCGTTAGATGTAGATACATATAAAATCCAGGATATAAGAGGCCATAATTATACCATAAAAGAAGACGACGACTGCTGTATATAGACAACGTTTCCACATATAAATACCGACTCGAGGTTAATGCTTCTTCTTAGGCTGGCGCCACAGTCCGGGGTGTACCTGGGCATCAGCCAACATGCCTCTCCATTAACCACGGTCTTGTGATAGCTGCTTCCAGCCACACACGTTCAGCTGATTGAGGTCCTTTTCCAGCTGAGTGCGTCATCGGAGGCATGATCTTCATTTCGCTCGTTGTCTATCGGGGTTAACGTCGAAGACTTTCCGGGCCGGAGCATTGGTGTCCATCCGCTCTACATGGCCCAGCCATCTGAGACGAGAGACTCGAACTCGTTTGACCAGATCGATGTCGCTGTACACGACGTTCACTCTCCCCCTCCAAGCACCATCAGTACACACGTGACCAAAGATAATTCCAAGGACTTTCCCCTCAAATCGACAAAGAATCTCTTCGTCCGCTTTGGTTAGTGTCCATGATTCTGCGCCATACAGCGGGACTGGAACTGTCAACGTCTTATATAGGAATATCTTGGTTCTTCGAGAGAAGGCTTTATTCCTCAGTTGCTTTCCAAGCTCAAAAACACAGCTATTGGCAAGCTTGATCTTTCGTTTTATCTCTGCGGTGGTGTCATTGTTCGCGTTAACTTCGAAGCCTAGGTAGACAAAGTCTTTCACTATTTTAAAGTTACAGCTTATGTTGTGTCCAAGACGTCGGTGTCCTTTTTCATAGACAGCATGTACTTTGTCTTTCCTTCGTTGCTCACAAACGCCCCACTGACAGCCCGTTGTGTTCTTCCGATGATGTCAATGGCATATGTGAGCAGTTGCACAGATTTGTGGAAGATCGTGCCTCTGGTGTTGACGTTCGAGGTAAGTAAGATCTTCTCGAGAATAATGTTAAAGAAATCGCATGACAGTGCGTCGCCTTGTCTAAATCCTTTTTTGACATCAAAGGTCTCGGTAAAATCTTTACCCTTCACCTTGACGGAGCAAAGGGGTATTCTCCATCGTCATTGTGCAAAGACGGACGAGTTTTGAAGGGATGCCAACAATAGACAATGCGCTGTCTTTATAAATACTGTCATACCCGGCCTTAAAGTCAATAAATAGATGGTTGGTCTCTACTTGAAACTCCTGAGTCTGTTCCAAGATCTCCTGTGAATATTTGATCGATAGTAAATTTCGGCTGAGCCCTCACTGATATTGACCAACCTGACTGTTGGAGTAGGGTTTCAGGCGCTTACACAAGACGGCAGAAAATATATTCAGTCTCCCTTCTTTAGGAACAGGCAAACGAATCTGAGATTTCTTCCATCGGGTATACTTTCTTAATCATCGCCAGCTGCTTTGAAAAGTTCGGCAGGCAGTCCATCGACACCAGATGCCTTGTTGGACTTCAGTCTGGCGATTGCTGTCGTAAATTCACTGAGGCCGGGAGGGCGGAATTCTTGTCCATCATCGGCCATATTGGATGGATTATTCTGCCTTGTTGATTTCAACTTCAAACAGAAGTACCACACTGAGCCGCTGAAAAAAATGTTGTGCCAATCAGCAAACAATGTTATTTTCTACTCGTGCAAATGCATTAAGGGTACGGCATATTAGCAGGCGGTAGAGCTTCATGCATGCAACAGCTCTAAAGGGGGGACTCACGACGGCAAACAATTGTGCAAAGTGCACACATAAGGGAACCAGATAAGATGTTGAATACCTCTGAAAATTATTAACTCGAGATAAAAGCAACGACGACACACATAAAATACACACGTAGCAGAGAGTGAACACAAGAAGAAGACAACTGCCAAACTCCGAGGTTCTGGAATGAATATGGACGAAGGAAGTTTAACAGGGCAGTTCTCGCTGCATTTAATCAACACCCAAGAGAACTGAATTGAAGGTTTTAAAAGGTAAGCATAAATATTGTGTTCATATTATTGTTAATAGTTTATTTTTTTATGCAATGCCAAACTCTATTCATGTACTTTAACATATTGTATACAATAAGTGGAACTATATAAACTCAACAATGGATATAATAATGATTAAAAAATAGTCTTCTGCAGACAAGAACCTCCTGCTTTGCAGATAAGCCAATGTTAAAAGTTAAATTGAAATGCAATAAATAGAAATTGAATTTAATTGAAGTTTGCATAATTGCCTATATCCCGAAAACGGTCAATTTGTCGTCCCTGATGAAATTTAGCATGACGCTTCTTTTGAGTCCTAAACCATGCCGCTGCGACCAATGGAAGGTAGGAAAAAGGTCTGCAAAAGTGACTTCCTGGACTTGAGCATTGGAAAGTCGCCCATATATCCAAAACGGTGTTTCGGCGGTCTGAACAGTTTTATGAACATCGATAGAGAAACCGATGCGTCGTCTTTCCATGCCTTTGCCACTACCCCTTGTAGCTGCGGTAAAAGGGACCTGAAGGACTTCAGTTTGAAAAATCGCCTATATCTCGATGAATGATATTTTACAAGAATGCAAAGACGCTGCTTTGAGTCCTTAATCATGCCTCTATGCCCAATATTAAGTAGGGAACGGTGCCCTCTATAATTACATGTTGAGAAATTACCCATACCTCGAAAATATTCCCTTGGTATGAGTCTCGATCGAAGCACGGAGGTCAGGATGCACGAGGTACACAAATAGAACCAGGTCTGAACATCAAACATTAAAGTAGTCGAACGTTTGCTTAGTCTTCTAAAAAAAACATCACTTTCCTACAGACTCTGGTGAGTTCAAACGTATTCCAGTCACCCTTCAAGAACTTAGACATCCACTTGAACTTCATCGCCCAAAACAACCGTGAGATAGAGCTTCCATTCACCACTACGCCCCGAAGCGCCATTCAAGTCACATTGTCACTCCCGAAGAAGAGCGAGCAGTTCACACCGCCACCACTGCTTTTAAGACACATTCGCGGCGGACGGAAGTGCATCAACCAGACAATGACCTGCACTTAGCAGCACCTCCCAGCCCCTGCGGCAGTGCCAGAAGTTAAAAACAACACAAAGGACTTCTATAGTGTTAATATTTTAACCACTTCAAGTGTGTTTCAGTTCACCCGCTGACAGTGCACCACAAAAGAATGCTGCTCAGCCACGTAGCCTTTGTTTATCCGCACTCCCTTCGCTATTCAGCGAACATTCTTTTCTAATTCGTCCTTTGTTTTGCCTTTTCAGCAGATTCCTCAATAGAGCCGCAACTCTGAAAGGACTTGGCACTCGGCTCTCGGCAGAGGAGCTGCCATTCTGTGCTGGCGTAACGAAAAGTTACGGACTTGTGTCTCTCGCTCGTTGTTTGGAGTTAAAAGTGCGAACGAATTGCAAGTGGCAGAGCGATGAAAGCGAACTTTCCCTTGAGCGTTCCTTAAACAACTTATCGGGCTGGAGAGAAGGAGCATGCATCTATCGCAGTTCTAGGCGACACTGAACACTTGCCGGTGCTTGGTGGGGATGTGGATGGGCGATATGGAGTGGAATTGGCAGAAAAGTTTTGAGTTCGAAGGACCCTTCGATTTTCAACTGCCATTCACAACTATCCAAGGACTGATGATGCAACTAATTGCTGGGTTTATAGAGAGTTTTGGAAAAAAAACTGTGTTGATTGCCGTTCTCTTCCAACGTGCAGGGGGAGAAGGAGGAGTCACATGGCGCGACGTCCAACTAGGCGATCAACTGGATGCGACTGCAGAGCGGTACGTACGCGGGTAGGCGACCAACTGGAAGCGACTGTAGAGCGATACGGGTCCAACTGGATGCGACTGTAGAGCGGTACAGGCGCTGGCCGGCGTCCAACCGGATGCGACTGTTGAGCTGTACGAGCGCAGGTCGGCGTCCAACTGGATGCGACTGCAGAGCGGTAGGAACGCAGGCCGGCGTCCGACTGGATGCAACTGCAGAGTGGTACGGGTGCAGGCAGGCGTCCACCCGGATGCGACTGTTGAGCGGTACGAGCGCAAGCCGGCGTCCAACAGGATGCGACTGCAGAGTGGTAGGGGCGCAGGCCGGCGTCCGAGTGGATGCAACTGCAGAGCGGTACGGGTGAAGGCAGGCGTCCAACTGGATGCGACTGTAGAGCAATAACAGCTCAGGCCGGCGTGCAAATGGATGCGACTGTAGAGCGGTACGAGCGCAGACCGGTGTTCAACTGAATGCGACTGCGATGACTTTGCTAATACACTCAACAGTCAATTAAGGACCCACGCACGCTGTTAAAACCAACTCGCGGGTACATGTGTCGCAGGAGTCAACTTATGGCTCGAGTGTCCGCTCAAATGCTCCTGTCACAGGTTTATTAAACCAACATCTGCCGAACACTCGTCAACACCCAACTGACTCAGATACCGTACATCCGTCGATACATCGATCGCCGTGGACCCAAGCAAAAAAGAAAGCACCCGCGTCTACTTAAGCCACACATAGACGAGTTCCCAAAAATCGGGTGGCTTCCATGCAAATCATGTGTGTTCTTCGGGACTGCGGGGGATTCGTCTGCGACGCATAAAAGAACTTTTACGACACGATAATGAAAATCTCATGCACGAGTGCGGGCACGGGGGTGGAGCGCACGGAAATTTATTCCAAAAGGACATATGCATACACTGGATTACACGCCGCTGATGTGGTGGTAATTTTGATTTATGGCTCTTATCCTGCGAGCGATAAGTGCTCGCATAGATTTGACACGTAATAAAGTACGTTTTCCCCCCGAATCATGTCGTGCGGCGGCTTTACGTGTTCTCGGTGGCGAATACGTAACCATTTTTTCCGTGCTCGAGATTTGTGTGATTGATGGGTGGATGGATGGATGTGGCTTCCATCCAGGAGGATGTCATGCATGAGGTCTGCGTTGTGATGTCTACATGATGGACAGGATTATCTTCCTTATTGCGAGTAAGCCGGACGTCCATTGGAAGAAAGTGTGGGTCCCTGTCCCTCCTTCCTGTGAACAGTCAGACAATTAGAGCGAGAGTCCAGTTGACGACTCTGTAAGGAGTATCGTCTGGAACTAGATTACCTGCTAACTGAATTAATTTCCAGACGATTACAGAGCTGTGTCCCTCTCATGCGACGAGTCCATTTCGTTTTGGTCTTGCGTACGGTCATTAGGAGTAATTAAACGGTTCTTATCCGGTACAAGGAAAAGGACTCCATAAGAATTAATTACAATTGCCAGATTGGGGCGCATTATTCATGAAGGGCGCCACAGAATGGCAATGCGTTTGCTGGCCACAGTCGCCTGGGCTGGGGGTGCTATTCAAATTGCGCTCGTCCCGTTCCGGTTTCAGTTAATTTGCATAAAAAGAAAAATTGAAACAAAAACCGAAAGTGGAGCGCAAGGATTCACGAGACGTTAGGGACAAGGGATGCTGCGCTAATGGATACGCAATTTTCGCAGTTTTCGCTTCTGTTTGTCTCGCTTTCACGACTGGATCCCGTAATTACACACTGTTCCCCTCTGTGGACAATGGAACGACGCGTAAGCCTTCAGATAAGATGCCGCCGAATAAAAGGTCCTTAATGAGTTAATGCTGTGAATTGAAATATGAGGCTTTTTTCCCTGAATATTGTTCTTCTTTAATGAGGACAAATTGAGGGATCTTTTGAGACTGACAGTCGGTTGATGGCTTACTTCAGGAGAACTCGGGTTGTGTAGCGTCATTTACACTTGCGGACGATGACAGAGCTCAACGGTGAAGGAATGTGTTATGTGGCGACTTCAAAAGACCAAAAATATGATTATCTTGTGCCTTGGTTACAACCACAACTCCGAAAAGGCTTTGTAAGGGATTATTGCCAGGATCACACGACCCGCTTGCTTAAGATTGAAAACTTACATGATCAACGGTGCTCTTCTCTGTATATCTTCATGCAAAATAGAGAAAGACTTTGTTTTGTGGTCGTTGCCTGTAGGTCTACCAAGGACGGGTAGTTGCGGTATATACATGACGGGATTACCTTCCGGGGCAGCACTTGCGCTGCATCGTTACAACTGCCACAGAAAATGTCATTGGGAATCCTACGTCTAGCTGCGTGGTTCTCTCTTCTCTGGGGATTTGTTCTCGATTTCTTAGAACCTGGTCATGTTTCCTTAATGTTACGCAATTACTGAACCGAAGCGGTGATCATATGCTTGCGAATCTATTGCAAGCAGATTTGCTCATCGTAGATCCAGACAGCGTCAGTTGGCCTGTTGGTTAAGCCCCAGGTGCTGAGCAGACTGTAGGGCCACACACAGTCGAGGAGTTGTTTAGAAAGGGAATCTTCTTCTTCTTTATTTGGCCCTACAGTTCGGGGTGGACGTGGGCCTCAACCAACAAGTCTCTTCAACTAGCATGGTTTTTGGCTAGCTGCCAACAGTATCGCACGCCAAGTTGGTTGAGGTCCTTCTCCACCTGGGTGCGCCACCTTAAACGCGGGCGTCCTCTGTTGCGTTGTCCCACGGGTTCGGAGTCGAAGACTCTCCGGGCCGGAGCTGAGTTGTCCATACGCTGTACATGTCCTAGCCATCTTAGTCGTTGGATCCGAAGACGCCTGACAAGACTCATGTCGCTGTACAGCCCGTAAAGTTCGTGGTTGAATCTTCTCCTCCAGAAACCGTCAACGCAAACAGGACCAAAGATCGCAAGCAGAGATTTGCTCGAAAAGACCAAGGAATTCCTCATCCGCTTTTGAGATTGTCGAAGACTCCGCCCCGTATAGCAGGACTGAGATGATCAAGGTCTTATATATAGTCAGCTTGGTCCTTCGAGAGATGGCTCTAGTACTCAACTGCCTCTTGAGCCCATAGAAACAGCGGTTGGCAAGAGTTACTCTGCGTTTGATCTCGGTACTGAGGTTGTAAGTACTATTTACAGCGGAGACGAGGTAGTCCCTGACGTTATAGCTGCCCATTGTGACACTCTGTCGAAGACGTCGACATTGTTTTTTCGTTTATTGATGAGAGCATATACTTCGTTTTGCCCTCATTCACCGCTAGACCCATTTTAGCCGGTTCCACCTCAATGCCAGCAAACGGCTCATTGACGGCTAGCTGTGTTCTGCCAATCACGTCAATGTCACCCGCGTATGCCAACAGTTGTACGGACTATTGGAAGACCGTGCCTCTAGTGTGATGATAACGAAGACACATGATAGCGCGTCGCCTTGTCTAAGACTTTTTGGATATTGAAGGTCTCAGTGTGTTCGCAACCGATCTTGTGGAGCAGCGAGAATTCTCCATGCAAGACACGTCTAAAGACGGCCACCTCGTCCGTGTAAAAAATGTTACGTATACGCCACCGTGGTCATGCATGACATGGTGTTGTATAGCTCGTCTCTATGCAGGCTGTCATATGCCGCTTTGACATCGACGAAAAGGTGGTGGGTGTAGATTGCATTTCTTGTAGTTTTTCTAGCATCTGCCGTAATGTGATGATCTGGTCGGTGATGGACCTCGATATGGACCTCACCAGATTGTTTATGTTCCACATACGCCACAGTGATTTGTGATAACCGACCCGGAAGGATCTCTTTGTGTCCGAAGCTGGACCCAGGCAGGAATAAGTCATTTTAGAGCAGAAGGAGATTGGAGGGCTCAATGTCAGCCTCAGCAACCGCTCGTGTAGTGCATCCTATCTGCCTAGAAAAAGCTTCTTAAACTTGGCGGTCGGTGTCGGCATAAAATTGTAGGTCCCTTCAACCCGTAATAGAACAATAGTACGCACAATATGAATGGTTGCTGAGAAGCTATGTCTGCAACCGAACCAATGTCTGGTCGATTAACCAACTAGGACTTCCCCCGTTTCACCTGCAATACCCAGTTCCATCCCACCCCTCAGCACAACCCCCTAAGGAGCCAATTCCCCTCAACATCCTCTATCAGAGCCATTTTGAATGAATTCACTGGCAATCGGCCCAAATCTCACAGGACAGCTTAATTTGCTACGTATAACTTGACAGGACGAAATCTTAAGACACCCCGTTATCCTATCGAAAGTCACCAGTCACCTCCCTTCCAACTGCACTTAAGGCATTCTGTGTCAGCACAACGACACAGTGCCCATCCGGGATTAAATATTCCCATTTCCAGAATCTTCCAGACAATCCGCATAAATCCCCGCTGTCACCAGTTAAGCCGGCAGACCGCACTGGATTGGCGTTATCAGCCAAAGTTATCGCCAACAAATCGATACGCATCCAATCCACTGGGAGGGTTTTCAACCTTCGCTGAGGATTATTTTGTTAGCGCAATCCCGATTGATTTTTCCTCAATGGCATATCGCCGCGCCACACCGGTGCTCCTGTTCGGGCGAGGGGTTGCGGAAACGATACCAAGCCGCAAAAAAAAAGTGAGTTGGAGTCCAATGGCACTGGGGCTGTGGGGAAAATTATATTTCACCGATAAATGGATCCTTCTTGCAGTCGGAAAGGATTTACCGCATGTGGGAAAGAAAATATTTTCTCGGTTTAGGATTTGCAGTCTGCCGCAGAGGGAAAAAAACTCCACTCACGAGGAATTGATATAAATGCCTTTCGGAAGAATTTAAATCTTTGCCTTTGAGAGGAATAGGTTTCGTTGGTCCATGGATGGTGGTGGCTGTGAGCTGCGGCTTGGTGTACATGTGAGTTCATGTATTTCAGTTGCATGGACTGTGAGCTGGCTTCTGCGAACTGAACCAAAACACTGGCGAGGTTTTATGCGAGGACTGGACGCACGAGGTTTTTTCTATTCAATGTGGCGGGGTATTGTGCACAGATAATGTAAGTAAGATGGGAGACGGGAGATGGGCGACCTAGACTCGGATTTGAGGGCACTCCGATGATGATGATGGGTGATGATGATGAGTTGAATGAACAAGTTCAAAAATTATGCACAGGTACGACCGTGAAAATGACAGAACCTGTAGTTATTGAAGATGGAGCTTAAGGGCTTATTTAACATGAAATTGGAATAATAATATAATAATATGGGTGGCGCGACAGTCCGAGACGGACCTGGGCCTAGCTTCTACACCAACCACTCGTGTTGTGCGAACTTTTGTTATTTCACGAGTGGAAGGGACCTACAGTTGTGGCGGCTCCGAACGGACAAGTTGAGAAGATTTTTCTAGACAGGAATACTCTTTGAGCATTGTCAGTGACTCGAAAGAGATGAAGCCGTGAAGTATCATAGGTGGTAAATTCGGGTATCGAACATGGCACCCTATGTGTAGAAGTCGACGCACTAACCCCACTAAAATTGATTTCATTTAACAAATAATATTATGGCATTTTTGTGAACTAGTAGACAAATCTGCCTTACGAGAGGAGCAATGTCATGAGCTTTACAACAACCTGCTGACTATAACTGCCTATAATATCGGCAGTGAAAAGTGGCTGCCGATAAGAATTCGACTTCGAATTTTTTTTCATACATTTTGACATCAATTTCGAATAAATAAATTTCTTGTTCACATATTTTGACAGATAAAAATCGAATCCACTGCGAATCGTTTTTCTGAATCTTACTTCACTTCACTATCGATAGCGATGAAGAAAACACGGCTTATTTATTGTTTACTCATATATAAAAAGTGGTATTGCCCACGGAAAAAAAGAGAAGAAGAACGCACAAAAACACTGAGCTGATATCTTTGAAGAATTTTTTTCGTTCACATTCGAAGCCACATACACACAGAAATTCACTACCATCCACCGCATTCGAAGACCATCCTATGCTTCGTGCCGTCATATCATAAATCTAACTTTTAATGAGGTGTGTTTTTTTGCAAGCCTATATACGCTTGAATATCAATTTGAATGTAAAAGACACTAACACCAAATCCGATATCCGCTTAAGTTACTCATCATATTTATCGCCGCTTATGAAATAAGCGCGGATAAAAACAATGCTTCCAATCATTATTTTCTGTGTGTTATCGATAATTTATTCCTGAATTTATTCAGTCATTCATTGGGTTGATGTACATATTCACAAGATTATGCGCCTAAAAGCATTTTTTCCTGTATTTTTGAACATTTGTAGGAGTGGTTGATGTATTAAATAATTTTGAAATGATTTTGCATCCAAGAGTATGCAACTTTTGGTAAACCCAGGGTGTCTGGGTTATACATTATGTTTGTTTCGAAGTCGATTCTTTTCATTCAATGGAAATTGTTTTTAAATTGATTTGTATTTAAAGTGATGGTCACGCTACACAATCGCAAATCGAAGATTGTGACCATTAACGATCAACTATCACCTTACACGATTCCAACCCCTGTCACAATTGTCAATAAGTATCGTCGGCGCTGCCAAGATCTTATGATGAATAATTAAGCGCCGGTGATCGTTTTTTTTGTGTAAAACACACCTATTACAAGCATAAAACAGGAAAAAAAAGTTCCACATAAACCACAGATACTTGTTTGTTACCTTCTCACAAATGGATTCTCCTGATGTGAAATGCCAAAAACTCATAGCCACCAAGTAACTCTTTCTGGAAAATTAACAAAAAGTACAAAAACTGTATACTAACTCAATGTGATTGTAAAAAATAGAAAAAAGACGTGGCATGTAAGTACGTTGCTGGGTTTGGCAAGCGGGTGTTCTTGGAAACAAGATTTCGTATTGCTTTCCCCATTTTGTCAAGCTCCACCAATCAAATAATTTCTTCTAGGGCCTTTTTACGAGCTGCGTAATCTTTTCAAAGTTAGGCGTAGAAGGCTGCACTTGCTTTATTAACCCAGTGTTCTATACTAGACTTCCAGTTGAGCTTGGCATCCAGGATGACACCTTAATACTTAGCAATATAGCCCAAGACTGAGTTCCATTTAGAGCCCCCTCATTTTGGAGGCGAACATACCCGAAATTAAGATTACCACGTCGTCCGCATACGCAACCAATTTGATTCCCTTGCTTTCTTACTCAACGACAGTTTTATTTATTTTTATCAGCCATAAGAGTGGAGGAGTTACCCCGGTTGACTGATTTTGCGACTGCGACTGGATGATTCCGGTTTCTAGCATGGCCAGAATCCACTTGCGGACGAAAGCCTCCATTCTCAGTTCAGCGAGGAAATTGTTGATGGTGTTGGTTAGGATGTTGTGTTGGAAGGGTGTATTATTTGAAGTGAATAGATCTCTCGACGTCGTTTCTGTCAAGGGCATTGAAATAAGCGTGCTCAGATTTTGATAGGGGATTTGCTTTCAAAAACTCTCGAATGTGCGAATCAAGCACACGTTCGAGTATTTTGAGTAGGAAGGAGGTAAGTATGACTGACAGGAGGGAAATCCTTGGCGGCATAATAATAATAATATGGGCGCAGCGACAGTCCGAGTTGGACCTGGGCCGAGCTTCTCAGCAACAACTCGTGTTGTGCGTACTAATTGTTCTTCCACCAGTGGATGGGATCTACAGTTTAATGCCGACTCCAAACGGCGAGCATTGGCAGTGACTCGAAAGAGGTCCAGCCGTGAATTATGAAAGTTGGTAAATTGATGATACGAACCTGCCACCTTCTGCGTAGGAGTCGACGCAATAACCCACGACGCCACGGCGATCCTTGGCGTAATAGTGCCCTTATTTCCGACCTTTGGAATAAAAACAACCCGGACTCGGGAACATAATTTAAAAATAAACAGATTTGATAAATAGGCGTAAGGAGATTGAAGGTGGAAGTGTCTGACTACCGGTAAAAGAAAAATCGCACTCACACTTAGACTTATTGTCCGCAAACCAGTTAGTGCCCTTAGAAGTCGGCTTCAAGATGACTTTTTCGGTAAGTGGAGGGACATACAACGCAAAATTCTCTAAAATGGCTTTGCAGTTTTATAAGGACTTAAAACTGACTGTGTGAAGCACTAACATGATGATACGAAGTAGGCACAAAGAGGAGCAAAATGCCAACAACAGGCATCACAGTGGGAATCATTCCAGATACTATGACAGAAGACAAAGGGTCATGATTGATGGGACATTCAGTGAGTACCAGTATATGCAAAAAGGGATCCCACAGGGTTCCCTATTGGGTCCTTTAATATTTTTAATTTTCATTAACTCTGTAATCGGCTCGGATTTATCTTGTTCCTATTAATGTAATTCCGTTTTTGATCTAGCTGCCACCAAGACGTGGATGTCTTAGAAAAAAACACAAACTTGTCATCAGAGAGAAGGAAGAGAGAGGCAAGCACCAATCAACGTCCAATAACAGACAGCTGGTTATTGCCCCAAAATATAGACCTACCCACTAGCATCAGCTGGCATTGGATGACATGTTACTCAAGTCAATGCACGTCCCCAATGGCTCTTCTGACACTTTGATGGTCGTCTAGGCCAAAATTCATGAAATGCACCTCGTGTTGGTTATTCGATCGTCGTTCCCCAAACATCCACCCAGCGCTTTAGATTTCGAATGAGATGGCCATTCGATACGGGAACACTTGCTTTCCATAGCTAAACGTCAACTTCCATCCGAGGGGCCGACTCAGTGTCACAACAGTGCGCTCCATTAACATCTCACTCACCTTCCACTGGTGTCCTTGAAAAGGAACGACACCCTAGACAGGCAGCAAGCAAATTGAGTCCACCGGCCGACGGGGCAACGGTAGCACCATCCAGTGCTTACCTCATCCCTCCCCTCCCGCCACACCCACACTGCAGTCATAGCTGTCCAGCTCACATCCCTCAAGAATAGATTGGAATGTCGGTCGAGCAGACCCTCTCTGAGCATGTGTCAGAAGGCCTGCCACATTCAAAATCGAAAGCATATGCAATTGTTTTGACATTTAAATTGGATGGCCACTGTAGCCTCCTCCTCCACCTGCCATCTGATACAAAAGAAGGGACACTTCTGATGGATTAGCCAGGCGAGCCCGAGGATATTGATATCGATTTGAGTTTGCCCCCAGGAACCAACCGCAAACTTACTCAATCAAACGAATGTCCCGCCATTAAGGACTCTAAATCACAAATCACAAGACGGGAAGCAAGCGGCGCATTAAAACGATTATGGTGCTGTTAAAGAAGTTTGCTTGTGTCAACCGGCGACGCACGTGCCTAATCGTATTTGCTTTATGGGGCACCTTTTGTTTGGTTCCGTTATCAGCATGCCCGATTCTCCCCCGAGAACAATTCCCATGATAATTTCGTGGGACCAGCCCATAAAGCCAAATGATAAATGTCCTCACAAATGACTTTCGCCGCGGGGCGGCTCAGCCTGGCTGAGTGGGTGGCGGCGCGGCGGTGGTTGCGAATGGTAATCGATGGGGCGGCTGGCTGAGTTGATAATGGATGTCAAGAGGTCTCAACTGCGCGGGTAGTGTGAAAACTATCCCAGGTCTAGACTGGGATCAAGTCCTCTCGATGGGGCGCGGTGAGCTGTAATTAACAACATGACGCAGTCAATTAGGTCTCTATGGGGTATCGGCGCTGTGCGCGGCTTCTGCTCCCACCACCTCCCCTGGAGCGGCGCGGTGATTGTATTCAAATTCATCGGGTTATTGAGGGTGTAAGCGGTTCAGATGTCACTGAGTGCTGGGAAGGCGGAGGCGGCGAGGGCAGAGTGCGGCTTGTCAGGGCAGTGTGTCATCAAGCGGGCATTGTTTGAATGAAGCGCTAATTTCAACACAAGTCATAATTGCAATTAATTGCATTCAACCGGTTTTCCGATTCGTAATCAGATGAGATGGGATTTGGGCCAACGTCGGTGGGGGGCTGCATTCAGTGGCCCTGTGGGGACTAGCCGGAACTAATTGGCTTTTGTGCCGAGAGTGGATTGAATTTATTTTGTGTAGCAAATTGCTGTTCGAATTTCGGTCGAATAAGTGGTGCTTGGGGATGTAAAGCAAACTATTCTGGGAAAGGGAACTTGTTGCCATTTGGGCGGTGCACTTTGCGGTTGCAATTGGTGGCAGTTCCCTTGGCAATTGACTTTCGGATGAATATATGTATCCGAGTATATGTTATCCGAGGGGAATGCTCTTCAAGTTGAGATATTCCCAATGAATGGAGGGTGAATTGTTTCCCCCCCCCCCCCCCCCCCAAAGGTCTGATTTTGCTAACGAGTCCTTGCCGCGAATGGCCTTATCAGTGGCAACTTGGTCATTTTCGAAGTACATTTACCCAGTTGTAACTTGAAGCCCAAGTTAGAACGAGTGACAAGAGTTAATGTGCGTTATTTGATTATAAAACCTGCGGAACCAGCTGTTGGGCGACATTGCACGAGGAATAAAAATGATCCCTTTCCTCAATCGACTCAACCAATAACATGATGTAGTTGAGTGAAAGAGAGGGTGGCAGCGATCGGGTGTATCAGAGAGCACAAGCGTTGGCAATCGTCTTTGGATCGCGAAGGGGTACGGTCGTTGGATTACACGTGGTAGAAATTCGCTTCGTAACACAGGAGATCCTTGACAACCACGATGTCAAAGGTTCTCATCGTGATGTTCTTACTAAGTCGTCGGTGTTGCGTGTCCTTTGTGGCGTTCGCCGCAATCAGATTGACTTTGTCTAAGGAACTGACAGCCGGGATGTCATAAATGATCGTGGGAATTGAAGACGAGGAGGAATTCCTTATGTTTTTTACAAACGGCGAAAAGTTCTTGCCAGGACATTTCAGCAATTTTTGTCTCAACTTTTGCTCGTAAAAGAATTTCACACGTCTGATGATTGCATTACAGTCATTTCTAGCCCGTTTAAGCGTGTTCCGGTTTTCCTCAGTAGGGCTGGTTTTGTATGGAAATTCAACTCTCTCATCTTCTTGAGTCTCACCATGCATTTGTTTTGGGCTTGATACTCTTCAATCTATGATGAATGCAGGATCCCATTTCCAACAGAAGAAGAATATCAGCAGCGGCATCCAGTCATCAGGAAGCATTGTGACCAGTGAAAATGCCTAAAGAAGTTGTTAAGTCCGATCCAATCGGCTTTCTCGTACAGGCATACTGTTCTTTTATGAATCCGTTCTCTAACTGTGTGTGGTGACAACGAGAAATAAGCTGCTACGATACGACGGTTGGACGTGCCTAGAGGCGACAGTATGTCAAGAGAATATTTTTCAGAATGAGAGGAGAGAAACATGTCCTGGGTGTTTTCGGAATGATATGTAATGTCAGGTGTTCGTGTGGGCCCATGTCATATTGCTTACATCAGCAAAATTTCGACATACCCTCCTTCGGGTGTTGTCTGGCCTCAATTTCGAAGCCAATTAGAATTGTGTTCATTGGCAATTTCAGCGCGTGGATACAGGGATACAATTCTTCAGATGGAATCGGATAGCACATCAAATTCGTTAAAAGTTTGGATTTCTATAAATAACGCAGTAGTGAATTGAGTGCCTACGGACATGGAACTTTATCCTCAGACAATTCAATTCCCGATTTGAAGGCAGTTTTGTAGTTGAAGTTGATAAGCAACATCACTACGAACGTAGACAGCGAGACCACGGTGTAAAAAGAAAAGCGGTATCCAAGCTATATCCAGGCAGGTTCAAATCCGATAAATCTGTATTCACCAGCACACTTAGACCATATTGGTCCATTGTGATACCCATAATCAGACTACTAATTGACTACTCCAGTGCCAAAAGTAACTGGACCAGATTCGAAAACCAGATAAAAGCATATTAACTTTGCTTTCACTGGGATTCGACCCGAGGACCTCGCTAACCAGGGGCAGGCAGACTCTACCAACTGCATCCAGTCACTGTCGGTATTGCGTTTCCGTGTTTCATTCAGCGCCCAGACAGTTGGTTTGTCGCGAAATGAGTGGACTTAAGCAGCGAAGAGATTCGCTCTAATACCACGCACATTGCTCACATGAACCCTGATTTTAGATAAAAATAAAACGGAGACATAAGAACACCAACTCCATCAGAATCCCTGTCTCGAAGGGCGAACTTGACTCTACACGCGAAAGTAATCATTCCAATCTGATCAACGGCTCGGAGCTTGGGCAGTTCTGAGAGTCTATTAAACTTCTTCTGCTTGCCATTTTAGGCCTTGGATCCGAAGACGCCTGACCAGACTCATGTCGCTGTACAGCCCGTACAGTTCATGGTTGAATCTTCTCCTCCAAAATCCGTCAACGCGAACAGGACCACAGATCGCACGCACATCCGCTTTTGAAATTGTCCATGCCTTCGCACCGTACAGCAGGACTGGGATGATCAAGGTCTTGTATAAAGTCAGCTTGGTCCTTCGAGAGATGGCTCTACTACTCAATTGATTCTTGAGCCCATAGAAACAGCGGTTGGCAAGATTTACTCTGCGTTTGTTTTTTTTTCTCGGTACTGAGGTTGTACGTGCTATTAACAGCGGAGCCGAGGCAGTCCTTGACTACCTCGAAGTTATAGCTGCCCATTGTGACACTCTGTCGAAGACGTCGACGTTGTGTATCGTTTCTTGATGACAGCATATACTTCGATTTGCCGGCATTCACGCGCTAGACCCATTTAAGCCGCCTCCGCCTCAATGCCAGCAAACGCCTCATTGACGGCTCGCTGTGTTCTGCCAATCACGTCAATGTCATCTGCGTATGCTAACAGTTGTACGGACTTCTGGAAGACCGTGCCTCTAGTGTTGGCATATGAGTCTTGCACGATCTTTACCAGATGATGATAAAGAAGACACAAGATAGCGCGTCGCCTTGTCTAAGACTATTTGGATTTTCAAGGTCTCGGTGAGTTCGTTACCGACCTTGATGGAGCAGCGAGAATTCTCCATCGTCATCCTGCACAACCTGGCGAGTTTGGCAGGAATGCCAAAACTAGACATGGGGTTGTATTCACACTTCTAAAATCTGCTACGTCAGATGCTACGCACTCTCACACTTTCAGGCATGCCCCAACCCGCCTCAAACGTGAGTTGCGACTGAGAGTGCGTAGCAGTGCCGAATGAAGGGAACGAGCGAGAGGGAGAGGACCGAACGCAATTATAAATTCACTGCAATCCACTCGCGACGTTATAGTGGGTGGAAAAACCGCTGGGTTTTCGTGTTTTGTTTGCACACGTGCTTTGCACCGACGGAGACGGTGCACACTTCGGAGGTTGGCACAGACGATTTTGGAAGATCGTTTGAGCTCCGTTGGCCAGTGAAATCTGCATCAAACGAATTAACACACAAAACTTACCAGTCCACGGTATGTTCCTGTGGTGTACCTCCTGCTGTTGTTCGAGAGGACGAATGCTAAAGAAACCAAAGAGATATGGGATCGGTGGTATTTACTTCATTAGGCCAACGACCCTTGGAGCATCAGAGCCTGAGTTGAGGTTTTCTTCCATCGTTGACGACCCGGGGCACGCCGCTGCTCCCAGCCATCAAGACCAAGCTGGTGTGTATACAGCGTCTCAACAACAAATCAATTCTTTAAACATTCTTATGTTTAAAAAATGGTGTCTCTAGAGCTGGCCTGCACTCTGAAAAGGGGTCCCTTGTGCTCGTCGTCTGCCGATGAATTGGAGTCCCAAACTGGGTTCGTGCTTGGTTCGCATTCCTTCTGTCTAGCCTTGAGAAGCCCTTAATTTATTTAATTTCGATTGTAATTAAGATTGAATCCTGGATGTGGAAGCATCACAATCTCCCACCCCCCACTTCGTCGCATGGAAAAACAAAATATTCACCGAGTCCTTGGCAAATCGTCGTCCCAACACCAAGCACCCTCGATATCAGCACAAAAACGAATGAAGGATCCAACCTAAGAGAGAAAGAGAGAGAGAGAGAGAAAGCGAGATTGCGACAGCTCCTCGAGATAATTGCGATGCCTAATTAGAATTCCACTTTGTTCAACAGAAAACCGTTCCACTTGAGGGCGTTCCTCCGTCTTTGCGTCTCAAATCATATTTTCCGATGGCTGCCCCTGGCTTTGGGACTCATTCCTCCTGGCTAGCTGTCACTAAAACATTGACACAATAGAGTGTGCCCCCACCTCCCACCCAACCCAGTGCCATGCTGTCAAGCGTGTTGTTCTAACGAAGCTCGCTGTAAGTACAAATTAAATTAATTGAGTGGAATTCTTGATTGCTGACAAATTTCGGTTTTAATTGGCTTTCCCGCCTCGAGGTGAGACTCATCTCGATGGACCCCACCGTTCTTCTTTGAATGAAATGCGATTTTAATTATTTCATAGAGTCCTTGGTCGGTCTCGAGCAAAGCCAAAGGACCAACTATTTCCGTGTGGGAACGGGAAGCCTCAAAGCTCGGACGTGTATGACCTCCGGAGCGTGTATCGTGGTCTCTGTGGAGTCGAGATGAGAGAATGTTTCGTCCTGCGGTGGATTAAGGACGGAACTGAAAAGACAAAACACAGAAAAACGTATGAAAGCAACCGCAACTGCAAGAACGCACACAAGCAGACCGGCAGACAGAGAGCCACACACAGGACGAAGGCTGTCATTAGCATATCCTTCGAAGTGGTTGCCTGTGTCTGTGGCTGAATGCCACGCCAGACTGAATGCCGAAGAATATCTGTGTCATTTCATCACTCATTCACTGCTATGTATCAAAACGATGCTGAATTACATGTTGCCCGAGCCGGGGGAGCACGAGGACGAGGACACCATTCAATGAGAGCATAACAAGCAGACAAAAGCTGGTAACCAGAATTTCCATAGTCTTCCTGCACCAGATCCGGAGATCGTGGCACCGTACCGAGTTTGTGATGTTTCATGATTAAAATGCACACCGTCCCCCTGCCTCCCCACCGCCGCTGATGTGGGTGCCTTGCACTCCTTGTATTGTCCTCTCGCTTTGATGCAGAAAACTGAGGGAATTTGTAAAACAAAAGCATTACTTGGCTGTTGGTTTATGTATTCCTTTGTTCGAATGTAGTAGCAGGCATTCATCAGGACGATGGGGGCTCTCGTGATGACGAGCAGTCTGACGGAGAGCTTAAGAGCTCTCGGGACCGTTTTGAAATTAACTTGTCACCTTGAGTAGGTGTGGCTAACTAATTTTGAAAATCATGCGACGTTGTGGCCGTGGTGCTGTGCTGTCGCTGCTGCAGCTGCTTGTATTTAATCCGATTATCACGTCCTTGCTATAGTTGGCATGTTTGTAGTGCTCGGAGGGAATTATAGGGATGTTGGAGGCTGCATACTTAGGGAACCGGGCACTAGGCTGCTATGCAAATGCGGACCACCAAAGTCTGGCGAAGCTCAAAACAGATCGATGGCAACTGGACTTCAACCCATAACCAAGGGATAAGGAGGTGTGGTGGGGGCGATCAGCAGCTGATGCAGTGCTATTAGAAGAAAAATGTCGAGGTACCCAAAATCTGTAACCTACCTCAATCGCTTGTAGAATGAACTATAATTGTGTGCTCCAACGTCTGTCAATAGACACCTTTCTGGTTCATACCGCTCTGCCACAATCCAAGCCAAGTCTACACAGAATACGTATTTCCCCACTGACCACTACAAGCGCCATCACAAGCCACAGTTTGATGTGAGGTAACATTGACGCTCTCAAAGTTAGGCACATCTGCAATAGTAACTACCACCGCACCTCGTCAAAAGCCACTCAAGAGGCCACCACAATAGAGAGAGATGATCCCTTCTCCATGTCTTACCAGTAAGTACTGAATTGCCTTGAATCTTACAGCAAAAGTTGAACTGGATTACGCTTGTCCCCCCGTATGTGATTAAAGTCTCCATTCCTCCCCAATGTCAGCCAAGATTCTTTCACAGCAACATCTCCCCCACTTACAGACTGCGTGTCCTTGGCACCGAAGGACAGTTGAAACTGTCGAACACATTCTTAAGACTTAATCACTGTTTTACTGTCGCCAAAATCTCATCAAAAGAAAGCAGAACTTCTTCTTTGTGACTGGATGACAACCGACGGCAAATTGCACAAGACGAAAGGGACCGAGCGACCAAACGACGACTGAGGAAGGACGAAAGAGGAAAAGTCAATTTTCAAAGGCTTCCTTATTTTCTTTTAGGGAAACCTTATTACCGTCCCAGGAATACTAACCAATGCAACGGTTGCGATGCTGGAAGTGGAACAAACTTTCCAACAACCGCTGCTGCCCCACCGCTCCGTCCCCTTTGGCAACCGAAAGAGGGAATTTTAATTTTTCTTCTCCGTCCTTGTGCTGGAGAAGAGTGCTGTTGCTGAAGGTAGTTGCGACGAATGCGGCGGCAGAGGTGGTGTTGTAACAAGCGACGTGACCAGAAACACTGAACAATCGGGGAATTTTAATCGAAACGTACGTAAGTACGTACGTACTGATAAGCGGCTGCTCCCAGGGATAAACTTTAAAGTGTGGCCTCGTTGCTAAGTTATTTTATTTCGATCGCATATCTGGGGAGAGAGTTCTTAAAAATTTATATCCACTAGATGGAATCGTGATAGGAGTGGATAGAGTGTGGGGTGAGTTGTAAATTGTGTTCTCGATCCGGAGGAGGGCTCAGCATGGATGGACCAAGTTTTAAACCTAACCGTTGAACACTGACATCACATCGCATTTTAATGGGAAACAATTTAGGAGACTAGTTGCGTCCGAGGGCTTTCGTTTGAATGGATGAGCTGAGCAACTCGAAGAAGCCAACGAATAAATAATTTGCAAGGGAAGACATTCTTCAGGACAAGCGGTTTCTTCATGACTTCGCTCAACTCCTTTAGTTCCATCCCCAGTCGAAATCGGTTGGTGTGTAATAACTCAATCCAATTTAATTGACAAGAATGGGAACTGTGTGAATTTGTTAAGAGACGAAGAAACAGCAAACTCATCCACAGCACTGGGTCGAGTCTCACCAGATGAGAACATGGGTTTGATACATGTACTAGGTGATTTTGCCATATGATTAATTTTCTATTGTAGTTCTTACAGATCCCGCGTGACTAGTGCCAAAGTCAAACATGCTCAGTTAAACTTGCCATTTAAACGTCGAAAGACTTACACCCGATACAAACTAGCGGCTAGCGCATCGATTAGACTGAACACAGGCGGTCTAGGTCCGTGATGGACCTGGGCCTCAGCCAACAAACCTCTCCTGTCTGTCTGTCTTTAGCCAGTCGCCACAAATTGCAAAGGCTAAGTTGGTTGAGGTTCTTCTCTACTACTGTGCAGCTTAGAGTCTGCCAATATCATACTGAATAAATTTAGAGTCACACCCAGCAACAGCGATCCACTGCTGCTTAAGCTCCTCTTCGAAAAGAGTTTCAGAAGTAGCGTCACCTTCAGGTCCTTGTAGGAGTGTGACCACAACAGGCTGGATGGTCGTCTGCAATTTTTCACATGATAGATTGATGTGAATGTGGCAAGTATGATTTTGATTACTGAACCATAATAGCAATCAATTAGCCAGGCTGCAATCAAACCTCTGAATGCAGTCACATGTATCTCGGAATACTCCTCTGATCTGCCACTAATCTCTTGACGAACGTACCGAGTATTATAGCATCCAAATTATTTGGGTCCACAAGAGAGGAGACCCCTTCAACTGCGCCAAATACCGAGGGATAAGTCTCCTTAACATCGCCTATAACACATCCTCTCTGCCGTTTTGTGTGAGCGCCTAAAACCATTCGTCAATAACCTGATAGGTCCTTATCAGTGCGGTTTCAGGCCGGGGAAGTCAACCATCGAAAAAATCTTCACATTACGGCAGATCCTGGAAAAAACCAAGAAATGCAGATCGACACCCACCACCTTTTTGACGATTTCAAAGCCGCGTATGACAGCGATGGAGAACTCTCGCTGCTCAATCAAGGTCGGTAACGAACTCACAGAGACCTTCAATATCAAAAAAGGGTTTAGACAAGGCGACGCGCTGTCATGTGGTTTCTTTAACATCATCTGGTGAAGATCGTGTAAGACTCACACGCCAACACTAGAGGCACGATCTTCAAGAAGTCGTTGCAACTGTTAGCATACACTACATTGACGTGATTGGCAGAACACAACGAGCCGTCAATGAGGCGATGGCTGGCATTGAGGTGGAAGCGGCCAAAATGGGTTTAACGTTGAATGAGGGCAAAACGAAGTATATGCTGTCATCGAGAAAGGACGCACAACATCGACGACTTGGACAAAACGTCACAATGGGCAGCTATAACTTCGAGGTAGTGAAGGACTCCGTCTACCTCGGCTCGCAAGTGAACAGTACGAACAACACCAGCATCGATATAAAACGCAGAAGTACTCTTGCCAATCGATGTTTCTTTGGGCTCAAGAGGAAATTGAGTAGTAGAGTCCTCTCTCGAAGGACCAAGCTAATATTATACAACACCTTAATCATCCCTGTCCTGCTCTATGGTGCGGAGCCATGGACAATCTCAAAAGCGGATGAAGAAGCACTTGGTCTTTTCGAGAGAAAAGTTCTGCGTTCAATCTTTGGTCCTATCTGCGTTAATGGTTATTGGAGAAGAAGATTCAACCACGAAGTGTACGGGCTGTACAGCAACATGAGCCTAGTCAGGCGTCCACGACTTCAACGCCTAAGATGGCTGCGTCATGTATAGCGCATGGACAACACTGCTCAAGCCCAAAGAGTCTTCGACTCCGAACCAGTGGGACAACGCAATAGAGGACGCCCACGGAACGGATGGCGCACCCAGGTGGAGAAGGACATCAATCAACTTGATGTGTGCAGTTGGAGACAGCTGGCTAAAGATCGTGCCGGCTGTAGAGGCTTACTGGTTGAGGCCCAAGGTCCACCCCGGACTGTAGCGCCACCAGAAGAGGGACAATATAGGACCCCTACGGAACCGATGGCGCACCCAGGTGGAGAAGGACCTCAATCAACTTGGTGTGCGCAGTTGGAGACAGCTGGCTAAAGATCGTGCCGGCTGGAGAGGCTTAATGGTTGAGGCCCAGGTCCACCCCGGACTGTAGCGCCACCAGAATAAGAAGAACTTATTTGGGAACAGGAACACTGTGTCATACAGGAAAATTGCAAACCTAACGAACTCTCTCACACAGCTATTTCCACATGGAGATTCCCCATCTGTACCTCTTACTACTGCACAAGATCACCATATAATTTAAACCATTGACATTACTAATCATCTGATGGCACCTTTTGCTTTATGGTTCAATCACGATGGCCTACACTTGGCCCTAGTCAAACTGAGCCGACTTTCAGGACGGTGGTCTGGACACTGCGCTTCCAATTGCGAACAATCCTTCAGATGAAGTCAATACTGCAATCACCTTAGCAGAAATTGCTGAGACGAGAACGAAGAGGAAACCATTCTTTACCTCCCCTGTTGTTTCAGTGCCTTAGCCTAAAGTCTTACTTGTTCGACAACTTGATCGAGCTAAGTAAAATTAAAATCAACCATCTCCATCCTTTAGTTAAGACCACCAACTGGCTTGGCTTAGTCGATAAATGCGTCGACTCCCATGCAGAGGGTGCCAGGTTGGGTACCTGAATTTACCACCTTTGATAATTCACGGCTCCACCTCTTTCGAGTCACTGACAATGCTCAAAGAGTACTCCTGTCTAGAAAAAGCTTCTCAACTTCGCCGTTCGGAGTCGGCAGTAAACTGTAGGTGCCTTCCACTCGTGAAAGAACAATTGCACGCACAACACGATTGGTTGCTGAGATGCTAGGCGCTGGTCCGCCTCGGACTGTCGAGCCACCCATATTATATTATATAATGATTAGATCCACGTCGTTACACAACTGCCTTCGCTGACCTTAGTGTGACTGCTGTATGCTGTATGGAAATAAAGCCACATTCGCGGTGCACTAGGTGGGGCTTGAAGATGACCGAGAGAAGAACGTTACCGTCAGTGGCTCCCATTTTCATCAAATGATTTCGAATTGGTCATCATCTCGTTCCAGCCAGGTCGAGATAAGATTAAGTTAGATCGAAATCTAGGAAAGTAAGAGACATCTGGTTGATTGGACTGTCGGCGAGGCATACATTTTTGAAACTGAGACTAGACGCACTCTTGTTTAAAATTACTTTATAAGGATAAGATTTTAAAGGATGAGTGTCGAAGCTGAGAAATGCCACCAACAATTTAATGATAAGGGAGTGGGGGAGTTCCTTACTGAAGATGTCTGCCCCGGAACATCTATCTATGAAAGCCGCATAATGCCAAGGTAACCAATCGCATTCACATTTATAGTTGAAGCTTATTTCAAATCAGTTATGCGACGAGTCTCGTCACACGATATTCGAGTAACAATCCTCTGGACAACTCTGGACAGCAAAAATATCTAAGAATGTATATTTCACATACGCCTGAATGTCCGCAACGAACATAGAATACCAGTAAATATTCCACATACGACAGAGTGACTTTATTTCTATGCAATTCCATAGCAGTTATGTTTGAGACACAATGTCTTCTGTCACTTGAAATCAAAGCGACTGTTTATCAGTCGAGGTCAAATCAAGACTGGTATGGCACCTTCTGGAGCAGGAGAAATAAATCCGTGGAATTGCAGAAACATCGTATGTGACAACTTCTTAAAACCTGTAAATTAGAATTTAGAATTTGAAGGTCCTAAAAGAAAGCCAAAAATGATACTCGATTAAAACAGTAGCAAAGAATAAGAATAAACAACGAACAGAAGAACGAAGAGATGACATTTGGCTTGTTTTCAAAACAGTGTGGATATGACAAAATTTGCAGGATATATTTGCGAAATACTCCACATTTTTGACGTCAACAGAACCGAAAAATGTTCTCCCTACAACCGTTGGCTGAATAATTAGCCTTGGCAGAAACCCAGAATCGTTCACAAGATGCACAAATCATACGAAATTTTCAATCGCGTAGTGGAATTGAAAGTATGATGGTCCAGCCAGTTACACCAAATGTTGAAAGTTTCCAGTAAAAGCTCACAATTCTGGGAGAATCAAGCACAGACAAATTGTTACGATGTCCAGAAGAAGACCACGAAGAAAGCCAACACGAAAAGTCTGTACAGAATGGAAAGAGGCAGCTTGGGGTTAACATTCAGTAGTTATAACTCATTGAGATAGATGTACATCCTACAAAAAAAGTCAAATGAATGAATAAATATGGATTTATAATGAAAAAAGAAATGGTTTTCTTTATTTCTAATTAACCATTAATACACATTTTCTATGCTCACCCGGGTCCGAGGCGGGCCTGAGCCTAGCTTCTCAGCAACCACTCGTGTTGTCCCTGCCATTGTTCTTTCACGAGTGGAAGGGACCAACAGTTTAATTCCGACTCGAAATGGCAAAGTTGAGAAGCTTTTTCTAGACAGGAGTACTCTTTGAGCATTGTCAGTGACTCGAAAGAGGTGGAGCCGTGAATTATCAAAGGTGGTAAAGTCGGGTATCGAACCTGGCACCCTCTGCGTAGGAGTCGAGGCACTAACCACTACGCCACGGCGACCTCGGGTTTAGCTGCAATAAATAGAACGGGGTACATGGCAAAATCTGTTTGGAAATTTGGACCCAAAAAAAAAGGTCAATTTTTTTTCGAAAATGATAAATATGTTTGTTGCTTGTTTCTCAAGCCTTGATAATCAGCCATTACCACTTCTGTCGATGAAGCCGCGTAACTTGTCATCGTTGGTATGTGTATTAATACAATGCTCAATTGGAACGAGCACACATTTGAGGTCGCCAAAAATGCTGCAAAATACTTGAGTTTCCTTATTCGACGCAAGAAATGTTTCACCCCCTCTTGATAAGGCTGACATCCGCTCCATGCTTGAGTACAGCACTTATTTCTGGTATGTGCCCCCAAGACCGCCGTGCACCTACTAAGTAGGTGAGCGATAAAACTTATATGAGACAACAATATTGCAGAGTCATTAGACTCGGTCGCAACAGTCGCCTATCTAGGAATGCCCATAAGTATACCTTAAGCCTACTTTCAGGCATACGACCAATGGAGGATCTGAGCCTCAGCAATTGCTGCCTTTCATCATTGACGGTCCTGGGCACGCTGGTTCCAGTCATTCAGACCAAGTTGTCTCGCATCCGCGATTACTTAGTCTTTAAGCCTCAGGTTAGGTCTTCCACTCCTTCTCGAATCAGATTGCTCAGATTCGAAGACCCTCTAAGCAAGAACGTCGGTGTCCATGAGCTCGGTGTGGCCGCGATGTGACTACAAGCACATCCTGGTACAGCTCGTAGAGTTCTCGGTTATGTCTTCTGCTCCATTCACTTCGCAAATGTGACCATACATACATGTACAAACATGAAAACGATATAATCAAAACTCCATCCCATTTGAGGAAAATATCTCCAAATCAAATTATGAAATGCCGCATAATGAAAAGTTGACCAACCATGTCCAAGATTGAAAGCCAAACAATATTTTTGATCATAAGACTAAGCCAACTTAAAGTTTTTCAAATGAGTACAGCTGCGAGACTAGTCACTCGAAGTGCGAGTGTCAATCCTCCGGAGAACACATTTAAAATAACACGTATATTTGAAACTACAGTGTATATTTCACATAAGTCTGAATGTCTGCAACGAACAAAAATAGCAGAAAATGTTCCACATACGACAGAGTGACTTAATTCCTATGCCATTCCGTAGCGGTTGTGTTTGAAAGACAATGTTTTCTGTCACTTGAAATAAAAGCGACTGAACATTCATATCACATCAAGGTTAACTTGCTCCATGTTGACTATGAAAGAATCGCAAATTACGAAAACTGTTACCGCTGAACGATAACCGCTTCTTCTGAAAATAAATTAAGAAATTGAGCGGGGTCAAAAATGTGGTGTTTCAGCCGGTTTTCTCATGTACTTTCATTTAACTGACTACACAATCTTAGGACAGGATCCTATGCCGACATTTATCTTCTGACTGCAAGCATGTGACTACTGTAAAAGGCTTCATCTCAAAGTATTCGATAAACATGTATATTGTTATATAATAATAAGTGTTTTCTAACTTTATCTTCTTCGAAAGATAAAAATTCATGCTTTTCAGCTTGAATGTATGATAGCTCGCTTGGTTTCGAGCTTGGTATTGGTTGTAAGGACGCTCGACCTCTTCCTCTTGTACTAGCAGTTGGTAAGGTCGTGTTTCGTCCAGCTTACGTGAGAATTATAAAGTGTTTGGATAATAAGTGAAGAAAAAAATAGTCGTTAAATAATAAAAAAAAAATATTAAAAATTTAACAATTTTTAAACAGATTGTTTTAATTTATCCGTCAAGGTTCGCCTGAACTTTTCCGTTACTATATTTATATAACTAAATCATTTTCCTAGTAATCCTGTTGTGTTCATTTACTTGCATATACTTCGAAAAAGCTTTCAATTACACAAATTGTTATACACTCATTAGTTCCCTCTTCACAGATAACAAAAATATCGAACGAGGTTGAAATAGTTTAGTAATTATAGTAGTTTTTGTGAAATCTTGTTCAAAGCATCACATATAATATACCAAGTACAAACTTAGGTAGGTAGGTAGGTAGGTGTGGGATTTGCTTCACTTAGACCTTTAAGGTCCATTGTGCTTTCACTTCATTGGTTTGACCCACTAGACTAGTTCTCACTTACCTTCCGTCAATGTGTGTATTTAACACCTATTACCAGTTGATGGTTTTTAGAAACTTAATGATGTCCTTTATGTTTATTTTTTTTTTTTATAATTTGCGCTTGCTCAAGGGATTGCTAATACCCTTATGTGTCCGGGGTCAAGACACAGCACGGGCCGAAGTTATAGAGGGAGAAAGGGAGAGGAGGTAGGTGTGCACATTGGTCTTAAATATCTGCGTGTTGTAGTCTGTGGGAAATATTAGTTTGGGAAGAGCATTCCATATTCGTGCAGTGCGGCTGAAGAACGAGCCTCTGAATTTAACTGTGCGTCCGAAAGTAGGCTTAAGGGTATACTGATGGGCATTCCTGGCGAGACGAGTATTGCGGGTGAATTCATGGAGAGGAGGAATGCAGTTGGCTAGCTCACTTGAGCATCGTTTGTTGAAATAACGATAAAACACGGACAAAGAAGAGACGGTACGTCGATGTTCGAGAGAATCTAATGACACTGCCATATTGTTGTCCCCTATAAGTTTTATCGCTCGCTTTTGGATTCGATCAAGTAGGTGCAGTGTGGTCTTGTGGGCACCAGACACCAGATATGAGCGTTATACTCAAGCTTTTGGCGGATGTACGCCTTATAAATTAAAGCCAAATCAGAAGGGGTGAAATATTTCTTGCATCGATTAAGAAAACCTAAACATTTCGCAGCATTTTTGGCGACCTCAAATATGTGATCGCTCCAACTAAGTGTTGTGTTGATACACATACCAAGAATGGAAAGTTTTCCGGTTTCATCGACACAAGCGCCATTCATGGATAATGGCTGATTATCAAGGGCTCGCTTGAGTGGCATCCTCGCTATTTCTTCCAGACTGTTGTGGAAATAGCTGGTTACGTATTTTCTTCTTATCTCTGCAAGGACCGAGGTAGTGTAGCACAGTTTCCTCTTCCGCCTCGTCCCTGCAGCTTCTGCAGAAGTCATTGTAGGGTGCGCCAAGCCTCCTGGCCTGATAGACAACTAAGCAATGGCCGGTAATTACGCCTTCTGATTTATTTATATTCTTCCTGTGAGATTCTAGGAGAGCTTCAGATCTTGATGGATCTTATGTAGGCCACATCGTTTTCGATGAGCATGTGACCAATTCCGCCCATCTACGGTTGGTTTTGTTTATGGCGTCTGCCATTAGATGTACAAGCTTAAGTTAGTCTGGATAAAGCACTCAAATGTTTGAAATGATTGATTTTTCTTTGCTTTTTCTTTATTTCTACATGCGACTGAACATACCTTTACACTACTAACGTATTTATTTCTAGCAAGGATGAGGATATGCTTGAAAGATACAGGCAGCGATATCTATATCAGATTTCTAATTCTGTGTATATAACTGGGTTGAGTGGCTTAAGAGTAATTTTTGTGGTTACTGGCATCGATGATTGGTTCAAGCTTACTAGTGTGTATGAAAGGTTGAAAAGAGTGCATTGCATCACTACAGCTTCAATGCTTTTTCACCAAAATCTGCTTAGAAATTCTGTCTTTCATCGGGAAGAACGTTCAGTCAATTAGAACTCTTCTCTCGTTACTGTCTTCTTCTACTCCTGCATCTCCATCGAATGCCCATTGAAGAGAAATATTTTCTCGTGAATGTGAAGTACTCCGAATTCTACAGATAGAGATGGAAATTCCATCTGATTGTTGTTCCAAAAAGGTTGCCGGAATTTCATAAAACAATGGCATCCCATTGAATGGCATTAATTCTCAGAACTGACGAGGTGCTTCATATAACCGAGAAACAACGATTCACCGAATCCATACACTCCTCCTTGTCGTCGGTATTCGCATTCCCCTTCAAAGGCGAATTTCAGAAATCCTCCCACCCATCACAACCACACCTTTTAGCGTTGAAGGGCAAACATTGACACCCTCGGTCTCATCCTCTCACCGCTTCCTCGTGGAATTCTGGCGAATAGTCTCCCACGCTGAGCTTGAGGTTCCTGAAACTCGTGTCCTCCTGTCATAATTAATCCACGCCCGATCGATGTGATGGCTTGTTGTTTGGCATGCAGATCGAAAATTTTTCTAAGAACCGCGTGAATCAAAGAATCGGGTTGATTATGCCGCACACCTCCACTCGGAGGATATGATTTGATTTCACATTCACTTGACATCCGCCCTCAGCTCGTGCACGATGGGTTTTGATGAAATCCATTAGCCTTGACGTGGAATGTTTGCGATGACAGCGCTGACGGTTATGGTGAACCCAAGATTCCAATCTTCTGAGAGTGTTTTTTTTTTTTCTTTTTGTTTTGTTTCTTCGTTTCTTTAGCATATCTGCTGCTCGGCGGATTAAATGGAATTTCAACTGACGTTAGATAAAAGCAACCGAGCAACCTAAATTTGAAAAACCGTCATCAGCGTCGCCAGAATGTAACGTTGTTGGCTTTTAACGAAACAAGATTTCACAGGGTGGCACAATGAAATCTCTGATTTTTTTTATTTTTAAAAATTGTACTCAGTTTGTCT
This sequence comes from Eristalis intricaria, assembly GCA_964034865.1. Lineage (NCBI taxonomy): Eukaryota > Metazoa > Arthropoda > Insecta > Diptera > Syrphidae > Eristalis > Eristalis intricaria. The sequence continues at coordinate 53,828,439 of OZ035876.1, forward strand.
ATGAAGCAGTCCAGGATCAGGATCACGACTTTGCAGTGATATAATTGGGAACGACATATACTTTCAATGGAATGGTGCGGAGATGGCGTACGAAGGCGCTTGAAATGAGTCATTAGACAATCAAGGGACTCGGGGGCTTCTGGGTTCGAGGAGGGCCTTAACGGCCGAATCTGGAGTGACTTGGGTTGCCTGACTTCGACGAGGGCGCCAAATTCAGACTGAAGATTGAAGAAATTATATCGATCTGGCAGCCTTTTATGTTTACTTGAATAGGAGAACACAAGACTTCTCTGCTCTCGTATTACCCACATCCGTTCAAAAACAACGACGTTCAACGAAGCAGTGGAATTTGGAGGAAAGTTCCATCGAGATCAATACCCAGCTCGAAGAAGTGACTCCAAGCTCGAGGTGTTTTAAAAGTTCTCACACGTCTTACGTATAATTGATGTAAGCCTTGAATGTCCTTTCTTTAAAAAGTGATCACCGCTTGGCTGGTCGGTATGTGGCAACCGAAACACGGTAGCGTACCAGTACAGGCTCGGGGAACGTTGCACTGAAATATCAGGAAATCCATATCAAAGGAACAAACTAAAAATAAACAAAGAAACAAACTCTCAAAAATAGAGTCCTCTCAACGAAAATAGTCTCGGTGGCGTATGTGGAATATTTTTTTTTTATTTACTGGGGCGTATGTGAAACATTTTTCGACTGAAGGTAGTCGAATGACGACCGATCCTGGTTTTTCTTTTAAACCCTTGCTGTTCATTGTACGAGTTATAATAAAATGTTGACAACCGTAGTGAATTGTTCAAAGGCTGTATTCCAAATATGACAGTGAGTTAAGGTATGCATCCCTTCTGTTTCGTTTCAATTTATGATACATAGAAAAAGTAGGGTTTTGTACGATTTTAGTTTTCGTTTTCAACAAATTCGTGAACATTTTTGAAATATAACAGCAAACAGACTCTCTAGTCGGTAATGTAGACGAAGTTTATAATAAATTTCAAGTCGAGGTAGTGCTCCCAGTGATGGGGGTACCCTATATAGCATAAGGCACCAGCCTTTTTTACTGGAACGACCTACCTACAGGGCCTAGCTTCTCAGTAACCAAGCTCTTTCGAGGCAGTTATTGCTCTTTGAGCATTGTCAGTGGCTCGAAAGAGGTGGGACCGTGGAGAGTATTTTCGGTCGTACCGGGAATCGAACCTGGGCAGGGAGGTTAATTTGCGGGAGTGTCAACAGTTATTACTCTTTGAACTTTGTCAGTGACTCGAAAGAGGTGGGACCGTGGAGAGTATTTTCGGTCGTACCGCTAATCGAACCTGGGCAGGGAAGGTTAATTTACGGGAGTGTCAACGCACATACCCACAACGCCAAGCCGCTCATAGTTGCAATGCAAGTGGAATACAGAAGGGTTTCAACCAATTCTTAAGACGACTGGATGGCGCAGTTGGTAGAGTGGTTAGCTGAGTTCCCCTGTTCGAATCCCAGTGAAGGCAATGTTAATACGCTTTCATCTGGTTTTCAAATGCAGTAAGGACCAATATGGTCTACTTATGCTGGTTAATGCACTAGCAGCCCCCCTAGCGAACCTAAGCCTCTACACAATGCTTGCCCAAACTCCTTTCGTCGGCTTGTTTGGACATTATGGTTTCTTGACGGGTTCTTTTTCGGAAAAAATTATTACGCTGTGAGTCCTGCCGTGTCTATTATGTTTATTGAACAACATCGCTTGGGGCCATTCTTTGTCTTGTACACTGAGAAGATCTTATCCATCGCATCTGTCGGTTTGTTGTCATATAGAATATAATAACGGTGAAAACATCTAGTACCAGTTACTAGCGACACTGTGAAGGTTAAAAGAGCAAATGCAAATAAAAGGAAAACAAAGAATCAAAAAATCATCAAAAACACAGTGCCACATAGTTCGAGCAACAAAACTAGGACCGGTGGCGTATGTGGAATATTTTTGTTTTTTAACTCGTTCTTTCTAGGGCGTATGTGGAACATAACTTACACTAACATATTTTTCGAGGAAGTTGCAATGGTTGTAGCGACACGGGAATGTTTGTGTTGATAAAATGTTCGGTTAGGATAAGTAGGCGGGTTGCTAGTGCTTTCACCAGCACACTTAGACCATGTTGGTCCATTGTGATGGCCCTAGTCAAACTACTACCACTGATTATTTACTTTATTCACTGATATTAACTTTGCTTTCGCTGGGATTAGAACCGAGGACTTGGCTAACCAGGGGCAGTCATCCAGTCGTTTGAAATAATTTGAGCGAATGTTAAGGCTCCGTAACTTTTTTTCGATTTGATTACCTGAGTCCTCTTTTCCAATCAAAGTTTGAAATTCTGAGAGGAATAGACGTAGGACTGCCCCTGGTGCAAGTGCCGGATAATCAAGTCTATGTTTTGTTGTTTTGTCGTCAAAACTGGAGCTTTTTTAATTTCTGTTCAGTCTTTGATGGACCTGGGTCTCAGCCAATATGGCTCTTCATCCATCACGATCTTGTGCTAGTTCCAGCTACGCACAGTCAGTTGATTGAGGTCCCTTTCCAGCTGTGCGTACCACCGGAAGAGTCATATTGCTTTACGGCGCTGTCCCACAGCGCTGGAGTCGAAGACTACGAGCCGGGTCATTCTGAGGTCTGAGGTTAGAGTCGAACTCGTTTGGCCAAACAGAATTCGCTTAAGATGTTTTATGTGTGTTGAGAGAAATCGAAACACATCCGCCCTGTTCATCAGACTTTGGCACTTCTGATCATTATTTCGTTCAATCGGCTCTAGTAGAAACACAAAATGGAGAGCAGCCTTATTTACTTACACAAATAAAATTGTATAAAAAAAGCTTGAGCCTCAAAAGGAGCTTACTTCTGTGCATATGAAGTGCATCAATGGTGCGGTCTTATGCATTTTGTTTTATCCATTTATATGAGGTCAGTTTCATCTTTCATAAGGTCTCTACGTCTAACGTACATCCTTGTAAGGGACCAACGTGGCCAGCGGAGAAACCTATTCCTTCACAGAAAATTTCTTTCTACAAACTCCCCTTCCACCTCTGTCATCGTCAGTTCACAGAGATCACTATCTAATTCGGGATCGGCTTAGCCACCCGTCTCTAAACATAACATCGAAATATCCTATTTCTGATATGTGCTGATAGGAAATGCTGGACTATTGCTAGACTATTGGACTATATACTTACTTCCTTTATACCTTCGGGCCATCTTGAGTCTTGACTTTGAACACTCATTAAGTCCTCCTCTTCGCATTCACCCACGAACGCACTCCTCCACTCCGTAAAAAAATGGACTCAAGCTTTGGCACTCTAAAAAAAACTGCATAAAACCTCGCAAATCAAATTACGTTACACCCTGTGCTTGTGCATGAAAACAAAAACCTCCGAATGGATTTCCATTTGCATTTGCTCCATTCCGTCCACCTTCACCGCACGAGGAAAGATTGCGCATAACCAAGACCCGAAGGGATGCGAAGATTCTATCCATTATGCCGCCCTCCTCACCCCGAACAACGAATCAGGACAACATATTCTCCCCCGACGTCGTCGTTGGTCGTGCCGTCTCTCTGCGAAATGCATTGCTTTGTTATTCAAATTCCCAGCATCCTGTTGCTGTTTCGCAAGCAGCCAAGTAATTTATAAGCAAATGCAAATCTTTCCTTATCTTGGCTGACGCTGCCGGTGTCCTCTGATGAGAGGAGGTAAGATGCAACTGAGGGATCCCTGGTCATCTCTTTACTCCGTCAGCTATGCACGTTACAGCTGGAATGAGTGATGACATGCAAGTGAGTGCTAAAGAGCCATTCTGAGGTCTTAACCTCTGCCATCGGCGCGTGTACGTGTATGTTTAATGTTGAACAGCCCCATTCAGATCCACATTGTCTCGTGCGAGAATGAAACTTCGGAAGGATATTCTCGACGACAGCACCCTTTGAGCCCATCCGAAGCCATTGAAAACCAAAGAGAATCGTCATGCATTCGGAACATCCTTGCAGTAGTTCATTCTCATTTCGGATTTGATTACTCCACTCAACTGCATGCCATAGGGTTTCTCATTAAGTCCCAAATATGCCTGACATACGACAGTAATTGGAGAGTAATTGATTTTTGGGAACGCACGGTACCTGAGTGCGTATGTGTGCGGTGAGTTATTGCATTCAAAGTGACGACCTGCATGCAGACAGATGTTAAGAAATTAATTGAATTCATCGGAACGAGTGCAGATGGTGATAATCCGCATCAAAGTTCAGTTAACGCAAATGGATTTGACTAAAGGGAACAAGGACTTGCTTGTAACAATTGGCTTTGTGTTTCCCGCCCCAGGACGAGGGGGTGAACTCTTATTCCGAAGACGTCATTTCGTAACATGGCCTCGGGATACCTGCACTCGACGAGGATGACTCGTTTAGAGGACGACAGTAGACAAAGACGAATGAATTTAATTGATTTCTATTGTTGCTCAGAATGACAAGATTTTGCTTGTGTTTCGACTTGTGGGCGGATTCAAATTAAATTCGATTGATGTTGTGATTACATCGTCGAAGTGTGAACAGGAGAACTTTGATGGGTCTTGTTTCTTGAGTTGGCGTCTTTGTGACAGCGCAGGGTGAGAGATTCCTTCAAGGCAAAGCTCATCAAATTGGCGCGTGATATAAGGCGTAGTATTCATTTTTCAGACTCATCATCGACTTTAAATCACCGGCTGCCATCCGCATTCAATGCAGATTCTACAAGAACAGCCTCAGATGTGGCCTCGCCCCACAGTGTGTTACTTTGCACAATCTAGCGAAACTTAATTTAAAGTCTACCGAATGACAAAAGTTTGTGTCAAACAAGAGCTAAAGACCAAGGTCTTAATTTTCTGCGAGAAAAAAAAAATCGTGGAAACGGTATTTACCATTGTGTGACATCGCAAATAGCAAACATTTTTGAACAAGAGAAATGTGAAACATTAATTGCATTATGTGACTCAAATTCATCGTATTCGTGTCATTCATCGTACGTAGCTATCCCTCTATCATTTTTTACTTCCTTGACTGTTGTTTAAAGTATCTTTTAAGTAAGTTTGACCAACCTCAGCAAGTGGTAACTATTATCGTTTAGCTTGAAGGTTGTTAAATGATCGGGTTTTTTATATTGTAACATTGTGTTTAATTTTTCAAAGTGTATCCCCATCTATCCATCTTCTTCTTCTCCTTTTTCTGGTGGCGCTATAGTCCGGGGTGGACCTGGGCCTCAACCAGCAAGCCTCTCCAGCCAGCACGACCTTTAGCCATCTGTCTCCAACTGCGCACACCAAGTTGATTGATGTCCTTCTCCACCTGGGTGCGCCATCGGTTCCGTGGGGGTCCTCTATTGTCCCATTGGTTTGGAGTCGAAAACTCTTCGGGCTGGAGCCGTGCTGTCCATGCGCTCTACATGACCCAGCCATCCTAGACGTTGAATCCGTAGACGCCTGACTAGGCTCATGTTGCTGTACAGCCCGTACATTTCGTCGTTGAATCTTCTTCTCCAATAACCATCAAGGTAGATAGGACCAAAGATTAAACGCAGAACTTTTCCCTCGAAAAGACCAAGTGCTTCTTCTTCCGCTTTTGAGATTGTCCGTGCTTCCGCACCATAGAGCAGGACAGGGATGATCAAGGTGTTGTATAATGTTTGCTTGGTCCTTCGAGAGAGGACTCTACTACTCAATTGCCTCATGAGCCCAAAGAAACAGCGATTGGAAAGAGTAATTCTGCGTTTAATGTCGGTACTCGTGTTGTTTGTACTCTTTACTGGCGAGGGAGAGGCAGACGAAGTCCTTTACTACCGCGAGCCTACCGACCTGCCTATGGTGACGTTTTGGCCAAGTCGTCGATGTTGTGCGTCCTTTCTTGATGACAGCATATACTTCGTTTTGCCCTTGTTCACCGCTAAACCCATTATATAGCCACGAGAATATAACGGGATGTATCCATCTCCAGATGTTATTTACTACCACCCCCGGACTATGTGCATTTTTATATCATTTCCAAGAAAGGATTAATTTGAGAACTGATACAAACGCTTCCCTAAGCTTAAGGATAAGTCATTATCTGTTATCTGCAACGCTGCACTCTTAAGAAAATTAGCCTAGACTTTTTGAAAGCTTATCCAACCAAGACCGAGGTGGTCCTGTCCACAAGGAGATACAAACTTCCAGCCATCACTCCACCAAAGCTGTATGGGCAAGAATTAACTTCCACTGATCGAGCGACGACACACTTGTAATTGTCGACAGTAACCTTAACTGGAGATTTAAAATACAGGAGAACACCAGGAAAGCATGGATTGCACTTTACACCTGCAAAAAAATAGTTGGGCCTGGAGGAAGACACAGGCTCTGGTGTTCGCGTAAGGTTGCCTAAGCTACCAAAGCCATGCGGCTCCCAAACCACTGCAGTGTTCTCCAGGCAGAAGAAGCAGCTATTCAAGACGCAGCCCTCTATAAATGATCCCGATTGACGGAAGATCTATTGTTATTTACATAGATATTCAGGCGGTCATAAAGGCTCTGGAAACAACATCGGTTAATTCCAAGATGGTAAAACTCTTCCACTGATATCTAAGAGAGATTGATGAAATGTAATCTTTCTCTGTGTTGGGTCCCTAGGCACAAGGGTATTCCGGGCAACGCAAGAGCCGAAGAAGTAGGAAGAAGAGGGGCCACTCTCACAAAATCAGGAGACACCTCATCCTTTAATCAAAGCGTTAAAGTCAATTCCAACCGTAGATGGGCGGAACTGGATGCAGGTAGCTCGTCGAAAATGATGTGGCCTACATTACACAGGAAGAATAATAGTAAAGCAGTAGGCATAATTACCGGCCATTGCCTAATTGGCTATCAACCCAGGACGCTTGGCGCACCCTACAATAACTTCTGCAGAATCTGCAGGGACGAGGACAAGGAGGAAGCTGTGTTACACTACCTTGGAACCTGCCCGGCCCTTGCGGGCATGAGAAGAAAATACATGGGCAGATATTTCTTGAAGAAATAGCGAACATAAACATAAAGGCCATCCTTAGGTTTCTAAAAACCACCAACTGGTTATAGGTATTAAGTACACACACTGGCGGAAGGTAAGTGAGAACTAGTCTAATGGGTCAACGAAGTAGCGGTAAAAGCTGATGTAGTGACAGCACAATGGGTAAGGAAATCCCTTGGGGATCTTTGCCAGTCATACCTACCTAACGACCGGAAATCTGGGTTGAGTCTTAGTTCAGTCTTGAGCTGTCCGTCCCCGATACCCTACCCACATTTTTTTTTATTAAATCAAGTTTTAAATAAAACACGCTATTGCAGCTCAGATACTTTGTTACATTTTACTCTCCCTAAGTCGAAACTCTCTCTCTCTCTAATTCTAACAAATTATGGTATTCCGTGAACATTACTTAGGAATACACTGTATTAAATTGAAAATCGGTGAAATTTGTATTTTACTCAAAAGAGCCTACATACTGTCACATGGTCAATTGTCCGAGGAAGGAAAATAAGAGAGCAGAGAGCCATTTTAGAAAGAAATCTTATTAAAAAAAATAATACGATAAGAGATCTATTGAACAGATTTTGAATTTCATGAGATCCATATCCGCACCATAGGAGGAACCCACTACCTCAAGAATGTATTGCGCTTTTAAAGACTCCCCAAGTTTTCCACCAAATAGCAGTTCCGATGAAAACGCCGCTGCGAGCGACTAACTTCAAATCAAAGAAAACAAACATAAATTGGATCAACAAATAAGTAATTATAAAAAATTTTCTAATCTTTTATTTACGCTTCACTTACAAACAAGCTTTGAAGAAGACGACATAGCCCTTAAAAAGCTAAAGAACATGAAAGTCCAGGCGAAGATGGCTATGCCATTAGAGGCTTACTTGACCAGTATCTAGAGCAAGTAGTAATCATATCATCAACGGAATTTCGGATGACCAACCGACGAGTAAACTCCTGGAAAATCTCCTAAAAGCCCAAAATTAACCACAATTAGTCTAGGAATTCGCCTAAAACAGCCACCAGCGACCCCTGACTGTCCTTTCGTTATTTTTGCCTTAATTTGATCTGATTTCCCGCCCGGCAGGCACCATTCACTTCTGCTCACTCATTTGTTCCGCACGAGCTGGTGCAGGAGCCGCAACCCCATCCGCTGATCGGAGTCTGTTTTGGGCCCCTCATCCACATCCACATCCAATTTGTATGTGTATGTGTGGGAAGTGAGTTGTGGAAAAAAATGTTACGTATACGCCCTGTTTTTCACAAGCTGCACATGGGGCATGTCCACAAAAATATTAATCCTTCCTCTTGCAGCAACTTTAATTGTATATCCCTAATCATCGTGTCCAGTGAGGTCTAATGCCTTTTTACACCGAAAACTAATTGGCATGTACCAGTGCATGTTCCAGCTTGGCAAATCAACTGCAGAGCAAATATCGAGGATTTTTCTCCGCTTCTGAATTCTGCATGCCCATGAACTGACAGACACAACCTACAGCCAGTGAAGCCTGTGTCAATAATGACCATGCCCAGAGATGACTGTCCCCCTACTCCGCGTCGCATTTCGAGTTCAATATGTTGGTCAACATCAAGAGATATTCAGTCAACGAATGAAATCTGACCTAAACTCACAGTCCCGCTTCCCTCTCTGAACGTTGCCAGAATGCAGACTTCGTTAAGCAGCCCCTTCCCCCTCAGACAACAAATGAATGATGGATGTGGCATGTGCCATGTGAGAAGCTCGACTGTTTTGTAAATATTTTTCTGCCTGAGCCATGTGCACCGAATGTACGCATCAAGAGCAATCCCTTGTGAGTCGACAGCCGCTGTTGTTTTCGCACGACACATCGCGGCTGTTGTTATTCCGAAACACGAAATCCCAGTCATTCATAATTTACCAGCCTGAGCAACACAACAAAACAGTCACCAATTTAATTCAAAAACTGAAAAATGAAACAAAACAAAACTATTTACGATTTAGAGGCCATCTGCAAGCACAAGTTGTAACAATTTGCTCCCTCGCCCCCTCCGACAACCGGGAACAAGGACAATTCGCTTCGCTTGAAAAGTGAAATGGAAAACTTTTGTTTACAGTTTATCCTGAAAAGTTCCGCAGTTCAGCGCTTATCGTTGTCGTTCTTGGCGTACAACTTTTCGCAAGAAACCGCCGCTGAAAGGATATCAAGTTATAAATATACATGCCGCCACCGCACACACAATCGTGGGGCTTCCCTCCATCCACCCGCCGCCAGGGAGCGTATTCCACGCGCAGCTGGCGAACACAAAAGGCCTTATTTACATCGAATAAACGAAATCCACACGAGTTACACAAATACAATCCGACGAACCGTCTGTGAAGAGAGCAAAGATGATGGAATGATGAGGCTCCCTGGCTGGGGGAATGGACGCTCTTTCATAAATTTAATATTCCACAGATACGGTCTCGAAATGATCTTCGCATTGGCATTCCAGACGGATCTCTTGGAAAATGAACCAACGCTCCGCCCTGAAAAGGACATTCCACGAGTATTTGCTTATGCCAATAGGGCTCATCGCTAACTCGCCCACGCATCTTGGGTGGCATCCACATCTAGGAGCAATCATAAAAGCGGACTCCCCATCCGGCGGAGGACATGAGGAAAATACCGAAAAATCGATGACACAGCGTGGAAGACGTGTGTGTCCCCAATCGACGCTCCACATGGGGATTAATTAAATTTCGCCTTGAAACTGAAAAGCGGGGCGTATACGTAACATTTTTTCTTCTCTCAACTCACTCACCTGCAGGAAGGACACGGGAAGCCAATTGTATCCCCGCGCACACACAAATTGGATGCCGATGAGAAGGGCCTCAAATCAGACTCCCAGTAGCGGATGGGGCTGTGGCTCCTGCACCAGCTCGTGCGGAACAAATGAGTGAGCAGAAGCGAATGGTGCCTGCCGGGCGGGAAATCAGATAAAATTAAGGCAAAAATAACGGAAAGACAGTCAAAACGAAGGGGTTGCTGATGCCTGTTTTTTGGGGCGAATTCCTAGACTAATTGTGGTTAATTTTGGGCTTTTCGGAGATTTTCCAGGAGCTCCCCGCCCGCCAAAGATGCCGGGGAAAATGAAATGCAAAGGCAATTAGCCAGACAGGCCTGGGTGTCTGTTGCTGGCTCGTTAGTTTGTGATGGGCGCCTCTTTCTGTGCCGCCAGGTGAGAAGCCAAGGGGTCTGTGCGACACTTGGTTGGGGTTGTGTTACCTTTTGAAATTGCTTTTGATTACGGAAGGGTTCAGATACGTAGGGAATTCTGAAATTAAATGAGAGGTGACTGGATTTAAGACGCTACTCAGGGAGTGCAGGCACAGCGTCGCACACTTTTTATATCCCTTCCGCTTTCAAGCCCAGCAATGCTGAAGGACGAATCTACTCTGTAGCGGGGTGATCTCATTTGCAGAAGCAAGACCCAGTGACGCCCTTTGCTATGCTAGACGCTCCTCCATGATTTTGGATGGTAGATCCTCAACAGCAGTTGTAGAATTTCTGCTTAACTTGTATCTACTACCAGACGATAGGACAATATGCGTGTATTCATCATATTGCTAAGTCAAACCATTGCGCTGATAATTTGACAAGCAAAGAGGTTCTCATCTCTCTAGACTCGAAAGCCTGGATCGGATGATAAGAGGTAAAGCTATTTGATATATTCTCATTAATCAGACTCGGTTCAAGCTGAATTCACTCCAGGCAGATTCCACTTGTCTATATCTTGACAACTTCCGTGGAGAGTTGTATGATGTTTCCCACTAACCTGCATAAAATGTGAACTGCATTGGCGAAGAGATTACAGCATTATCCTTCCAAAGAAGTTGGTGTGCAGTTGCAACACAAGGAAGTGAGTTTGCAGGTCATTTCCAGTAATTTTATTTGGGTCTAGAGGTTTAGTGTTATAACTTATGACAGCTGCGTCTTCAACTTTTCTACTCCTGTTGGGACCTTAATCAACAAGCCAGTCCAACTGCCAGCACTTATGCACGTTAAATTGATTGCGATCCTTCTACAAGTGTGTTCGCCAACATTTTCGGGCTGGAGCAGTATTTTCCATGTCGTTAAATCCACAGACTACTAAATTGAATATATTGCTACCACGACCGTACCCTTTCGCGATCCAAAGACGATTGCCCATCGATGATCTCTCTGATTCACCCGATCATTGGCCACCTTCTCCTTCACTCAAGAGGATAGTTTATGTTGATGGTTGAGTCGATTCAGGAAAGGAATAATTTTTATTCTTCGTGTAATATCGCTCAGCAAGACGCATGGCTAGGTTCTTATCGCTGTACAGCACTTGCAGTGCAAACAGGTCCCTCAAAGAGACTAAGATCTTCTTCATCTGCTTTTGAATTTGTCCATGCTTCCAAGGAAGCAGCACACAATTTGTTTTGTATTTAGACAAAATGGCGCCTCCCGATTCAATGACAGTAAACGTATGATTCACGGCTCGCTGTGATCAGCGAATAGCGGCGGTGTCGTCCGTTTATGCTAGTAATTGTAGCAACATCCGGAAGATCGTGTTGGCGATTGTGTTCTGCAGGGTCTCCTTCAGAATGTTGAAAGTCCGTCTGCATCAGCAGCTTTTTTCGATTGAGTCTCGATATCGCTATTTTAACTTTCATCATCATTACTGACGTAAGACCTCTCCATTTCATCTATCGCTCGCTTCTGCAGCTCTTTCTTGTGCTCGGCTCCTTTTGAGAAGCCGCTGATCTTCGCTTCCCCCCTCTTAACCTCGTCTAGGTCGTGGTTACGAAATTCTCATCCATCGTCGTCCAGATTGAGTGGAACATTCTGCCTGACGGGTCCTAATAGTCAGTTAAAAGTCTGCAGAACAGTCTTAAGGTGAATGTGATACGAAATTTGTTAAATTTAAATTTGTTGCTGTTTATAAGTTGCAAGAACTGCTTGTCAAACGCCTATGCTTGAAATAGCAATGGCATGCAAATGAACGAGGAGAAATATTTTAAATTGTTTCGAGCACTTACAAATGGACTAAGGCTTTCCTGTGTTCTTCTTAATGTCCTGTCGATCTAAATCATGACATGGCTTTTTCTAAGCTTTGCACGTCTTCGTATTTTCGTTGCTCGCTAGGGACAACTGCTACCATCTCAGCTACCGCCAGGTAACCTCGCGAGCTTTCTGCCGGTACCCGCTCCGTTTGTAATTCTGCTCTTCGAGATAGCAGCTTGTTTCTATGTTGCTGCCTCCGACGTGATCGGCCTTGAGGATCCCCTTTGTGTCTTGCGTGCATTGGTCAAGGGCGGCGAAATAAAGCTGCTGCTAATTTTTGCCTTCAGTGGTTTATCCTTGACTTGGATTTGTGGTAGTCTGCCTTTTTACTCGCTTTCTCAGGAACAAAGCCTTTGTCAATATATCGAAGGTACCAACTGCTACCAGTACCGTTGCGTTGGTCGTAAAGGTTTGAAGGGTTGCCTCAGATTTTTCGCAGCGGTCCGGCTGGTACTGGGTTGCACGGTCCTTCCTTCGCTTCAGGCATGTCACCTTTTCCTTTATTTCGTCGATCTCATGCTCAACACGGTTCACTGCAACAGCTGCGGTTACACGAAGTTCGCGCTTGAACTTAATTTTCTATTTTTGGAACAGGTCGCCGTCGCGTAGTGGGTTAGTGCGTCAACTCCTACGGAGAGGGTGCCAGGTTCGATACCCGAATTTACCTCCTTTCATATTTCACGGCTCCACCTCTTTCGGGTCACTGACAATGCTCAAAGAATACTCCTGTCTAGAAAAAGTTTCTCAAACTTGGCCTTTCGGAGTCGGCATTAAACTGTAGGTCCCATCCACGCGTGAGAGAACAATAGCACGCACAACACGAGTGGTTGCTGAGAAGCTAGGCTCTGGCCCTCTACGGGCTGTAACGCCACCCATATTATTATTATTATATATTTTTGGAATGTATTTTATTCCCACGGGAAGCGTAAAAAAAGAATGGTCGGCCACTCCAGAGGCTGGCATTACCGTGGTAAGGCCATTTATACTCCCCAAGGTGGCTCGGTTTTGGAAAGTCTTCCTTAAAATAATGCCAGCCTTGATACTGCCTGAGAACTATCCAATGGCCATGGATGACTCGAAACTCTGGACTAGGGGGAAGATAGACATGGTTCGTGGATTACCTCATCCTTCTGATTGGAGCACCTCGATTGGGAGGTGTAGCCTTGCTTTGCCTTCCCTGGCAGAGACACCCTTGTAGAAAGCTTGCTTAAGCACTACGTCAAGATCTCGCGGAGAAAGCCATCACCAACAAAATAGAAGTCAGGGGCCTTGTTATTTTTAAAATGTTGAATTTCCTGACTGAGTTTTGAAGACGACACTCCTTTTATTCTCTTGTTGTCTCTACGATCCTCCAACAATGCTTGCTGATCAAAAGGCTTATGTGCTTCTTCAAAATGTGTAGCAAGGAAATCTGCCTTTTCTTCATTCACTCTTTGCCCAGTCGCCATTGTTTTTTCCTGATAGTTATCGCTTGCATTTGGGGCTTCTCGACATTTTTGTGAGGGCGTTTCGTTTGTCTAGCTTTCAAGCTGAGCCAAGGTCTCTAGAATCTGGAAATCCTGTATCGCTTGAAAAGGCAAATTTTAATCACTAATAAACCAAGGACCTTATCCTTTCTCAAAGACGTTCTGGTGGCCTGTTTTTTGTGATTTCCCCGATTCCGATTGTTGGCACTTTCTGTTTCGCTCTAGAAATACTTTCTGCTGCTGTTTCAATCGATTGAGGAAGGGGATGATTTTTCATAGTTTTCACAGCTGATTCCGCATGAAGATTGAATACGTCTTATGTTGTGCGAAGCAAGATTGTTGCCATATTTGATTGAAGATATATGATCGCAATCTAAATTCTATGTTCCTTCCTTTTCCAAAACCACCTCTCCCAACCACACCACCCACAGCTCACCACACACCCACTCCGACATCACAATTCCAAGAAACATCCTCAGAGGCATCAGTCCTTCCCTCCACCTCCTTGCACAAAAAAAAACCACTGATTGCTATTCAAGGAAAATAAACGTTGACACTTGGGGTGCCAGTCGCCTTTGAGACGCCACAACGCATTCCATCGCGCGACTATTCCCCCCTACCTTCGCCCGGATAAGATTTTCGCATTCCACTGAATTTATTTTAATTAAGTTGCATGTCGTCCATCATTCCCTTCCCGCCCCCGCCCACCTTCGATGGGACGGGTGACGATAAACTTTCTCGCTTCGTTATGAGAAGTTTTTTGCAAGTTAAACTGCCATCGGCTGCTGCAGCTCAACGTTACTCCATCCATGGCTCGTGTCGCCCGCCCTCGGTAGCCAGAGATTCTAATTTATTTTCCCATTTAAGCGCAACGAGGTATGGGGCGGTTGCACACAAAACGAAGGGTTTTGCAACTGAGAAATAAAAACGAAGAAAACAATAAAAACGAGCAAATTCTGAGCGAGACTTGATGCAACACAGTCGCTGGCGCAGTGCTGCTCGACGCGAGGGGTAGCCGGCGGTTGGTTTTCTTCCCCTTGTCACGTGAAATGTTGACAGGGTAATTCTCTTCAAGGGAAATGAATACGTGCATCGTCAGAGTTTTTGCTTTTAATTTGAATATGGCCGAAGGACAGTTTATCTGTGGCTGATTGCGGTGTGGGTGTCCTTTTTATTGTTCTTCATTTTTGGCTGAATTATTCATATTTTATATTTTTTTTTCTGTTTATGTGACACACATGGGACGGCCTCGGGATGAACGAGCGTCGATGACAAATGGCTGGAAATTAAAGTTTGCAAGCCATTAAAGTTTTCCACAGGCGTTGGTATGGTGGTTCGGAGTTATTGTGCTCTGCAACTTTTCGGGGGCATCGTGTGGAATTCGTGTCATTATCTCCGGGTTTCTCGTAGAATGGTGAATTCGGAACGGATGGGCGGCTTGGCAAGTGTGTGTCGCCCGTGGAGATGCGTTACTGGATGCATCAACGAGTGAGAGAGGGTAGCCGTCGCAGAGTTGTAGCGTATTCTGGTTAAGCTGAGGGTCGTTGGCAGGAAGTGTCT
Source organism: Eristalis intricaria (assembly GCA_964034865.1). Lineage (NCBI taxonomy): Eukaryota > Metazoa > Arthropoda > Insecta > Diptera > Syrphidae > Eristalis > Eristalis intricaria. Next base: position 53,843,553 of record OZ035876.1, read on the forward strand.
ATACTTGGCTGATTACCTCTCAGCTCGTTTTCACATAAGTCACTTTTGTTGCAGGGACATCAGTACTTCCAGCGATGATCCAACGATTGCCGGAAGTGGCACTCTTCATCGTGTCGTGTCATTCATTTCTCCTTTCCTCTGCGCCGTTGAAATCATTCATCAACCCAGGTCAATTAACTGCCACCAGGGACCGACGCATGTGTACCCGTCTCGTGCCACTTTGAACGCGTCATGAATCTTAACGACACCGGGACGGCAAGCACTTGTACTCAGTTGCCATATGCAAGCAGTTACAACCAGTTGAAGAGGCTACAACATTGATGATGATTTGGTTAGGAATGGGCACATTTGGATTTGATGTCGGTTGACATCAAATACGAAGAGTGATGATTTGGTTTATGGATCTCTCAAAGCGATTCGGCACAAAATTGCGGGTCCTTTACTCAAAAAGGCAGATGCTGTGTAGCCTTTCATGGTGCCAAATTATATGTCTGGCTGCTCGAAATCATTTCAGATGGGTGCTGACGAACAGTCATTGACCTTGCCATTAACTTCAGGGACGATTTGAATGTGACGTGGAGCAGGGGAATTGGGGAGTTGTGCTCATCTCGTACTGACATTACATGTCAGACGCAGTGAGTGAGGGCACTTTACTCGAATTCATGGGAAATTAATGCATATGCAGCGGTAAGACTGAGAGACGCACCACTCCATACTGCGAAAGCTACGAAGCGCACAGTCTACACCACACCTATCGACAACTTTGAAAATTCGTACACATTCCATTTTACGAACATCTGAGACTTCACTAACGACGAAGCAATGTCAGTGGTGAGAACTGCAGAATTCAAATGACTCTGTTAGGAATTGAATATAGAGAAACCGTCGGCAACTCTACTGACCTTCACCGCCGACGGATGACGCCAAGCAAGTTAATTGTCACAATCAAAGCTCAGAGTTTCTGAAGAAATCTGGCCCAATGCACGGCAAGTGTTCAACCACGGCTCAATAATTCAAGTGAGTCATCGTACCAGAGCATGGACGCACCCGGGCCCAAGCGACTGCAAACAAATTTTAATGCTGTTGAATGGGCTAAATTGAGGTGTATCCAGGGACAACTGGAGGAAAATAAAGGCCAACAAACCGCAGGAAAGGGTTAAGTTGATCTCCATCCGTATCAACCAAGAATCAATTTTGATTTTTATAGAGTAGGTGCTGGACCTGGGCTGAGACAGGAGAAAGGTGAATGTGAGTGCCCAGGAAGCGGAAGCGATTGTTAAATGCGAATTTCTGCGATGAGCAAACCAACAACAATACCCGTATACCCATATTCTCTCAAATTCACCCGATCGTTGGCCACTCTCTCTTTCGCTCAAGAGGGTTGTTTATGCTGCTGGTTGAGTCGATTGAGGATAATTTTTATTCCTCGTTCAATATGGATACCACGAGTCGCCTTGTTACCATGTCATCGACACCGGGAACCAAGCCGAAAAGGCAAACCAGGCACAGACTCAAAGTATATCTAAGCATCAAAGAGGGGGAGAGGTTGAAGGCCCAGAAGGACACGCTCCCAATCAAATTGCGATTCATCCCAATCAGATCGAAAAGTTCGGAACAAGGAGAATTCAACATAATAAAATTGGTGTAGATAAGTTGTCAACGCTGAATGGTATCAACTGCCAGCCTCACTATCCGTCTCCTCAGGGACTGCGAAGATTTTGCTCTCATCGAGGAGCCATGGATCACCCAACTAAGGGGGGACCGTACTTCTGCAGGATATCGATAAATTGGTACAATATATCAGAGTATCTATAAGCTCCGCCTTCACGTTGAGTAAGCTACCATGGTGGAATTCATACCTTACTGACCTACGCAAATCTAGCAGGAGACACATCAATAGGGCTTCAAACATGCTCGACCCTCCAAGAATCGGTGCGTGGGCCTAGGTTCTCACCAAACCACTGCACCATTCGTATTGTGCGTGATATTCTTCTGCCACGAGTAGAAGAGGTCCACAGTTTTATGCAGACTCCGAAAGGCGGAAGTTTGAGAAATTTTTTTTTATTGACAGGAGTGCTCCTTGAACATAATTAGTAACTCGAAAGATGCGCAGCCGTGAAATATGAAAGTTGGTAGCTTCTGGGATCGAACGTGTCACACTCCGCGTAGAAGACGACAAGCCAACCAACAACGCCACGCCACGGCGAGTCACAATTTGAAAGGTAACCCTAGATTGAAGTGCGTAGAAGTTGACGCAGATACCCAAAACGACCATGTCTTCATCAAGTCGAATAAACATTTTATACAAAAAATTACTCGAACTCCGAAGGCAAGCAAAATATTCCACATACGACTGGGTGTGCAAAATTGAAGATAAAAAATATTCCACATACGCCCACATGGCTGAATTTTTAAATGTGTTTTCCAAATTGTGCTTTTTTTTAATTTTTCTTTGCATTCTTTTACTTTGTATGAATCGAGTCACAATCACGTCGACAGATTTGTCATCCATATGGGAAATCAATGCATCATGTTTTATTTTTTCGAACTGTTGATGAACCTTGGTTTATGCTTGGCTCAATTTTTCCTTGGAATCTTGAGTTTGGCTAAAAATCGGCAAAAGTGCACAAAACAAGTGCAAACAACGATCAAATCGGCAAACAAAAATAACTAAATAGCGTTTATGGGATTTACTCAAGCCGCTGCGCCGATCTGTATGAATTGTTGTTGTCCAAGCACATAAGGGTGGACATCTTGTGTCGAAATCAATTTTCTCAGCACCTCCCTTACGCCTTCATGCATCTTTTAGAAAGGATTTTGTTAAGGCATTGATTTCCCTTAGGGAATTCCTCATATTTCGCGCGAATAAAAAGAAGATGTTCCTAAGTGGGCACATACCTCAGCCAACCTCTCACACTTGCTGTCCACACGATTTTTTCAAAGGAATGTTGCTCGACTGGCTGATATAAAATTTTCTTTTCTTGAAAGGGTCGTAGTAGAGGTGCTTGGTCCTCATGGAGCCGTATTAAACAAATACAAGGCTCGTTCGTCGTCGCACAAAGTTAACGCAAAATGAAAATTTGACAGCGGTTACGTAAACCTACTTTTGTACATATGTTAACCAATGTTCAACCACAGAGTTACATCACAGATTATATAGTTGAGAGTTAAGAAATGTGTCACTTTTTCATTCCAATAGGATTTACTACTACGTCCCAGTTTGATCGAGCTCATTCGAATCGTGCTAACTAAAAATTTTGTTGAGTGGTTGCTTGCATGGCGGAGTAGAATTATTCATGAGCGCTGCAGCAAATTGGAAAGCAAAAATGATTAATTTCGATTGGTACACAGCGTTGGGAGGGATATCAGGAGATTCATAAAAATGAGTTCTTGGGAATTCCATCTACCACGACACTCTGCCCTCATCCATAGCTGGGTTTGAGGGTATATCCATACAGAGATCGGATATGAGAAGGTTAGGAAAGGGCAAAAATGTTAATTGTTTCCTTTTCGATTGGTGACCCAGTCAGTCGTTCGTATATGGCAGCTTGCACGATTGCTTGACACATCAAACAGAATAGAGGGTTGCCGGAAAATTAAATATGACAAAATGTGTGTATATCGAAGTTACAACACTCTGGAGGATGGTTGACATCCTTGACTACACAACTTGAAATGGTTTGATGCAACAACCATTTGTTGAGAATTTTTGAAAAACAAATCTGCGGATCTTCTCAAAGGCTTTCAAAAAGATGTCCACATCAACACGAAATTGCCTTTCCAATGGTGTATGTTTCCTGTCTTTCGGTTGAGTAGAACGCTGTATAAGCGTACGACAAAAATGAGCATCACGCATTTATAAGATAACATACATTTGTTCCAGGAAAGTATGAATGAACGACTGACTAGCTTAGAATTACGACTGCCCTGGAAGCCAAGACAAACGGAAGACGGAATAGGCAACAACTCTAGTAATATTCATGTCCCTCCGGCATCTCAACCTAGCCACTCTTACTTCTAAGCACAAATTGAAGCAATTTAAGAGGCTGCAAACTTACTGTTAATGGTTCCGATAGACAGAAATTTGTCAGTCTTTACACTGATAGTCAGTCTGCCATCTGATTCTCTTCTCCAGTGATCCTGTACAGGAATTCTAGGCAACGTGAGATTATATAAATTCCCTAATCACATTATACCCCCCAATTATCCGATTACAATAGCGAATCGAAGGTGGAATTTAATGAACCCTTGCTAGGCAGGCCATCTACAATAGCAGCGATCCTACCTCGTCTTCCAAACGAACGTCTGAGGCCATTGTGCACCGCACTAATCAGCACGTCTCACTGCGACTTCGCAACTGGGAAATCGACTATAGCCCCAGAGTCCACTCTGGGAGCAATTTTGGAGTCCTGTCATTTTCTCACCGTGGAGAAAAAAGTTCTGCGGGCGACTGTAATCATGGAAGGCACTATCTTCTACAAGTCACTGTTGGGTTATATCGATATCATGTCGGGCTCCCAACGGGGATTGTATAACAAAGGAAATGAGGTGATCTTCGGGTTAATGAGGATAAGACGAAATTTTTGCTGCCGACTGAGATATGTCGTTGAGCTAGTTCTTGGTGGCCATCGAATGAATACTTCTCCGTCGGATAAATTGTTGCCACTAGAACGATAGGGAATGGAGGACAAGACATAATCGTGAACTGTACCAGCTGTACCAAGATGTTGATTTCAGTCCAAAGGCCACACATCGAGCGCATGGACAGCAATGCTCCAACGAAGCCAATCCTCGAAGTCGAGCTTCCTGGTTCGAAAATAATACGAAGACCGAACCTCCGGTTTGAAGATTAAATTATCACATGATTACTCGATGCAAAGCGGGGAATGCCCAAGACTGTCAGCGATTGATGGCAGCCTTAGCTTAGGCTTGGAAAAAAATATTCCACATACGACAGGGTGTCCAAAATGAAAGTAAATCACACGAAAAATATTCCACACACGCCTGGGATTCTCCAGTTTCCACAGTCTACTTTAGCATCTGCCTTGAACTATGTGGCCTCTTCATCTGTCATTTAGACTTTTCGTTCAACTTAACTCAGTGCTCGGGCCGATCCGGATCAGCAGGCAGTTGGTATCTTTTAGAATCACAATTTAGTTGGACACAATATTTGTGGCTAGGAAAATGCATCCACACTGTTTGGTGGTGTTTCTCAGTGTGATGCACTATCGACAAAACTTTGCGGTCATTAGTGTGTGAGGCACTATCGACAAAACTTAACGGTCATCAGAAAACCAAAAGACTGCGGTGTGATATAGCGGATGTGGACTTAGGTAGGCTGTCCCCAGTTTCTGGATTTGGAAAAGGCATACGACGGTTTTCTTCGAGGTAAATTCTGCACTGTTCTGTAGTAGCGTAGCATTGTTGGTCTTCTTTTGAGCGCAGTGTTCGGATCAACCTTTCGCAAAAGGTGCGTCCTGTCACCTCTTCTTTTTACAGTACTAGAGGATTGGATGATGCAGCGCAGTCGAGGCGGGGAATGTTTCAGATTGGGAGATCTTATTTTTTCATATGACTCAGTTTTCCTCACATCCTCCCAGGCAAATCCAAAGCCTGCTAGATAGGTTTGTGCGTAAAAACCCGAGGTTATGGTTATTACCAGAATTCCTGTGCAACACGCTCTACATTTTAGTGTGTGTCCCATTGAATCATGTGGAGAAGTTTCAGTATCTCCGCCGCATTTGCACTAGTGATGGGTAGAGCATTGCTTAGCTTTCCTGTAGGATCCTCCAGGTTGGCTTTAATATGTTGAGCTGCTGGAGAAAGGGGTTATGCTTCGATGGTTTGGTCACGTGGCACGAATTTCCCCATGATTTCCTCATGATTTCCGAGACGTGCGTTAAATGCGATACCATCAGGAAGGCGATGCATGGCAGACTCAAGACAACGTTTTTCTACCAAGTCCATAAGCTCGCTTGCTTGCTCTTGGGCATAACTCCTGGGGAAAGAACTAGTGGTCTGGAGATCAATGCAATTCTAAGACTCCAATGACATCCCAGACCCTTTAGAAGAATTATCGAACAGTGTTTATTTTAAAGACTTTTTGAAAAGAAACCAAAAGATGGCCGACTGTTTGTATGCATGCTGTCAGAAGAGAATCGAAGACTACTCAAATCCACGTTTATCGTGTTACCTCTCGCCGTCCGTTAGTGGAGCAGATTGGATGCAGTGAACTGTTTGTTCTCTTTCGTGAAGAAATGATTCTCGTTCCGAATGACGATTCCCTTGTCTGCAGTAGAGAGGAGGAGATTCCCCGTAGTATGCCACTTTGTTTTATGAATGGATACTCAAGCAGCCCAAGGATAACATTATTTGCATTAGTTTCCTTTGTGCCATCTAGTTTTGCCGAACCTCGGACTTTCCTGTTCAGCATCCCAACGAACGTGGTCGAAGATCGCTTTAGCCATAGCTTTCACGATCACTCCCCATTTGGTTTCCCGAAATCCACTACAACCAACTGTAATGGGTTCCTGGATACCTAGCTCTAGATTCACCATGGATCTCATTTAGGCTCTGCCCCGACCAATCGGGGGTCCACATACGATTTACTCTCTGTGTTCGGCCTTTTGGGAGCTTTAGAGCCGCAATGAGTAGATCTCGGTCTTTTGCTAAAGACCTCTTTGCCTTATCTCTGGACTCCCATACCGTATCCTAGGGGCCATCTGCTGCCGAGCAATCTGTAATACGGAAGAGTCACACCTTTCAAAGTGCTCATTCAGGCACTGTCACCCGCAGCGCAGAGATCTGAGCCCGTTCTGCCCGCTGCCCCAGGACACATTACGTAAAGCAGAGGTTTGTCAACAAAATTTTCTTCAACACTTCGACTGCATGGACACCAAGGCGTGACGTAGACTATCATCGAGTTCAAGGCCACAGGTTAAGAGGGAGAAGAAAGATCTGCTTCCAGTATAGAGACAATGTCGAAGCGGCTGCAAGACTGCTCGGCCTAGCTGCCAAGGTGGCTCCATTGGTAGCTAGCCTATGGAACAGCCAATTGATTGCATTTCTATGTTAAGCCACAGAAATGAATAAAACCTCGTTTTTCCGAAGCTCAAGGATCGGAGCCATTTCTTGGGAAGTGCTTAGCATGGACATCCTGTCACTGAGCTTCAGCCGGGCTATCACCATCTCAATTGTCAGTATGTCATGTTAACAACCGCTTAAAGCAGTTATATACCGACGCCAAGACCAAAGATACTTTGGATTAAAAGCTAAACTTTCAACTCTCTCACACGCAACACCATCACTAAAACAATCCGACAGCCACTCTCCCCCTTCAAACTGCAAGCGCCACCATACTGCCGCAACGTGGATGGCAATTTCCAGCAGAAAACTAAGGCATTTAGCCCAAGTCATGCTGCCATGAGGTCATACCTCTCCAGAAGATGACTCTCGGCAGTTAATCTCTCTCATAATCCTGCAGCACACCAGAACGCAATCTGGCATTCAAACAGATGGCATCGGGGCTACGAGGTATCACACAAGGTAAGCGCAAGTGGCCCCACATAACCCAGTGAATTTACATGCCACCAGCACATCCAGGTGTCCTTGCACTAAGTCCACTTGAGGGTAATCCTCCTGCAAGCACACATCCTTGCATAATCCACACAACGAGAGCATTACAGGATGACCCAGAAAATAAAGAACAAATTAAAAAAAGACTCCAAGCAGAATTACATGAGTTACACACAAGCCACAGAGAGCCGGAGGAGCGTCGGAAAACGGAGGAGAGTGTCCTCCAGCGGGGCCAACACCGCAGGCCATTGCTAGCGGCGCAAATTAATTTATTCTCACTGCAGGTGAAGTGTGTGTTTGTGCGCACTTGGGCTGCGGAAATAAATTAAATTTAGTCCTTGAATGCGCCTCACCCTGCTGGTGGCTTTATTTGAAAGCAAGAATTGGAGGAGTTCCGCCAAAAGGACCACCAACCGAAGGATCCAGTGGCGATGTTTCATTACGAACTGAAACGTGTAACCGTTTCTGTTTACCAAATGCACCCGAAGTGCCGCGGTGTGGGGCGGCAGGCGGTGGGGAGCTTTCGTGTGGTGGACATTCATGCGAATGCAGATGTGGACGTGAATTCGCCGCAAGGACATGCGCAGTGGGTTTGTTGTTGTCGTGATGTGAGGCGGCAGGGATGTGTGATAAGGCTTGTTGAAAGCTCGGTGGGATTAGAACCAAACCTCAGCCGCAAGAAGTTGGCCATCCAAGTAATGGAACAGTGCTCCTGATTGTCGGTGTGGGTATCACATAATCCTGCGGTTGCAGGAGTGTTCGTGCTAAATTCCATGTCACCACCAGGTGAAACGCATGCAAACTTGGCGGTATTTGATAAGGCAGACAGACCCACGAAGACAGAATAAGGTGCCACATTTGGTTGAAGATAGGAAACTGGTGTCGTCTGAAGTTTGCTGACGGTGTTGGTTGGATTGCTCTTTTAAGTTTTGAAATGTTTGTCAAGAAGGCGGGCTTATGTGTGTAACAATCCTTTCAAAGAACACTTAGTTGTCAGTGTTGATGTAATTTTACAAATTCAAATCTGAAGAGTGCTTAGACATTGAAAGAGTGGCTGAAGAAATAAGCAATCTTCCCCAACTTTGAAGGGAAGTCTGAACTTTGCCACATCTTTCCATATCTCTGTGAAGGTAACCACATCGGAGTAATTTAAGTTCTTCCTTGTAAGACGTCTTTATATAAATAAACTTGACACTGCTTCGATCAAGAAATTTATAGGAACCATTATAGTAGCTTCAAGAAGTCAAGCGCACGGATTAACGACGGCAATATTTCGCAGTTAAACTGGTCCTCAGCCACCAAGCTTCTCGATTTAAGCCAACCTCTTGCCAGTTCTCTCTGAGTTGCACACACTAAGTTGAATGAGGTCCCCCCAACTTCCGTGTGCCGCTATAAAGACAGATTGGCCAAGCACCCGAAGCATTTTTTGGGCTAAATGGTGTTGGAAAACATTGTATAACAACTTATCTAAAGAGTTAACAGCATTTGGTCGTTTCAAGCTTATGACTTACATTATGGACACAAACTTGATTTTGCCACTACCTCGACCACGAGTACGACACCTGCTTGCGATCCAACACCTTAAGCGGCACCCAGCAAAAACTTCACAGGAAAACTTGGTCCTCAACGCGAGAAGAGCTGGGCCGAAAATCAACGTCGTCAAGACAAAGCTGATAAGAATCGGCTGAGGATGCGAGGTAAATCTCCTGCTATACGGGAAACCAATCGAGAATGTCAACAAACTCTGCTACATCTGCAGCGGGTGCAAGGATGGAGGTGCAGAATGTGATGTCTTGGCTCGTAAAGACAAGGCCCGCCGCGTATACTACTCTCTTGGCAACACCTGGAGGTCCAAGCACCTCTCCACCTTCCTAAAGCTTCGGATATTCAATTCCAATGTGAAGTCCCTACAGCTATACGAATGCAGGACTTGGAAGCTTCACTTCTCCGTCAACAAATGCCTGTGACGAACCATGAAGGTCTTCTGGCTCAGAATGGCTCACGAAAGGTGTTGTTCCTCTACGTGTCGACTTTAATTATCTACTTATTACCAGAAATGAAGTATTACAGAGATGTAAGACGCTACGCCTTTTGCCCCTTAAAATGGTTGACTGTTTTTTATAACGTCTTCATTAACCAAATTGACCAATCAGAGGACGGCGTTTACGTTATTTCGTGAATAACGACCAAAAATGCATGAATATCTGTCCAAAAGGCACTCAAATTCTTCGATGGACTAGGGGCAATCAGCTGTGAAGTCGGCTATCTTTGTAATACTTCATTTCTGCTTATTACCGTAGACCAGTAGGTAAGCAATGGCAACAATGTCAACTATAACTGTGTCAACCCGCACTGCATCTGTAAATAAATTCTTCTTAGAGAAAGTAATTGTAAGACACGTTATCGTAAACAAAGAAATTATTTTCCGGATTTTTGTTATTATTTCATTTCATTTTAATTCTAATTTATTTCTTAATTCCATCACTGCACATCAAGAATTTTATATTCTTTTGCTATAACAGGATTTTTGTAAATATAAAATTAAACACCCGAATTTGGCACATCAAGCTAAAAGAAAACAGCTAAAAGTTCCTGCTTCTGCAGCTCAAATCTAGAGATTCTTTTCAAGTTGGTTGCATGTACATTCTGCACTTAGAAATCAGGCCGGCACAAAGCTTCTCAGCAACCATTCGTGTTGTGCGTGCTCCCAAAAGTCTGTAGAGGACGAAGAAGCTTCGGTAGGCAGAAGTTAATAATTTTTGCGTTATGCGTGCTATTGTTCTCTCACGATTGGAAGGGACCTACTGCTTTATCTCGACTCCGAACGGCCAAGTTTGAGAAGCTCTCTCTAGACTGTTATTACTCTTTGAGAAATGTCAGTGACTCTGATTTTGTGTTTGTCTTACCGGCCGGGAATCAAACCCAGGCAGCGACGTTAAGTTGCGCTGGGTTTCAACGGGCAAACTCACAACGCCACGGCCACCCACTCTTGAATATTTTGGCTTTCAAATAATACAAAAAAAACAACATTTTTGTGTTTCTTTGTATTTTTTCAAGGGCTTTGAAGGTCTGCCACGTTCTTCAGATGGCTCTATATATAAACTGTAACAGCTGTATTCGGGTTACCGGTGCTAAGTCAACACTTTCCACCGTGGGCGTTGGACTTCGCCAAGGGTGCATCTCGTCACCTCTCCTTTTCATTGTTTATATGGACAGGATGTTGCAGCGCAGCCGAAGCAGGAAAAGTTTCACATTGGGAAAGTTGAGCGTCGGTCGTTTTTTTTTTTTGCAGATGACTTAGTTATTCTCACATCTTCCCAGACTAGTCTCCATCACGACTTCCGAGGTCATGAATGCGATTCCATCAAGTAGGCGACCACTTGGCAGACCTAGGATAGGTGGTTGGACCAATTCTGTAAACCAATTCTGTAAAACTTGCTTGGGCATAACTCCTGACGATTTAGAGTCAATGGGGGGTGATCGAGTTGCCAGGAGATCTTTCGTGCTTGTTTTACCCCCGCTACCCCTTTAGAGACGACGATGGCTGTGTCACCCTAAAGAGCGCGGCCCCACGAGTTCTTCGTCCATACCATTTCTAAAAACAAAGGTTATCTGACGTCATCCCCTAGTGGCAGTGGACCAACAAGTTCATTGGTTAAAAGAAAGCAGCTGGTTCCAATGAATGGGATCCACAACTGTCCGGATCATCTTGGAGCCTTGGCATGCACTACTCGACCTAGATTGCTCGGTCAGTGGCGATCGTGGATATCGCAATCCATTTAACACGACACCGTTTTCTGCCTGAAAATAGCTACAGTCCAGGAAAATAGCTTTTTCGGTGAACAAGATCCATCTGTTCCAAGTCCACATAAGCCACTCACCACATGACTGATTCACGCAACACCCTCGTTGCTCCAGACTCCAGTAACTGAATGGCGATGAAGCACATTGCTGAGTCCCCAAACTCGACACCCCTCTAGCACCCTTGCAGCAGTTAATAATCGCAAGCGCTCCTCTACATCGAAAGGACTGGCTCCCTATTACATTTCCCCCATCTAGGGAGGGTAACTCAATTTGCCACTTCCTTCACTTTATCAGTGTCTGCGCATGCAGCAATCTCGTCCGTGTCCCCAAAGTAATGCACCATCAGAAAAATTACAAATGACATCCTTGGGACTTGCACAACGCAGACCATAGGTTCCCATTCCTTCTGCCAAGCTAAGCGCAGCCAGTGTGCAGAATTTTGCATGCAGCCCCATCAATCGCAAGAAAATGCATATCTCTCGTCTTCCATGGAGAATTAATCATTATATGCAAGGAATCCCAGCCAGAGCCAGATCCTCATATGCACCGGCAACGAGTCGGGTGCTTGAGACGGCGAGGATAAATCACCGCCTCCGACTGTGCACTGGATCCCCCTTCAGATCGCATCGCAGCTCATCCGTATGCACTCCGAAGGACTGGTGTCTGATGAGAGCTCCGTCGTCGTCTTCATCACATTATCCCTCTGGCTGGCGTCGCTCGTCGTACGAACGCATTTAATTTAAATGCAAAAAAATTGAACACAAGGACGCACTCCCCACCCACGGGCTTGATAAAATTTCCACCTGCCGCCACTTCGGGGAGAAACCAATAAAATATGCAAGATAACGGCAGCGCTGTGAGTAATTGATTCCAGGATGAAAATTCAAAAGCATCCTTGATCGATTTTCATCAATTTCTCATTTTCATCATGATGTTCCACGCACCACCGCCGTCGCTGCCGCCGACGTGGATGAGCTTAGATTTTCATGTGGATTATCCCTCACACCGCCGAGGGTGGCAATTGGGTGCACCCCCCTCGAACTGTTATTAAACTTTTGCTGTCCCAATAAAATCATTGCCTTCTACTGGATCCACTCCATGGGTGGCGCGGGCTGCTTTGAAGCGAAATAGTCTGCGTGGCACGTCTCGGATTGTGTGGAGGAGGAGCGGAGGTGCGTGCCTTAAGAATTGGAAAAATATAATTTTCTTTTCCAAGTAAGAACGGAAATTAAGGTAATTCTGGAAAAAAGCGGAGACTCCCAACGGATTCCGATGAATCGGATGACAAATCGGGGATGTTGATGCGATAGGAATTCACGGGATCGTCTGCATGGGCGAGGTGACTCGCTTTTCAGTTGCCCTTGAAGGTGGAATGGAAGCGGATGTCTGTTTATAATCATCCACCAGCCGTAGCTACAAATAGAGTCCTTTCAGCTCGAATAAATAACATCGAGATGGGGATCAATATCAAGAACGGATGGTAAACAGACGCTGAAAGACACGAGTCCTTGCAAATTGGTTGTGGGGTAAAAATAGACACGGACTTGTAATTGGCTTCGTTTGATGTGACAGATCTGCCTGGGGGTGGGTAACTATTCAGCATGTCTGGCACGGCAATCAAGACCAAGACCATCTAATTGCTGACGATAATGGCCTTGAACTCAATGTTCTCGAGGTACTCGCTGTTGGCTGGTACATTGATCATCACGAAAAGACATCTATTACCGTTCATACTTCCCTACTTTTCAAGCTGACCAATGATGTCGACCTCTTTTTGTTCAGCATTGGAACCGAGCTCTTTCCATATCAGGATGGCGACAGGGTCCGAGCCTGAGCAATAGCTGCTTTCTATCGCTGATGTTCTTGGGCACGATGCTTCTAAACATCATGACCAACTTGTCCTGCATCTGCGATTACTGGGTCTTCATACAGGAGATTCGGTTTTCCTCTCATTTTCGAATGAGAAGGCTCGGATTCGAAAACCCTCTTAGCTGCTTAGCGTTGGTGTCTATGCGCTCGTTGTGGCCGAGCCATTACCACATCTTGGTGCAGTTCGTAGAGTTCGCGATTGTATCTTCTCCTCCATTCGCCTTTCTCGCATACGGGACCATGTATGCAAACTAGATTTTTTCTTTCGAAGGCACCAAGAATAAGGTTTGCTGCCATTTTGCTTATCGTCAAGATTTCGGCTCCATATAGCAGGACTGGAAAAATAAGATTTCTGTAGAGCACGATTACAATATATTACGATCGACAGCCATCGGAGGGTCAACCGAGTCAGGAATTTTTTCTGTGCCCATTTGTCTTGACGAACTGAAGTTAAAACAGTTGCCGTGGGCGATCCTACGACGGATCTTCATAGTGATGTCGTTTGTAGAGCTTACATGTGTCCCGATATAGACAAACTCCTTAACTAACGGGAAATTAGTAGAGTAGCTGTCGATTGTAATGTTTTGTCCTAGGTGGTGTGTGACGGATCGTTTTTTGGTCGACAGCATATACTTTGTTTTATCCTCATTGGCCTTCAGACCAGCTTACGTCACGTCTTCTTCAGATCCCTTGTTATTGCTCCAATTTTCTGGCTGAGCCATTGAGTTCTGTCTCCCTACAGAGCTTGTTCCAGTTTCCTTCTTATGGTGCTAAGCGACGTGAGTAAGTAAGGGATTGCGTGCGATTTATTGGAAGAATGTCGTGGTTGAAAGACTGTATCTTTTTTTCTTGGATGCCAGTATGCCCTTGTACTTAGCACTCACGCTTTGTCTGAATAGCTGCCTGTTCGATGTTATGGTCTTTTATGGCCCTTGGCAATTCCTTCTCCTGCTACCAGTTGTTCTTCCATTGTTTCTGGTCTAGGACACGCAACTGTTTGGTGTCAGTTAGTCCGTTTGATTGTTGTACTGTGCTGATATCCAACCTTTGAGTGTGGAAACGTCCAGAAACCCGCATCACAGCTGATGAGGTTGCACTGAACCACATTAGCTCTACACACAAATGTAGACTACATGATTGTCCACCTGTAAACAATTCAACGTAGACTATTTGAATCTGTCGACACGTGCATGTCGATAATTAAAACAATGTAGACAATTCATAAAACAACACATTGATTTAATTAAGGCTTCTGACATTGACCTAAAAAGCTATTCAATTTCAATTTAAATAAAAAAATAATTGTGTTTAAATTTTAAATAAAATACAACAATTTTAATACTTGACGTTCAAGAAAAAATGTGAAATTATTCAAATTCATCTTCGTCCGATATATAACATTGGCCATCCTCTACTCGAAGTGGATAATTGAAATGAAGAATCTTCTTAGAGCTTAGTGGGTGGCCAGTTGGTAGAATGCCTGCCCCTGGTTCTCGGGGACAATTTTAAAATCTGGTCCAGTCACCATTTGCCCACGGGATCAAATGAATGGCACAAACAATGGAGTGGTCAATCAGTGGTGGTCAGTCATGGCCGAAGTATGATGGGGAATTTACTAGCACCCCTACCTAACTATGTACCTGCATCAAACTTCGTTTATCTTACTTACGATCAGATAAATCTGTACATTCACTGCGACGAGTTTCAGTTATCACTCAGACAATCGATGAGGAAGCAAGTAGCAGAGGAATGTCAGTCTAAGACATCCATTATCAATCACATTTCCAATCCGCCTACAGTTATAGCCCTATCTAATTCCACCCATTTGCAGACACTTCTGCACCTCTATCTTTTCAATCGTGGATCACTGCTTCGAATGGAAGCGGTCTTGTTGTTGGTGTTGCCAGTGCACGCTACTCTCAACTGAAGGGGATGATCTGAATGACCTTAGCCCTCCTTAGATTCGGCAATGACCACCAATTCACCGAGAATGACAGCAAGCCAACGCAAATGACTTCAACCAACGAATTGACGCTCTCCTCCAAAACCGCCAACGCCCTATGCCATCGCGGAATGCTTGCAGCAAATAGCATGTACGAACAGTCTGAGGGACAGACTTTAGCACTTTCCTCAGAGATGTACGAGTGTTGCACAGTCGAAGCAATCAACAAGGAGGCTTAACCACACTGTAGACTGACTGAGTCTTCTAGGGGCAATAAAGCGAGAGGGACTGTCTGATATGCGTACGTCCAACGGAAGTGGCAACAACATGTGGTTGCATTGCTGCTCAGACATCAAGGTGGCCAACAGGGTGGCAGATGAGGAAACAAATCCTGATAAACCAGTGATCTTTAAGCTAATAGGCAAATCGTCATGGTCAACTTCAGCAGTTGTGACGATAAACAGTTCGCATCTATCCAAGCCATCTCGTTCGCCTACCCATAACTCTGTTAACCATGCGATTGGCAGCCTTAGTGTCCCAAAAATCATCCATCCACACCCTGTTCAACATGTACATACACTCCTGCCTCGGACGAACCTGCATCGCAGAGCACCCTCTCATAAGTCACTGGCCAGTGAAGTTAGAAGAAAGAAGAAAAACCAACCACACTTCCTTCAACAAGCATCTCCTTGTGAGCCCCTACGAACTTGTCCCAATTTGGACGTCCTCGTAATGAGATTTATGGACGGCGCCTTGTTTGTTCGGCCATAACAGTGAATAGCATTTAATCCCTATTAAGAGGGGTCCGTTGGTAATTGAATTCAAGAGGTTAACTGGACAAAGTATAATTAATGAAGCCCTCGTCTGCTGGGTCGTCCTTTTAACGCAGGACCTAGGCGGAAAACAAATTAACTCTGGCAAAGGGTGCGCCCCACCCATTCATGGCAATTATGAGCCTATTAACGGATATGCACACAAAGCCACATGAATGGCTGGTTTTTTTTTTTTGTTTTTCGCCCACTGAACCCATCGGTCGATGCAATCAACCTCTTCACAGGGAGAGTGGAAGTGTCAACAGAATCGCGATTCATTAGCTCCCTTTGTCCAACACAGGCGATGAAAAATGGAGTCCGTGACCGCTGGGCTGATGTTTGGAAGATGGTCGCAGGAAGCAGTGATGTCTGGCGTTGGACAGACGGCGAGTGGACCAGACGATCCGATGGAAGAGTCCACATAGCCAAAGAAAGGCCGAGGTGCGAATAAATCAAAGCATGGAAGTACCAATGTGCCTCTCAGATGAACTTCTCACAGCCGATAAGCTCTAATCGCATGGATTCGAGTGACAGGACATTCCTTTAACACACGTCCCACTCCTCCCACTCCATAGCTGCAAAAAAAATCAATGCAACACAAGGCATTCATGAAGGACGTCCATGTGACACCGTGTCATGCGAAGGGATATTGATCAAATCTGCTGTCATTCACATTTGTTTGGATTCCAGCACGACCTAAGCTGTCGATTCACCGGATATGCGTGTCAGACGTGATGGCATGCCCACGAGTACGGCCGTTCGGTTGGAGCCCGCTCGCTAATGGCGCGCAGGACCCAGCAACGGCTCTATTTGTGATGGAAATTTATTGAATGTGCAATTATTGTTGGCATTAAGCGTCTGGTGCTGTCATTATTTGCCAATTCGCACACAATTCGTCGAAAGTGTTTATTGCGGCGAACGACAACGACGACGATGATGGGACGTGATGGCTGAAGCACACGTATCGCGTCCATCATCTTGAGGGGTGGTCGGCACGGCGCCGGGTGATGTGATGCAGTTGGCTCATTAGGAATGGAAATGAGCACTGATTTGAGGAGGGCAAAGGGCTTGATGGTCTGTTTGGATAGGGAAGTTGTTAAAATTGTTCTGGGCTTGTGGAATCAGTGCTTCAGTGGGGTGGAAGGGGAAGCTTCCACGTGGAGGAGGTCGAAATATATTTCGAAAATGTGGTGTTCCCTCTTTTGAATGTCTTGTAGCTATCGTCAAGACTATGTCGAATGTGACATGAATGAGATAGCTTTCGTGAAAGGGCATTGCCTATGCCGGTGACGTTGCCATCGTGTCGTCTGGGAAATTCTTATCCGCAAGCAGTCGTCTATTGTCGAATTACGAAAATGGACTAAAAGCTGCGGTCTAAGAGAACGGATTTAGTCCTCTTTACCAGGAAATAGAAAATTCCTCTTTGCGATCCGCTAATATCAGGGGAGTCTCCTTTCTGGGCCTTATTCATTACACGAAGCTAAACTGGAAACCTAACATACAGGAACGCGTCAGAAAAGCCTGTATGGCTATAAAAAAGGCTATAGGGTGCTACAGGCCGCGGGTAGTTCACTCACAGTGCCGCGGTATGGTGGACTAAGTTAGACAAAGTCACCAACTGCAAACAGCTCGATGGGATGCAGCCAAAGGCGGAACAATACGAACCACACCTCCCCTAGATCTACATACACTCCTCAACCTTCCGCCGAGAGATCTCTTGTCGCTTCCAGAACGGGGACTAGAAATCGTTGCGTATGTGGAATGATCTACGCTCCGAGCACTCTACAATCCATGAGAAATCCCTACCTTGAAACACCGATTAGTGCCTTAGCTCAATTTCGAAGAAAATTTCTCAACCCGTATACACCCCAGATCTTACTGGACGACCGAACACCAGACGCTGGACGGTACTCTGCGAATTTTCACAGATAGATCGAAGATGGATCGAAGTTGGATCGAAGATGGATCGAAGATGGACGAAGGAGTGGGAGTGGAAGTGGATGTGGGAGTGGGTTTGGGTGTGGGTGTGGGAGTGGGAGTGGGTGTGGGTGTGGGAGTGGTTGTGGGAGTGGGTGTGGGTGTGGGAGTGAGTGTGGGAGTGGGAGTGGGTGTGGGAGTGGGTTTGGGTGTGGGTGTGGGTGTGGGAGTGGGTGTGAGTGTGGGAGTGGATGTGGGTGTGGGTGTGGGAGTGGATGTGGGTGTGGGTGTGGGAGTGGGTGTGGGAGTGGGTGTGGGTGTGGGAGTGGGTGTGGGTGTGGGAGTCTACTCTAACGATCCGAATTTTCAACTGTCATTCCGACTACATTCTCACTGTAGCGTCTTTTAGGCAGTGGCTGTAAAGAAGCTCTGTCCTCGGTAAAAAATAATTTAATGTTAGAGATATCTGAGTGCAGTCAGATTTATCTCCAAGACGTCTCACAATCGCCGAACATCTCTTTACGATATGGCCAAGTACAGTGGACTCGAACAAATTATGGTATTCCGTGACGATTCGACTTGGGAAGGTCCACTGTATTTCAGAATCCATCTTAGGTGTGTGCCGGGCTACAGTGATATCCCAGAGAATTACGAATCGGATTAACTCGCTAAAAAGGGCACCACCTTAATACTCTTTCCGGGCTGGGAAATGCCGTCTACTAAGGCTTGAAACGCTTACCCACACCAAACGTAAATGGTCGTCTTTCACTGGGTGCCTCATTTCAAGCAATTATGGCCTACTGCCGATCCAAACCGCTCACGCGACCTGGTTAGAATGAGTAGGCCAAATCTAAGAACTTTCATCTACGTCATGAACAGGCACTTTCCTATTGACAATATAATGATTTCTGTAAAAGATTCAGAGATCAAGAGGAAGATGAAACCATTCCACACCTTCACTGTAATTGCATCTCGCAGACTTAGTCACTTAGACGCCCCATATTACAACGACTTGGCAGAACTGAGTAGTATTAGCATCAGTCAATTTCATTCGTTTTATCAACAGCTCAAGATGGTTAGCGGATTAGGTTCTAATATATCTTTGGAGTAACCCAACTGGCCTGACTTTGAACTAAGGGCTACCTTTAAGGCAGTCAATCACTCTAACCTAATCTATGCAAAATGTGGACTACCGCAGGAATGCAAACTATGCCCGTTGTTTGTGCGGTCATCAAGAGGTAGTACATGCCCAAAGCTTACAAGGCCTTTTAACAGCGAATAATCTATGTTAATCCTATTTCCCACATTGGGAAAGGTCCAAGGAACTGCCGAGGCAAATTGAAGAACCGGCTGCAGACCTACAAATACAGAAGCTTCAAAAATAAAGGATTGGTTCGAGACTGCCGATCTAGTCTAAGGGACTGGCGTCGGATTGTCTAAACCAATCACAAGAAGGTGGAGTATGCAAACACCCAGGTAAGGAGCCTGATGAGTTGTAGGACTCTCTCAAGTATAGCGACAAAAATTCCACCGACTAGCGTACGTGCTTAGTCATTTATACAACCTCAGTATTTAGATCATAAATCAGCATTCATTGGCTCTCGACCAGACCCTCGGTGCATGATCCACTGTTCGCTCGGACGCTCAAAATGAAATACGACGCCGTGGCAGCTTCGCCTGTCGTCTCACATCCTTAATGACATTGTTCACTCGCAGCTCAGTACAAGCGTCAGGTCTTCGAAGTAATCCATATAAATTGTGAAGTTAATGACCTCCTCCACTCGATTTATACACTACCTCCCTTCCAGCACTATCAATCATCAACGCAGTAATCCGGTTCATTACATCGACCATTGACCATCGTCCATTGCCCATCGACCGTCGACCATCGTCCTTCGACCGACTCGATGTATGGTGCGCAGAGAACAAGGACTCTCCTCTCACCAGTAAAAACCAGGTTTTCCTCTCTTCCTCGTCCCCGTTCGTGTCCGTAATTCAATTGCTGGTCCTGTAGTGTATACCTTAACGGAATTAACAATTTTCCCAGAGTTACAAGGCTCATTAAATTCAACTTGCATCCACCCGGGGGTTGTTTGGACTGTGTGTGTGAGTGTTCCGGCATCGAGGACCGGGCCGATGGAAGCCATGTAGCCACGACGGTGGAAGACGCTCGTAATAAAATTACTTTGCTCTCATAATTGACCTTCCATCAGCGCTAAGGAGAGCGTACAGTGAGTTCATTTAACTCGGCGGGGGCCAGCAGCTCGCAGCCGCTTCTTGGCAGAAGCCATCGCGGTGGGACGAACTTTTCAATCATGACGACGACGATAAGGAGGATGATGATCATCATTGGCTCGTGATTAAACTGTGAAGGGGCGCCTTGGTAAGGGTGCTTCCTGGAATCACTCTTCCACTCAAATTGGCAATATGCAGGATCTGCCGCATCTGCAGAGGGTTGGCACGAGTAATGAACGAAGGGCCCTAGGCGACGGAGTGGCACTCCACCCAAGGGGGCAGGGTTCGCTTTTGACTCAGCACGCTGTCAGGGATTTTTTTTTCCGGAAAACTATTGCCAGTGTGTCAACTCTCCGCATTTGCCTTCAGTTGTCGACTTCACAGATGTGCCCACTTGACTGTGGCAAGTGACATAGTCCAACCCCCGTTCGGGGCAAGTTTCTCCGATTTAACAGATAAATGTGGTTGATGCCAGCATTGGCCGAGTGTCATGACCCTTTATTTATGGCAATCGCCCAGAAGAATTGGATACAAAATCGGGGCCGGTCGGGACTTTGTCCTTTTTTTTTTGTTTATTGTCGATGCCATGTCCTTACAACTGAAATCGAAGGGAGAAGTGCGAACGGGTCCCTTTTTTTGTACGTGTGCCGGTCCTGCGAGCTGTCATCGGAACAATGTCGTCGGCCACTAATTCCGTTTGTCATCAGTTATGGTGGTCATCATGTAGCCATGTGGCGTTAGACGGTCGTTGAGAGGGGCGACCTGACAATGGATACATTCATCAAAGCCTTTAAAGGGGGTTTGGGGGGACGCATGAGATGGATATGTCAAGCCGAAAGCGGGTCTGGTGTGATGGTCGCAAAAAGTCGAAAGGTGGGCTGTGTGCTTTCAGGGATCACAGGAGGTGCCATGGGAAGTGTGGTGACGGAATGAGGAAATGGGTTGAATGGCCATACCCATCAACAGATGGGATGGGGCGAAAGTGTTTTTTGTTCTGATGATTGGTTGTGTGTTGCTCCTCATGGGACAAGTTTGATGGGTACAATCCCATCCGACGTATTATGAGTGATTTATGGATGGGATGTTGTGCGTCGCAGAACGTTGCCTGGTAACTTGTCCGAAGCACGCACTCCTTTCAGGTGAAGAGCTTTTTTTTACACCCTCCAACTCTACGAAAGGTGTTTTGATGGAACATCTTCTGGGGCTTCTGCTTTTGTAGGAGGAGACATATTTTTCTTCACTCGATTACATCATTTCTGCTTTCTTGCTCTTCGTCTTCTTTCTTTTCATTAGGTTATGTCAGGGGGGGCTGACTATGGAACATCTCGGCCAAAGAAGGCCCATTGTGATACAATGCGGTTTGATTGCCTCTCACATTGGACCCAGTTCGTGCCAGTAACGAAGCAGTTTTGCTGGCTAGTAGGACTAGTAGGACCCTAAGGGTTATTTTGTTCACAAAAATTTAACCACAACTTTTGGATTTTTCTCTTCGACTTCTGGATTTGCTTCCTTTCACAAAAATTGTATGGTTTACACTTTAAAGTTACATCTCTTGAGTTTATCAACTGCTCATTTCTCCAACTTACGGAAATAACAGAAGTTAAGGGATAAGATCGCGGATTTTGTTCACCCTGTCTCTCTCTCTCTTTTCTTCCATGGGCGTAGTTTGTGCTCACGTGAGTGTATACAAGGTGGGATCATTGTGTGTCATTAATCGCTTTCGTCTCTCAAAGCGGACAAAAATAATGGCGCTCGAACTAATACAGGACTCATTGCTAAGGTCCTGATTTGATTTGAAATAATGAAGCATTTGATAGATTCTTTGTCATTTGTTAACAGAACCCGTGAATTACGGGCAATGATGCACTGAAGTATCGTCAGTATTATTCGCTCGGATCAATTCAATAAGCGAATGCAGGCTGTATTAGTGAAGGCATTATAAATGTGCATAGTTGCTTGTGCTTAACATGACGGCAGCAACCAGAAACCAGAGGTAATGCAGCAGTGATGGACTTGGGAAGCAGAAAAAAAGGTGGTATAAAAGTGGTAGCGAAGACGAAGAAAAAGGTTTCCATGTTAATATTATTTGATGATGATATATGATATATGAATATGTACAGTTACGGACAAAACAATAGGACCACCGAATATCTTTAGTAGGTTCCATTCCAAAACGCTGAAGTCTGTATGCTGCATTTTTTGATGCAATATCTACCTTTGACCATCAGATCAATCCAATTGCACTTTTGTCTCATCGAACTACTGACTATTTTCTAATCTATCTTAAGACGACTTATCCTGAGCTTTTGGTAAGGGCTGGCGCTACTCTGGGCAACATCTGCCTACTCTACTACATCTTCCAAAGAAATGTCGTTGTCTTGATGGCGCTAATGCAGGGAAACTCTTTATTAAACGTATATCTTGAAACGTGGTTTAATACTATGTAATAATTTTGGGTCGCCGTGGCGTAGTGGGTTAGTGCGTCGACTCCTACGCAGAGGGTGCCAGGTTCGATACCCGAATTGACCACCATTCATATTTCACGGTTCCACCTTTTTCGAGTAACTGACAATGCTCAAAGAGTATTTCCTGTCTAGAAAAAGCTTCTCAACTTCGCCGTTCGGAGTCGGCATTAAACTGTAGGTCCCTTCCACTCGTGAAAGAACAATAGCACGCACAACACTCGTGGTTGCTGAGAAGCTAGGCTCAGGTCCACCTCGGACTGTCGCGCCACCCATATTATTATTATTATTATAATTTTACAATAAACTGATTACAAACTAATTACAAACAAGAGATATACAAACTTACATTAAGTGAATATAATGAACGAGAGAATAATGTTCGCCTAATTCAGTGGGATTACATGGCTACGCAAAACCTACTAGATTTATATTCGTTCAGTGCATTCATCTGATGTGCTTTTACATGACTACGAAAAGCCTACTAGGAGCGTATTAGTTTGAGTTAAAATTCAAATGGATGATTTCAGGAACATAATACTACTAGATTTAAAATTTTAAAAGAGTAAATAAATTTATAATTATTGGGACTCAACAGTTGTTCTTCAAGTCATTTTTTTGTACAACTGTGGTTTAGATTAGTAAGTTTAATTCAACCATAATCTCTGTAGCTGATTTGAAAAGGCTCTTCATGGGCACACCTTTGATTTTATTATCATCCTTTAGCAATGTTTTTCGTGGTGGACCTTATGGCATTAAAAATTAGTTTAAAAATAAAATAAAAAAATAACCTGACACATAATAACCGGTGCATGATCCATGAAATCGAGCGCCCCAATGTTCGCTCGAAATGAAATACGATGCCGTGGCAGCTTCGCCTGTCGTCTCACATCCTTAATGACATTGTTCACTCGCAGCTCAGTACAAGCGTCAGGTCTTCGAAGTAATTCACATAAATTGTGAAGTTAATGAAGTCCTCCACTCGATTTATACACTTCTTCCCACACACATGAGCTGCGAGTGATTACTATAGAGCATTAAAAATTAGCTTAAAAATAAGATAAAAAATAACCCGACACAAACCAAAAATTAAAAACACGTACCAGGGTTTTATTATTTTGTCGGCACCATTTTGTTGGTCGATCTCGTATACTGAACAAATTTCTCTATTCATTCACGCTTGCATGGTGTCCTTTTTGCTGACAACAAGTTAATGTAAACAACAAATTTGCAACATGTTTGATGCAACACATTGCTGAGATTGTGAATGAATCCCCGATTTCCATACCATCTTTAATAATTCGAAATGAATTCTATTAAGGCACAATGTCATAATCAGGCGTTCTTTTAATTTTCATTCGCTTATAAATTGCATCCACTCTACATTAAGATCTTCAATATTCACTGTGTTTTATGGAAAAAAATCTGGAAAGTCACATAACTGGTGGCACTGTTCAAGCATAACCTTTTTGGATCTCGGTATTTTAAAATTTTAATTTTAGCGTCGAACAGACCAAATTTTTCTCGAATCTTAATACATAATCAGAATAATGCTAGGGATATGATGAGCAATGGGCAAAATGTGGTGGATTTAGAGTTAAGGTGGTGGTAGGTTTTTCAACATTGGAAAAAGTGGTAGATACACCACTTAAGTGGTAGAAGTCCCATCACTGTAATGGAGAATAGAGGTATGCAACCATTATTTCTGCTGATAGCCTTCGCTTTCAATTATTCTTCTCATAGCGTACACGAACAACACTCACTGTAAATTCAAAGTAGAAAATATCATTGTGTGTGTGAATTGTCAAAAATATCTCAGGGGACATTTAAAAAGAGAAAGCTGGACAATTTGAAGATTCTAAATCTCAAACTGTTAGTTGAAATAGTGACCAAAATCAATTTTCAACTCGCCGATTAAATAACGAGTTGTAAAAAAAGTAATTACAGTGGACTCTCTCTCTAAGTCGAAACTCTCTCTAACTCGAAGTTTTTCGCCAAATTTTACGTACAATTCCCTCAATTTTGCAAACAAAAAACCTCTCTGTGAGTCAAACTCTCTCTAGATCGACCAAATTATTGTATCCCGTGACAATTCGACTTAGGGGGAGTTCACTGAGTATAGATACAATATAGAGAACGTTTTATATTGGCTTTTGCTGCAAGGAACTGTAATGTGCTTGCAACATATCCTTGGCTTCCATCATGTACTCGTACAATTGTCAAGTCAAGCATAGTTGTACGATCCTCTCTCCCTTTGTTTTAAGTGAATTCAGGGAAGATGTTGTCCATCAAGTGCGGGAGATTTTAAAACCCGTTTCTAACTCTATCCACTCTCCTCATGTAATGACTGATCTGGAAGCTTCGGTTCTTAACTCCCCCGTCCCCCATCACTTTTCTAATTTGCAGTCTTCCCTCACGTACCATCTTCAAGACACATTGCAGAGAGCTCAGAAACTATCTTCGTCTCATAACGACTCCGACACACAGAGTTGCAAGAATTCACGTTAAAAGCTTTAAGTTTCCGTAAATAAATGGACATCCTTAGCCGACGAGGGACTTGTAATCCGGGTCACTTTTTAAATTGCTTTTCCCGTCTCCCCCGTCCCCGCCGCCACCATGGAGCATGATTAATGTGGAAACTGCTGCAGCGTACGTGATGTTGCCTGATTTAATGGACCCTAACGAGATGGTTGGCTCGTTGAGGGAGGGTGGAAAAAGAGCTTCTGACCTTCAGCCCGTTGATGACTTCTTCAAGAATGACTAAGTGGTTCCTTGTTCCTGGATAACAAATTGCCTGCTGGTCTTGAACTGATTGGTAATGAAATACTTTTTTTTCTTTCTTGTGATTTAAAGATGCGTTGTGGGGCTTGAGATGTGGTGAAACGAGAAAGAGGACAAAAAGATGATTCGTTTTTGAAGAAGCTGGAGTATGGATTGGACTTCCCACCGGCTATGCAACAAAGGAGAACAACTGAATGAATTCAACTCCCTCCAAAAATTCACCCTTTTGAATGCGTGGCAAGGCGTTGTAGCGGTTGTTATGAGGCATGCGACGGATGGCAGGAAGCTTAAGAGGTATAGAGCTCAGCAAGGAGAAGAAGAGGACGTGGATCTGAGTGCGTCATGGATCTGGAACGTGACGAGAGTTGCAAAAAGAAGAATGACTAACAAATCTTCTTTATTTGGCGCTGCAGCTCGGGGTGGATCTATCCCCAGTTTTCACACGCCAAGATGAGTGAGGTCCTTCACTTCACTTAAACGCGGGCATCCTCTGTAGCTTTGTGTCACTGATTCGGAACCAAGAACCCGCCAATTTGACTACGTTTCATCATGTTTCATGGGTCAGCCCCCATTCCCGCCCAAGTGTCCGTAATTATTTCTCGCTTCCGACGCCGCCCGTAACCCCTACCTACTCATAAGCTCCAGTCAACTTTATCGCACCCAATGAAATTGAAACCGTTTAGCACTTTGACCAAATCTCCTGCGACGCATAAGCCAGCGGAAGGGAATCTTCAAATTGCTCCCAATTCCAGACGGCACAACAACATTCCTCGCATTCAAGCATGACACTTCAATCGTCCTTCCGCTCAACGCCCGTCGTAACGCCCATCACTTCGATACAATGCCACAACATCCTTGCCCGTCCCCACACTCCCCAACCCTCCCAAAGCGAAAAAGGATGCCTCAAAATAAATTAATTGAGCGCAATCTTCAGAGGTAGTCATGTTGACAAATCCCCACTTTAAATTGCTCCTGTCAATTTCTTCTTCACAAAAGAAATTAAAATTTCCCTCTCGCATTGAATTGGCCCCGTCGCGGAGGCATTGGCTGGTCGTCCTTCCCCTGGCAACGGCGCGGCGATTTGAGCACTCTTTGTTCGGCGGGGATATTAATTAGAGGCGAAACAACAATTGTCCTTCAGTTTGGATGGAACAGTTTGTACCCTAATTAGGAGGATTGCTGGTGCTCGTTATACGGCGGACGGGTGGTCCATCTGAAGAATCCCTTTCGTTATTTAATTAGATCGCGTGGGTAACAGTGGAAGCTGAGGCGAATAATGGAAACTCGGTCGTTAATAGAGGAGTCACTCGAAGAGTGACACGACAAGAGCTGAAACTTGGAGAGAAAAGCGGGCTGCATGCGTTTGGGAGTACTTGAGGGAGGATGCACATGCTTCGAGCAGCTGTCGGTTGTGTGTTGCTCCTGACTTTGATCCTGAGGACTCCATTCCTGACGAAGACGACTCACGCCTTAGCCCCCAGTTGGAATACCCATGCAAGAGTTCACTTGTGGTCCTCAATCAAGGTCACACAGCTCTGTTCCTCTCCACGATCCTGGCGGTTGTCTCTCCGTCGTCCCACCACAACAGGGCTTCCATGCCGCGAACGTGTCTGAATCGTGTGAACGCGTATGTAGCCATAAAATCTACAAGACCTCACATTCCAGATGGCACTTAGGTGGAACATCAAATCGATATAGAATAATTATGTTCCACCCCCGCCACCAACGCCCGCCCTGAATATCGGCGGGAATCACGTGCACGGCATAAACATTTCACTTAGGCACTCATTTGCATATTTCCACATCGTCACACCGTCAAGTTTTCATAATTTCGACAATTCCTCATTTCGGCTAATTCCTCGTTCCGCACACACTCTCACACGCACACACAAGGACTGACGATGTCGGCGGCAGCGGCGGCGGCGGCGGCAGCGAAAGAGCTTGCTCCAGCTTAAGGGGATGTGAATTATTGATGTTAACGGTTTTCGAATGTCAACGGCCTCTTGGGTCCGATTCGCTGAACATCGTTGGAAATTAATTCGTTTAAGAGCACCGTTGTACGGGAAAATTGAAAAGTCGTGTAAATTAAGGAGCACTTGGGTGGATGTCGGCTGAATGTCTGATGGGGAGTTGCTGTGTCCTTTCAGACTTATATTAGGTATACTTCCCTTTTTGACATTTTTCGACTTTTAGGGAAATTCTGTAGCGACAGCCAATAGCTATAGCCAATAGACTTACTCTGATGACTTTTCTGGATACAGGCAGAAATACAAATTCCGAGGGAAAAGATGGATAAACCTGCTGCTGCCTCAATCAGAATTCAGCTGTTCCCTTTACGAAACAGAGGGCTCCACCATGCTGCACTCGAGAAGAAGGCTCACTTTTGCCACTGCTATGTATCCCCACTGTTAACGAGTTTCTCAAAAAAATTAACAGTATGGAGAGGGGCATGGAAGCGCCCCGCTCAGGCGGATGGTATATCACCCAGTGCTAATGGGACACGTCCTGAAGATACTACTAATTTCTTGAGCTTTTCCAATAGACAACCTTGCTTACGTAGCAAAATCATAGTTAAGTTAAAAATATAGCTACCACGGGTAAACCAACGACCGTACACTTTCGCGATCCAAAGACGACTCACATACATGTCCTCTCTGATTCACCCGATCGTTGGCCCCCCCCTCTCTTTCACTCAAGAGGGTAGTTTATGTTGATGGTTGAGTCGTTTGAGAAAAGGGATCATTTTTATTCCTCCTGCAGTATCGCTCAACAATAGTATTCAATGTACTCAAACAGAAATGATTTCCTTTTAATCTCTTTCTCAACTATTTTATGTACTCTCCCTTAGAATAAGTTGAACTATGTAAATGAGAACAATAAAGTGTTATTCTCCGAGTAACAGTTGAAGTGTTAAGACGTTCCACTTCTTCCTATTAAACTTACTTATTTCCTCGGGAGAGCGAGAGAGAAAAACTTGCCTAAGGTGGAAAAGAAGAAGACTGGAGATGCGAAGAATTGTGAAGAGATATTTTGTTATGATGGAAATCGAATAAATCGTCCAATTCCAATTGGACGAAGTGAGGAGAGCATACTTGGCTGGCATATTCAAGAGAACCCAGGGCAACTAAAGTTGATCTCTTCTTCCTCTTTGTGCCTGCACCTTGCTAGTCAGCTAGGTCGAGGACATTCTATACTTGTGTGAGTCATCGGTTACGGGAGCGTTGGTGTGGCAAAGATTTCGAAGACTCTTTGGGTTGGAGTTAAGTTTTTCAAGCGCTCTTCATAGCCCAGACATGTTAGGGGTCGGATTCGAAGGCGCCTGGCTAGCTTAGGAATGTTGCTATTCAGGCCATGCAGTTCGTGATTAAATCTACAAATGACCATAAGCGCGAGCAGGATTAAACAACGAATATAACAAGGGCTTCTTGAGCTTGTTATGAGATTGTGCATAGAGCATGGCAAATATGATATATTAGAAAACTAAATCCGTGGTCGTCGTGGCGTAGTGGGTTCAACTCCCATGCAGAGGGTGCCAGGTTCGGTCCCCTAGTTTGTCAACTTTCATAATGCACGGCTTCATCTCTTGCGAGGCCCTGGTAATGCGCAAAGAATTCTCCGGTCTAGAAGAAGCTTCAAAAAGCATACAAATGTAGCTCCCATCCACCCGTAAAAAAAACAACACCACAAACAACAGGAGTGAGTCCTGTGGAAGCTATATTTTTTTAATTTATTTACATTTATTTCTCATTAAATTAACTTACAATAACATTAATATTTAGATCACAATTACATACATATACTGACTAAGTGAGAAGTAATGGTGACATTTTATATTTTATAATAAGGAAATAGTGTTAAGTGCCACATCGAATAATTAAACTTTTAAAGTAAAGCCCGAGTTCGCGTCAGACTGACTCGACATCCATATAACAAGTTATATTATAAAAAACATATTCATGGTATCCATAGATATACAATTTTAGGCTCTCATATAATCGCCATTTTGTTGGATTATTTGTTACCATTTTAATGTCTTGCTTCACAAGCCTCTCTTGAGGCGAAAGTTTAACCAGCAAAATCGTTTACTGTGGACAGGAACAGGTAGTAATCACTTAGTACCAGGTCTGGACTATAAGGTGGATGAAAAAAGACCTTCCAACCAGGAGCTTCTAGCGAGTCGGACTGGTGTTGTCCTGACGGACTCCAATTTCTCTCCTATGGACCAAATCTGCCCACTTTCGGCTAATTGCTTCCTTCGGGCAGTCTTACTGTTGACAATACACGTCAGAATTGAAAGTTTTGCGTTGGAGATCAGCTCATAGCAGATGATTCCCTGCCCTTCCCTCCAAACACACAGCAAGACGACGACGTGTCATTTCATCTCATTTTATTCATTTATTCATAGAAACGTACCTTAAGATATTCATCTTTTGCTTGTACTTAGTACATTAATTTAAAAGATTCAAATTGAACTTAAAACTAGTATAAAAAATTGGATTGGAATTGAGGTTCATTGTTGATTGTGAATGAAAAATAAGCGAGAGAAGCATAAATGATTGCTACGAAAAGGTATAATGTGAGTGGTTCTACGGCGGACTAGAATTATTAATTATTTTGTGTAAAAACAAACAATTCCTTGCGTTGATGTACTGCTGCATGTTACAGCCCAGCAAATCACGAGACTACACAGAAATACGCTCGTATCGAGAAATACCATAGACATAACGCACAGCATCATTGAAAGCTACTTATAACTTACGCTGCGAAAGTGAGTTAAGGCTACTATATACTACTTCGGAATATATTACAAGTGGTAAGATTAAGGAGAGTACTAACTTCTTACGTGATGCTAGCGGAGTAAAAGAAGCAGAGAGCTACAGTTTTCGCAAGCAGCCATAAATACGGCCAATGACCATGTTTGTGTGCTTGTTACCAGAGAGATCACGACTTATGACACATCCAAGGCTGGTAGTAGACTCGACTGCTTTGCTTGTTGAGATATATGCCAGGTAAAAGATCGAGATTAAAATGTTTGAGATTGGAATAACTTGCTTGATTGATCTTGGGTTCAATATTAATCCATTTTTGATTGACCAAGAGTGGACCAGCTTTAGATCGTCATCTATTAGAAAAGCAAGTTCATGTAGACCAGGAAATAAGTAGCTGGACGTCGTCAGCAAATAGATGTACCGAGGAGTGTTTGCAAACAGAAGGAAGATCATTTATAAGCATGCAGACCAGTATTGGTCCTAGTATTGACCCCATGTGGAACGCCCAAAAGTAACGAACAATGTTCTCCCTGATACCGGAAAGAAAAGTTCTCAATAACCGCACCGTCCTTTCACTAAAACCGAAATTGCTTGCAACGACTCCTCGCTATTCAAACACGATCATTTTTGCTTGACGTTGTCGTAGCGAATATAACTAATGCTTTAAAAATGGATCGATGTTATTGCGATTCAGCAGTGATGCCTAGATGGAGATTCGGTTTTATTTTCCGTTAACGCCTGTGGTGCACATACACAGAGCTTCTTTATTTAGCCAGCATTATACAAATTTTTTAACAAAATTATTCTTACTGCATCTTATAGCTTGATCCCTAGAGACGGGCTCTACTAATGTTCCCGAGAAACAAGAAATGACAAGAGACGTTTAATCTCGGTACTTATGGTATTCGTACTGTCAACTTAGAAGCCAAGGCAGATGATGGCTTTGACTACCTCGAAAGTATATCAGTCTATGATGACGTCGTGGTCGTCGATGGTGTATGTCCTTCCTTGCAGAGAGGAAACAAACTGGACCCAAGCATGTATATGAACCTTGAGCCTAAAAACAGGAAATCACATAAGTCTACGTACCACCTGTGCACTGTGCTCGGTAAGGACTGCTATCAGCGCATGCGCATTTCCTTGTGACTAAGACTGGCCATTGATGTTAAACTCTTCTTACTTAGCGTCGGCTACAGGGTTCTCGGTATTGATGAGTCTAGACTAAGACATCGACTTCTGGCTATATCCAGTGCTTGGTCCTTCAGTCTTACAGAGATTGCTAGACTTTACCTCAGTTCAGATCCCTTTTCGCAAAGACTGTTCCTTGGCTATCCGGTCCGTGTTCACCAATGACATCTCATTGTCGCTTTGTCTATATAACCGAGCCAGTCTTAATTTTAGAAGGTCCGATGTTTGAATGTCCGACTTTACGCCCGCTTGAGAATCCGAAAATAATGGGTATGGTGGTGGACAACAGTGTATCACTTGAAAGGACTTGAAACACGAAACAGTTGTCACGGACGTCAGCTTTCACCCTCGTTAGTGTAAAGCATACATCAATTTGTTCTCTTTTACCCCAGACTCAATTCTAATCGGTTCTGTGTCAATGCCAGCATGTGCCCACTGTCTCCACTCAAGGACTCAGTGTTGGCCAATTAGGTCTTCATGAATGCAGAAGTGCGTCTGTCGACGTTTCCTCGTGCAGTTCAATACCCATCTTCATTCCTGTTCATCTTGCATCATTCATCAGCAGCGTTTCCACTTCCGTCACCCTCACGTGAAGGACCACCTTCGCAGAAAATATCTCCTCTGTACATCTTCAAATCGTGATTCTCTGCTTCATCGCCCTCTGACAAATGATCCGCTCATTGTGTCTGCATAATTCCTACCACGTGTTGAACCTTCTTCCCATCCCCCCACAGTTAACGTGTTCGCTTTCCGTTTCGTTTTTGTGCCAAGTCAGAGTTCAAATAACAAATGAGTCCTCCCCGAGGGATAAATGGCCAAGAAATTCAGATTCATTCGTTGAACTTAATTTCCGCTTTGCATTTGCAAGTGCACGCGCCTTTCCGAAACGAAGCAAATTCGTCCTGTACGCCGTTGCCGTTGTCGTTTGAAAACACACAAAACAACAAAATCCAAAAGAAATCGAGAGAGCAAAAAAAAAAGCAGACAGAAACAACCCTCCTGCCAATGATGGCAGGCAGAAAAAGTTCGAAACGGAAGAAAGAAATGAAAAGAAGCACAAAGTTCCCGCGAGCCGGGTGAGTCCTTGGAAGCGTTGCTAGAATTTTAATTTCTTCGTAACGAACGACGTGACTGGAAAACAAAGTTGAGAAATATTCGAATCGAACCGCCCGATGCACGGCATCTGAGAGCGGGCGGTGGACAGACGCGTTAATAAGGATAAACTTTAAATGGATGTCTTGTTAGCTGTTTGTGTTGACGCTGTTTGGCGATGGAAGTCTCATTTATTTGTAAGTGATGGCAGTTGCTTCTTGTTGCCGTTTGTGTGTGTGTTTTTTTTTTCTCTTTTCTTTTGATTCTATGAGTTGATCTTCGAGTGAGATTGGCAGCTGGAGATGGGCAGTGGTACGAAATGCGGAGTGGACGGGAGTCGGTTTTTGTGTCTTTGGCGGAATGCCAGTGTTAAAAAACATTTTAATTGTGACACCTCCTTGTGCCACGTCGACAGTTTGTCAACATCATTTAGACTCTTTTGGCTCGGTTCTATCGATTTTGAATTAATTGCTTAAGAAACTGCTACCGTAACACAATGCGTTGCGCATTTTCACTATCTTCGAAGTCAACGGTGAGAATGTGAGAGCGAAGAAATCTTCCATTCAGGCGTGCTTCGCCAGAAATTGTCTCTAACCTTTTGCGCGCCTCAGAATCAGTGATCAACTCTTCATGTCTCTCGAACAGAAGGTCAGTGTCCACTTGCTCAAAATGGCCAAGTAACACCACGAGTTGGACATGAAGACTAGGGATTTTTCTGTGAACTTCCTACGGTGTTCTTTAATCCAATAGAAAAGTGGAACGAACATTGGATCACAATGTTTGCTCGTTTGTGATGCACGATCCTTTGACTGCGAGGAAACAGATTTTTGTTTACTGCCACTGTTCCAGGATCTCCTTCAGACACTCCCTTTTAACTTGTGAAAAGCCTGTAAATGGAGAACCTATTTGCAGAACAGGAAGGCCAAACTAGCTGAGAGTAAAGCTTACCAATCACAGATCAGTGGGACTCACCTGCCACTAGGTCGATACTCCTGAAAGCAATTACATTTCTGAGAATCTTCTGACGTATCGAATATGTCCCGCAGCTCCTTCCAGAAGTATACTTGCAGAATCTTGGACTCTCTTGTCGAAATTTTGATTCTGCATAAATGTGGAATTTCGTTGATGCAGCGTAATTTCCCTCTGTAAAGTGCGACAAGACACTTGGACTCAAATAATCCAATCAACAGATTTCTAATAGTGTTTAAACTATTTAGGGTCAAAGTCTGGTCACCGAATGAAGAGAGAGTACAGGAGCAGGAATTGTCTCATGCAGTAATTTAATTGTTTCTCGGACTGAATGGCGTGTGACACCGTCTTGTTGAAACCACATACTGGCCACATGCCTACCAACCAATTTCGAAAAAGGAATATGTCACGAGCACTGATAAGAATCACTGCTTGGGCGGCCTCATTTTCAGAAGAGTATGGTCTAATGATGCCTCCACCCCAAATCCATCAACACTCTCACGCACTGCTGGATGTTGCCATTTGATGGGCTTTCTTTTTAGATGGCCGATGTGCCTAGCGCCTTTAACTAATACTTCTTCTTCTTTATTTGGCGCTACAGTCCGGGGTGGACCTGGGCCTCAACCAACAAGCTTCTCCAGCTAGCACGGTCTCTGGCTAGCTGTCTCCAGTGTCGCACGCCAAGTTGGTTGAGGTCCTTCTCCATCTGGGTGCGCCACCTTAAACGCGGGCGTCCTCTGTTGCGTTGTCCCACGGGTTCGGAGTCGAAGACTCTATGGGCCGGAGCTGAGTTGTCCATACGCTCTACATGGCCTAGCCATCTTAGGCGTTGGATCCGAAGACGCCTGACTAGACTCATGTCGCTGTACATCCCGTACAGTTCGTGGTTGAATCTTCCCCTCCAGAAACCGTCAACGCAAACAGGACCAAAGATCGCACGCAGAACTTTTCTCTCGAAAATACGAAGGACTTCCTCATCCTCTTTTGATATTGTCCATGCCTCCACGCCGTACAGCAGGACTGGGATGATCAAGGTCTTTTATAAAGTCAGCTTGGTCCTTCGAGAGATGGCTCTACTACTCAATTGCCTCTTGAGCCCATAGAAATAGCGGTTGGCAGGAGTTACTCTGCGTTTGATCTCGGTACTGATGTTGCTGGTACTGTTTACTGCGGAGCCGAGGTAGACGAAGTCCTTGACTACCTCGAAGTTATAGCTGCCCACTGTGACGCTCTGTCCAAGACGTCGATGTTGATGACAGCATATGCTTCGTTTTGCCCTCATTCACCGCTAGACCCATTTTAGCCGCCTCCGCCTCAATGCCAACAAACGCCTCATTGACGTCTTTCTGTGTTCTGCCAATCACGTCAATGTCATCCGCGTATGCTAGCAGTTGTACCGACTTCTGGAAAACGTGCCTGTAGTGTTGGCGTGTGAGTCTTGCACAATCTTCCCCAGGATGATGTTAAATAAATCACATGACAGCGCGACGCCTTGTCTAAATCCTTTTTTGACATTGGAGGTCTCGGTGAGTTCGTTACCGACCTTGATGGAGCAGCGAGAGTTCTCCATCGTCATCCTGCACAACCTGACGAGTTTGGCAGGAATGTCAAAACTAGACATGGCGTTGTATAGCTCGTCCCTATGCACGCTGTCATATGCGGGCTTGAAATCGACAAAAATGTGGTGGGTGTCGATTTGCATTTCTTGGGTCTTTTCCAGGATCTGCCGTAGTGTGAAAATAACTAATTAACTAATACTTACTTACTTATTTAATGGGCGCCCGATCCGTGGAGGGTCTCTACCTGAGACACTGCAGCCTTCCATGCCCTGCAGTCCAGGGCACGCTGCTCCAGTTATCCAGACAAAGCGCTCTGAGATCCACGATACCTAACTTTTACAGCCCCCTTAATTGTTCAGTTAATCAAAGTAAGTTGACGAGGTTAAAACCCTATTTCGACCATGTTTTGTATGAAAAGAGGCCACCGAACTATCCCCCTTTTTTTCAAGAATATGTCGTTTAATAACCCTTAACTACGAGCTGTCGTATTTTTTTTCAGTGTTACCATTGACCCTGTATCACCCTCACCGAATTACACGATCACCGGACTGAGCCTGTCAAATGGTTTGGCACTCTAATTCTCGACACCAACGGAAAGGTATGTGCAGGAACGATGTAAGATGGACGGAGGTGGTGGTGCGAGTTGGTTTTCTGAACTCTTGAATACTTCCAAAACCTACAGGCGCCCTTTCTAACAATTTCGGTGTGTGCCAAGTGAAGCTATTTGAAATCATACTACCCAAATTACGCAAAATATCGTGTCAAGGAAAAAGTTCGTTGAGCCTTCGCTTTCTTTACCGCATATTCTAAATTAGTACCTACAGGCATGCCGGATTGAACCAGCGTCGTTAGAAGGCCTACTCAAAATGTCTCTTATCTAGGATCATTTACACAGTAACATCCCAAGAAATGAGAAGACCGATAAACTGGCTAGACAGACTTCTATTCTTCAGTGTTCACTTGCAGAGGAGGTGCACATCCCACAACAAACAGTCAAGGCAGATATCGCTTCTAACTTACTTGAAATAGCAAGCCTCAGATAAGCAAGACTGACAAGCTGCTGTACAGCTTCAAGGAAGGTATGTCCTGACTACAGCCGATCTAAAACAAAAGGTCTTCTTCGACGAACTCGTCAGGACAAGCTAGACTGTATGGCAGTCTGGCCAATGGGAGATCATACCGTCATTTTACTTAGATCGGTATCCCACACATTTTCGCAGTTGAAATAACACAGCTGTAAGAGCGACCTTTACACATTACATTTGTGCCTGCCCGGCTTTTGTTTGTGCCAGACAGCACGCGTTTGGTAGACCCTGCGGGCCACAAGCGAAGCCCCACTACCCACTTGAACTCCTTAACTCTTACACCCAACAAGATCCTCGATAATTAGCTACACGACTTCTACTATGTTGTTGATGTTTCCAAATTTGAAGGACATCCCCTGTGGGGTCTGAAAAACAGGCATATGGCATATGGCACTTTCAGTTAAAAGAGAATTAGAAAACAGTCCTTGAAGACAGTATTGTCAAAAAACCATTAAGATGAGCTGACCAAGAACACTGCAAGCTCGGGAAAAAACAAGTAGGTTACAGGAAGCTTCAATACCATGCCACTCGACGATGAACGTAGAAGTGACCTAGAAGAACCTCTTCTCAGTGTCCCACAGTCTTCCGAAAAGGAATTCAAAGATGTCATAATCCTTGCAAATTGTGCTAGCCCTCGATTTAAGTTGTCATTTACTATTCATTTGTCCTCATTTACGAGAACTTCCTCTTAGGTCTCTGCTTGAAGGCGACTACAAACAAAATATGGATAAGAGTAAAATCGTCCATTGAACCATCCACCGCAGATTCAAAGAAGTCAGTTTCAGCTCAGCTCACCGCCAGGCAATCACCGTCAATGGGAGTCACTTCTCATTTGCAAGAGCCCCGCAGCAGTCACTTCCTCTAATTTCATTCCATAATCGCAGCAACTGAAGCACCGACAGCGCCGTCACTAACAAGGTGTCACAGTCCATTGTTTTCCGCCTCATCTGGCACCCATGGCCATCGGGTTTTTCCACAAATTGAATGCGATAAGCAAACAGACCTCAACCATGGCAACAAGGATGCAACACGTCTGTCGTCCTCCAAGAATTATCTTGTCGCCAACTGCATGCGGCACCAGCAGAAGCGGGGGCGTGTGGAGCGAGGCAATAAACAAGAAACCTCTGCTCCACTAAGAGCCACTCCCGCTGTGAGTAACTTCAATTTCACGTTTTCAGATGGTGTTTTGCAAATCCTGTTTAAATTGGAAAATTAATTAAAAATTCTGGACAGGAGCGGTGCAGCTGGAGCTGCAGCTGCCTGGAACAAAGCACCAAAGCCCCGCGCGCCACCGCCCCGGAAATAGTGCAGTCTTCCGATACAAGGGACAACGACAACGACGACGACAAGTATTCACACTCAGTCTGCCATTCGCATCCGCTGTTGCGCGCACATCGCACAAAGTATATTGTTCAACGGAAGGCAACGACGCGACGGTGGGGATGGACAAAGAAAAACTTCATAATGTACTGTACAGGTTGCAGTAAGATTTGATTTTGAAATCCTTTTGTCTTATCCCGTGGCAGGAGCGAGTAATTTTTTTTTGTTTTTCCCTCCCCGTGAAAACCGCCAACGGTGGCGCTGGCTGCCGCTCAGCGGAGCGATGTGTTGACGAAACTTTTTGCCTTTGTTTCGTCGTGCCATGATTTCCGCCACTTGGCCGATAGTGGGGCATGTATCTATCCCGTTGTGCCCTTGGAATTGTCGGTGGGACCTGAGGCGCTTGCACGAGGGGGCGAAAAGGGGTTCTTGTAATCGTCCCACAGCAAGGATCCCCCTGCAGGGGCAACGACAACTGGCTTGTTGTTTTTGAAAATAAACCCCCCCGCCCGAGAGTCAGTTTGGGAAAGTTTTCAATGGAAAATCCCATCGTCTGCTGCAGGGTATGGGGGGTGGGGGATGAGTTGTGGTGCTGGTGGGGCCAACCATACTCGTCGGAGGACACATGGATTATTTGATACAAGTTTCGCAAACAATTTGAATAAAGTTAAATTTATAACTACGCCCTGAGAGGAGCCGTATTGTGGGAAATTATTTCAGTTGCTTGCCATCGGAGCACACAGGTGAATCCTCGTGGTGGGGGCGGAAGAAGTTCCCTTTGCACTTCCCGTCCGCACGGCATGTGGAATTGTTCACAGTCGCCAAATGAGTGGTGGAGTCGTTTTGATTAGCAGTCGTGCCCGGATGGGGCTTGCAAATTGATTGGGCACTTTCATGCAATGTGTGGACAAACTTTGATGTCACCCCTTGAACGTATGTACCCAAGCCTAGAAAGTGATTAAAAATTAAAGCGTAGTTCTGAGACCGAAGGGTACACTCTTTATGATGCAGAGGCGATTAGATGACATCATCATAAGCACTTCCTTTTTATGCAGAGAAAGACATCATCAAGGTGGTTATGAATTTACCATGAGTGCTTTTCTAATATGCGTTATGTGATGGTGTGAAGAAAGGCTTCATTTTGATATCTCTTAAACTCTAATCATTCATTATCATACACAGACGTGATTGTATGCCCTAAGCGAGGAGCAGGAACAATATTTATTTGCGAAGAAACTGACAAACCTGGAGATAACTTGGGAGGGTGTTACCAAGCAAGTCAGTCAAGTCAGTCAAGTCAGTCAAGTCAGTCAAGTCAGTCAAGTCAGTCAAGTCAGTCAAGTCAGTCAAGTCAGTCAAGTCAGTCAAGTCAGTCAAGTCAGTCAAGTCAGTCAAGTCAGTCAAGTCAGTCAAGTCAGTCAAGTCAGTCAAGTCAGTCAAGTCAGTCAAGTCAGTCAAGTCAGTCAAGTCAGTCAAGTCAGTCAAGTCAGTCAAGTCAGTCAAGTCAGTCAAGTCAGTCAAGTCAGTCAAGTCAGTCAAGTCAGTCAAGTCAGTCAAGTCAGTCAAGTCAGTCAAGTCAGTCAAGTCAGTCAAGTCAGTCAAGTCAGTCAAGTCAGTCAAGTCAGTCAAGTCAGTCAAGTCAGTCAAGTCAGTCAAGTCAGTCAAGTCAGTCAAGTCAGTCAAGTCAGTCAAGTCAGTCAAGTCAGTCAAGTCAGTCAAGTCAGTCAAGTCAGTCAAGTCAGTCAAGTCAGTCAAGTCAGTCAAGTCAGTCAAGTCAGTCAAGTCAGTCAAGTCAGTCAAGTCAGTCAAGTCAGTCAAGTCAGTCAAGTCAGTCAAGTCAGTCAAGTCAGTCAAGTCAGTCAAGTCAGTCAAGTCAGTCAAGTCAGTCAAGTCAGTCAAGTCAGTC
The DNA here is from genome assembly GCA_964034865.1 of Eristalis intricaria. NCBI lineage: Eukaryota > Metazoa > Arthropoda > Insecta > Diptera > Syrphidae > Eristalis > Eristalis intricaria. The sequence continues at coordinate 53,882,838 of OZ035876.1, forward strand.
AAGTCAGTCAAGTCAGTCAAGTCAGTCAAGTCAGTCAAGTCAGTCAAGTCAGTCAAGTCAGTCAAGTCAGTCAAGTCAGTCAAGTCAGTCAAGTCAGTCAAGTCAGTCAAGTCAGTCAAGTCAGTCAAGTCAGTCAAGTCAGTCAAGTCAGTCAAGTCAGTCAAGTCAGTCAAGTCAGTCAAGTCAGTCAAGTCAGTCAAGTCAGTCAAGTCAGTCAAGTCAGTCAAGTCAGTCAAGTCAGTCAAGTCAGTCAAGTCAGTCAAGTCAGTCAAGTCAGTCAAGTCAGTCAAGTCAGTCAAGTCAGTCAAGTCAGTCAAGTCAGTCAAGTCAGTCAAGTCAGTCAAGTCAGTCAAGTCAGTCAAGTCAGTCAAGTCAGTCAAGTCAGTCAAGTCAGTCAAGTCAGTCAAGTCAGTCAAGTCAGTCAAGTCAGTCAAGTCAGTCAAGTCAGTCAAGTCAGTCAAGTCAGTCAAGTCAGTCAAGTCAGTCAAGTCAGTCAAGTCAGTCAAGTCAGTCAAGTCAGTCAAGTCCGTCAAGTCAGTCAAGTCAGTCAAGTCAGTTGTCTAAAGACTGCCTCCTCTGCCATATCAAAAATGTTACGTATACGCCACCGTGGCCATGCAAGAAACCTCTAAAGACTGCCTCCTCGACCCAATGAAAAATTTTACAAAAGACAAGCCGCCTTGAAGGCTTGTCTTTCTGCACTGAACAGGTTCCATTTCGCTGGCTGCCCATCCACCCGATTAAAGGTCGATTCACAAAACAACCCTTGGGCACAGAATTTCATTCAACGAATTGCCTCCAACCAGTCCTGACGTAAACAACACTCCGGCGCATGTCTCAGCGAACTCGATTCCCCATCTGAAGCGCTACCCCAGCTGAAAGCTCGCCCTTTGATGAGGTATCCGAATGATTAATTCATCTGCTGCTCGACAAAATGCACAAAAAAGGACGAAATGAACGAGAAGAGACCCTTTTCACGGCATCTGATGCGTTATCCTTTTCAATTTGAATGAATGCCAGCACTTGCGTGTCGAACGACAAGAGAACCTCGAAGACGATTGCAGGGTAATCCTGCATCCTGCATCGCTTCCGAGTGAAATGCACTTTTACTATCTGCGGTTGAACGAGTTCGAAATGTGAATCCAGCGACGCGATGGGGTACACAGATATGGATACGTGTGCAATTCATGATGAAATTGGAGCAAGGGAATGTGCTGGGGGGGGGGGGGGGGGGTTGAAGTCAAACTCTGCGAGAGATGGATGAGATGAATAGCTCTCGGGCTCATACATGACAATAGGCGATTGGAATTCGGATGAGATGATTCCGCTTAAATGATGTGGAAATGTTTGATGCTAGCGAAGGAGACGAGCAAATGGGCTGAAGACGAGCAAAAGGGATTCGCTTGGATTGCCTATTAGTCATGTTTATGGTGGTCGTGGTCGCCTGGATGGGGTTCGGTATCGAGAAGCACGTTCTGAGTTATGAACTTCGGAGGTCGTTACGTTTTGAAGGGCATTGATAGCCATCGACTGACGATAGTTATCGATTGATGGAGGTGGCGGGTTAGCCTGAGAGTTATGACATTTTCAGGCCACATTTCGACACTGTGGTGGGACGGATTTGACGTGATGAGGCGGTGGACTCAACGGAACCGCAGAGGCAGTCGGTAGGCGTACTCTTAATTGGGTGGAGTCCCAGATCGATGGGAATCGCTCTTGGAAGACGGGTATTACCGCAAAAGCTGAGTAAGGCATCCAATGCCTCCAGGCAGAAATTACAATGAAGGGTTGCTCATATTGCATGGTCTAAAAAGCACACAAGATCTATGTCAGTGCTGATGTGAGCATTTGTGGAACCCGAGCTAAAGGACACAATATTTGGGGCTAATTGAAATGCGATTGAGCTACTTTGTGTGTCCTGGACTGCGCCTCACGCAGATAGGGTGTCGTAGCAGTTGACGGGCTATGATGAGGCGACTAATCCTTTTCACTGGTTTACTCGTACGACCTTGTACTTAAACCAACGACGAACAAAGAAAGAGAGACCTAGTAAGGAACAGGCTGCAAGAAACCGAAACTATGACGGAGACCGGTGGTGGAACAAGTATTTGAGCCAGCATCTAGCTATGCTGAACCGAATTAGGCAGTCGTCATGCTACGAAACCTACTCACACGACGAGACGTTATTCAACTTCGCTTCGAAGTCTGGGTCAGGTGAGCAATTGACTCTCTCTCTCTCTCCCGCAGAAGAGCCTTCTTCTACAAGACTCAAAAGAAGTCAATGAATACATAGAAGGTGAGTAGAACATTTCACAAAATCTCAACGGATCTCTGACATTAACATCGACGTCGACGGAATTAGTAGGGAAACCTCCAGCTTACTGATGACCATACGCCTACAAGACCATGATGTTCATAGACATTGGCTCCACAGCCCTTCATTGACGCGGGATGTTTGACGCCAAACTGCAAAGTGTCTTGGGTAGGGCAACTGGTAGGGCCGTGGCTCTCCTAGGCCAAAATGTTTCGTCTATTGTGGCCTTGATGGATCATGTCAGAAATCAACATTTTGGAGGTTTTTAATTTCTACCTTCCACGAGACCTCCAGGTCTACACAGGAGTACTCCCCCAAGCACCTTTTTTCGTTTCCCCTAGTTCTACGGATTCGCAGAGCAGATGTTGGATAGATTATATTTCTTCTTCTTCTCTGCAGTTCCTGCATGTTCAGTCGCAATGTATGCGAACCTATTGGAGCCGAAACATTGGCGGACCAAGAAAAAAAGAATAGGCTACTCCTAGCCAGAGTAGCGACGTCGATGAGCGACGTATGGGTGCCAATATATGGGCTGGGCCAATGAGCACCAAATCATGTAGCTCAAAAGTCGAAGCTGTATATAGAGTCAATGGCTTGAGAGTATGCAGCGCCTTCCGAAAGACCTCATAGCACGCGGAGTGCGTAATGTCTGGTACCTAATCACCAAAGAAGCCGCATGAAAATATCGTGCCAATAGAACAATGAGGCCAACAGCAGCGAGCCGAAGTGACGATGGACTACCGCGTGGAGTAAGCCTCGAAGAATTTCAAGAAAGACGGAACTCTTCTTACAAAGGTAGATGGACGCATAGATTGATCCCCAATGTCGACCCTTGGATCAACAAAAAATGTGGAGAGCACAGTTTTTACATGACGCAGATGTTAACTGGTCACGGATGTTTCAGAGCATATCCCCACCGATTTGGACACGAAGACATCCAATGTGAAGAGAAACAGTGGAAACTGCGGACCATGTAATGTTCACGATATCGTGAAGACCGTGACCTGTTGCCGAACAGATTGGGCGTTTACCTAACCTAAGAGAACATAATCACACTGATTCCAAGCACACAAGAAACTTGGGAAGCAGTAATTGAAAACTTGGCCACCATCATACTGGAGCAACGACGACAGGAATGAAAACGGAACGCAGCGCAGGTAACTGCCAATACGAACGAATCGAATATATGAGGCCGAAGGACCCCCCTAGGGAGGAAATGCTTGGCGGCAGTGCCGCGAAGACCGGGGGTAGAAGTGGAGATGGGTGAAATTCCCACACTGCTTCTAAGCACGGGCTGAGTTTCGCCTTTAAAAGATTCCCACCTCCCAGGGCTCCTATTAGCGTTCCTTACAACTAAAGCTAATCGGAGATGTTCATCTCTTTCTGCTCAGCGTCAGCCGCAGAGCCCTTGCTGTAATAAGTCTTTCATTGAACGTAAAAGACTGATTTACAAAATTATTCGTTGTTTATTTTTCCAACTATTAATGTTGTCACGATGATGGTAGGCGCTCAACTGAGGCACTTAATAAAGATTTTAAATACACTGTTGAGTGCATTTTAGAACTATCTAAATATGTTAAAAACACTAGCTAGTCATACTCTAAAAACATTTTTAATATAAACTTAAAACAGTACAATATCAAACATGCAATCTTATTACACTTGCCATTGCTCCAATTTCCAGACTGAGCCATCGAGTTCAGGCTCTGTCCAGGATTTCGTCTTACGGTATTATTCTTATAGAGCTAGTCGGTGTGAAGGCGTAAGCCCCGAGATTCTCCCAGCTAAGATCCATTTTTTAAAAGGATGTATGATTTATAATTAATTTCTTTAGTAATCTGCAGTTAAGATTCTTTTTCTTTCGGGTCTTGTCTGAATTAAATGTTAATTATAACGCAGAGCACATAAATGCTGTTTACCTACTTTTGATGCTGACTGTATATTTCCCAAAGGCAGTCATAGCAACATCGTCTGCGTAGGCAATCCTTGCACCCAGTCCTTTCCAGGGTCAGTACAAGATCACTTGCCGCTACGTTCCACAGGAGAGGTGACCACAAAAGTGGGGAAACTTCATATGAATACATTCTCTCGGTGATAGATAGATTCTCTCATCGAAAAAAAAACTATCCGTATTCCGAATGGGGTCCCAGTCTAGGCATAGACATTTTTTTTCAACATTTGATGCTCGAAGTAGTGTATATGTGAAGCCAGCTTTAAACTCTCCATACCTAAATATCCATGGACACCTAGTGTCCAGAAATATTCTGCGGTATGGCGCGCAATATATTTCTGAACACCTACTGTCCAGAAATATTTTGCGGTATGGCGCGCAATATATTTCTGGACACCTACTGTCCAGAAATATGTTACGGTATGGCGCGCAATATATTTCTGGACACCTACTGTCCAGAAATATTTTGCGGTATGGCGCGCAATATATTTCTGGACACCTACTGTCCAGAAATATTTTGCGGTATGGCGCGCAACCTACTATCCAGAAATATTTTGCGGTATGGCGCGCAATATATTTCTGGACACCTACTGTCCAGAAATATTTTGCGGTATGGCGCGCAATATATTTCTGGACAGCAGGTGTCTGGACAGCAGGTGTCCAGAAATATATTGCGCGCCATACCGCAAAATATTTCTGGACAGTAGGTGTCCAGAAATATATTGCGCGCAATACTGGACAGTAGGTGTCCAGAAATATATTGCGCGCCATACCGCAAAATATTTCTGGACAGTAGGTGTCCAGAAATATATTGCGCGCAATACTGGACAGTAGGTGTCCAGAAATATTTTGCGGTATGGCGCGCAATATATTTCTGGACACCTACTGTCCAGAAATATTTTGCGGTATGGCGCGCAATATATTTCTGGACACCTACTGTCCAGAAATATTTTGCGGTATGGCGCGCAGTATATTTCTGGACACCTACTGTCCAGAAATATTTTGCGGTATGGCGCGCTATATATTTCTGGACACCTACTGTCCAGTATTGCGCGCAATATATTTCTGGACACCTACTGTCCAGAATTATATTGCGCGCCATACCGCAAAATATTTCTGGACAGTAGGTGTCCAGAAATATATTGCGCGCAATACTGGACAGTAGGTGTCCAGAAATATTTTGCGGTATGGCGCGCAATATATTTCTGGACACCTACTGTCCAGAAATATTTTGCGGTATGGCGCGCAATATATTTCTGGACACCTACTGTCCAGAAATATTTTGCGGTATGGCGCGCAGTATATTTCTGGACACCTACTGTCCAGAAATATTTTGCGGTATGACGCGCAATATATTTCTGGACACCTACTGTCCAGAAATATTTTGCAGTATGGCGCGCAATATATTTCTGGACACCTACTGTCCAGAAATATTTTGCGGTATGGCGCGCTATATATTTCTGGACACCTACTGTCCAGAAATATTTTGCGGTATGGCGCGCAATATATTTCTGGACACCTACTGTCCAGAAATATTTTGCGGTATGGGGCGCAATATATTTCTGGACACCTACTGTCCAGATATATTTTGCGGTATGGCGCGCAATATATTTCTGGACACCTACTGTCCAGAAATATGTTGCGGTATGGCGCGCAATATATTTCTGGACACCTACTGTCCAGAAATATTTTGCGGTATGGCGCGCAATATATTTCTGGACACCTACTGTCCAGAAATATGTTGCGGTATGGCGCGCAATATATTTCTGGACACCTACTGTCCAGAAATATTTTGCGGTATGGCGCGCAATATATTTCTGGACACCTACTGTCCAGAAATATTTTGCGGTATGGCGCGCAATATATTTCTGGACACCTACTGTCCAGATATATTTTGCGGTATGGCGCGCAATATATTTCTGGACACCTACTGTCCAGAAATATTTTGCGGTATGGCGCGCAATATATTTCTGGACACCTACTGTCCAGAAATATTTTGCGGTATGGCGCGCAATATATTTCTGGACACCTACTGTCCAGAAATATTTTGTAGTATGGCTCGCAATATATTTCTGGGCACCTACTGTCCAGAAATATTTTGCGGTATGGCGCGCAACCTACTGTCCAGAAATATTTTGCGGTATGGCGCGCAATATATTTCTGGACACCTACTGTCCAGAAATATTTTGCGGTATGACGCGCAATATATTTCTGGACACCTACTGTCCAGAAATATTTTGCGGTATGGCGCGCAACCTACTGTCCAGAAATATTTTGCGGTATGGCGCGCAATATATTTCTGGACACCTACTGTCCAGAAATATTTTGCGGTATGGCGCGCAATATATTTCTGGACACCTACTGTCCAGAAATATTTTGCGGTATGGCGCGCAATATATTTCTGGACACCTACTGTCCAGAAATATTTTGCGGTATGGCGCGCAATATATTTCTGGACACCTACTGTCCAGAAATATTTTGCGGTATGGCGCGCAATATATTTCTGGACACCTACTGTCCAGAAATATTTTGCGGTATGGCGCGCAATATATTTCTGGACACCTACTGTCCAGAAATATTTTGCGGTATGGCGCGCAATATATTTCTGGACACATACTGTCCAGAAATATTTTGCGGTATGGCGCGCAATATATTTCTGGACACCTACTGTCCAGAAATATTTTGCGGTATGACGCGCAATATATTTCTGGACACCTACTGTCCAGAAATATTTTGCGGTATGGCGCGCAATATATTTCTGGACACCTACTGTCCAGAAATATTTTGCGGTATGGCGCGCAATATATTTCTGGACACCTACTGTCCAGAAATATTTTGCGGTATGGCGCGCAATATATTTCTGGACACCTACTGTCCAGAAATATTTTGCGGTATGGCGCGCAATATATTTCTGGACACCTACTGTCCAGAAATATTTTGCGGTATGGCGCGCAATATATTTCTGGACACCTACTGTCCAGAAATATTTTGCAGTATGGCGCGCAATATATTTCAGGACACCTACTGTCCAGAAATATTTTGCGGTATGGCGCGCAATATATTTCTGGACACCTACTGTCCAGAAATATGTTACGGTATGGCGCGCAATATATTTCTGGACACCTACTGTCCAGAAATATGTTACGGTATGGCGCGCAATATATTTCTGGACACCTACTGTCCAGAAATATTTTGCGGTATGGCGCGCAATATATTTCTGGACACCTACTGTCCAGAAATATTTTGCGGTATGGCGCGCAATATATTTCTGGACACCTACTGTCCAGAAATATTTTGCGGTATGGCGCGCAATATATTTCTGGACACCTACTGTCCAGAAATATGTTACGGTATGGCGCGCAATATATTTCTGGACACCTACTGTCCAGAAATATTTTGCGGTATGGCGCGCAATATATTTCTGGACACCTACTGTCCAGAAATATTTTGCGGTATGGCGCGCAACCTACTATCCAGAAATATTTTGCGGTATGGCGCGCAATATATTTCTGGACACCTACTGTCCAGAAATATTTTGCGGTATGGCGCGCAATATATTTCTGGACAGCAGGTGTCCAGAAATATATTGCGCGCCATACCGCAAAATATTTCTGGACAGTAGGTGTCCAGAAATATATTGCGCGCAATACTGGACAGTAGGTGTCCAGAAATATATTGCGCGCCATACCGCAAAATATTTCTGGACAGTAGGTGTCCAGAAATATATTGCGCGCAATACTGGACAGTAGGTGTCCAGAAATATTTTGCGGTATGGCGCGCAATATATTTCTGGACACCTACTGTCCAGAAATATTTTGCGGTATGGCGCGCAATATATTTCTGGACACCTACTGTCCAGAAATATTTTGCGGTATGGCGCGCAGTATATTTCTGGACACCTACTGTCCAGAAATATTTTGCGGTATGGCGCGCTATATATTTCTGGACACCTACTGTCCAGTATTGCGCGCAATATATTTCTGGACACCTACTGTCCAGAATTATATTGCGCGCCATACCGCAAAATATTTCTGGACAGTAGGTGTCCAGAAATATATTGCGCGCAATACTGGACAGTAGGTGTCCAGAAATATTTTGCGGTATGGCGCGCAATATATTTCTGGACACCTACTGTCCAGAAATATTTTGCGGTATGGCGCGCAATATATTTCTGGACACCTACTGTCCAGAAATATTTTGCGGTATGGCGCGCAGTATATTTCTGGACACCTACTGTCCAGAAATATTTTGCGGTATGACGCGCAATATATTTCTGGACACCTACTGTCCAGAAATATTTTGCAGTATGGCGCGCAATATATTTCTGGACACCTACTGTCCAGAAATATTTTGCGGTATGGCGCGCTATATATTTCTGGACACCTACTGTCCAGAAATATTTTGCGGTATGGCGCGCAATATATTTCTGGACACCTACTGTCCAGAAATATTTTGCGGTATGGGGCGCAATATATTTCTGGACACCTACTGTCCAGATATATTTTATATTATATTTTGCGGTATGGCGCGCAATATATTTCTGGACACCTACTGTCCAGAAATATTTTGCGGTATGGCGCGCAATATATTTCTGGACACCTACTGTCCAGAAATATGTTGCGGTATGGCGCGCAATATATTTCTGGACACCTACTGTCCAGAAATATTTTGCGGTATGGCGCGCAATATATTTCTGGACACCTACTGTCCAGAAATATTTTGCGGTATGGCGCGCAATATATTTCTGGACACCTACTGTCCAGATATATTTTGCGGTATGGCGCGCAATATATTTCTGGACACCTACTGTCCAGAAATATTTTGCGGTATGGCGCGCAATATATTTCTGGACACCTACTGTCCAGAAATATTTTGCGGTATGGCGCGCAATATATTTCTGGACACCTACTGTCCAGAAATATTTTGTAGTATGGCTCGCAATATATTTCTGGGCACCTACTGTCCAGAAATATTTTGCGGTATGGCGCGCAACCTACTGTCCAGAAATATTTTGCGGTATGGCGCGCAATATATTTCTGGACACCTACTGTCCAGAAATATTTTGCGGTATGACGCGCAATATATTTCTGGACACCTACTGTCCAGAAATATTTTGCGGTATGGCGCGCAACCTACTGTCCAGAAATATTTTGCGGTATGGCGCGCAATATATTTCTGGACACCTACTGTCCAGAAATATTTTGCGGTATGGCGCGCAATATATTTCTGGACACCTACTGTCCAGAAATATTTTGCGGTATGGCGCGCAATATATTTCTGGACACCTACTGTCCAGAAATATTTTGCGGTATGGCGCGCAATATATTTCTGGACACCTACTGTCCAGAAATATTTTGCGGTATGGCGCGCAATATATTTCTGGACACCTACTGTCCAGAAATATTTTGCGGTATGGCGCGCAATATATTTCTGGACACCTACTGTCCAGAAATATTTTGCGGTATGGCGCGCAATATATTTCTGGACACATACTGTCCAGAAATATTTTGCGGTATGGCGCGCAATATATTTCTGGACACCTACTGTCCAGAAATATTTTGCGGTATGACGCGCAATATATTTCTGGACACCTACTGTCCAGAAATATTTTGCGGTATGGCGCGCAATATATTTCTGGACACCTACTGTCCAGAAATATTTTGCGGTATGGCGCGCAATATATTTCTGGACACCTACTGTCCAGAAATATTTTGCGGTATGGCGCGCAATATATTTCTGGACACCTACTGTCCAGAAATATTTTGCGGTATGGCGCGCAATATATTTCTGGACACCTACTGTCCAGAAATATTTTGCGGTATGGCGCGCAATATATTTCTGGACACCTACTGTCCAGAAATATTTTGCAGTATGGCGCGCAATATATTTCAGGACACCTACTGTCCAGAAATATTTTGCGGTATGGCGCGCTATATATTTCTGGACACCTAATGTCCAGAAATATTTTGCGGTATGGAGCGCAATATATTTCTGGACACCTACTGTCCAGAAATATTTTGCGGTATGGGGCGCAATATATTTCTGGACACCTACTGTCCAGAAATATTTTGCGGTATGGCGCGCAATATATTTCTGGACACCTACTGTCCAGAAATATTTTGCGGTATGGCGCGCAATATATTTCTGGACACCTACTGTCCAGAAATATTTTGTGGTATGGCGCGCAATATATTTCTGGACACCTACTGTCCAGAAATATTTTGCGGTATGGCGCGCAACCTACTATCCAGAAATATTTTGCGGTATGGCGCGCAATATATTTCTGGACACCTACTGTCCAGAAATATTTTGCGGTATGACGCACAATATATTTCTGGACACCTACTGTCCAGAAATATTTTGCGGTATGGCGCGCAATATATTTCTGGACACCTACTGTCCAGAAATATTTTGCGGTATGGCGCGTAATATATTTCTGGACACCTACTGTCCAGAAATATTTTGCGGTATGGCGCGCAATATATTTCTGGACACCTACTGTCCAGAAATATTTTGCGGTATGGCGCGCAATATATTTCTGGACACCTACTGTCCAGAAATATTTTGCGGTATGGCGCGCAATATATTTCTGGACACCTACTGTCCAGAAATATTTTGCGGTATGGCGCGCAATATATTTCTGGACACCTACTGTCCAGAAATATTTTGCGGTATGGCGCGCAATATATTTCTGGACACCTACTGTCCAGAAATATTTTGCGGTATGGCGCGCAATATATTTCTGGACACATACTGTCCAGAAATATTTTGCGGTATGGCGCGCAATATATTTCTGGACACCTACTGTCCAGAAATATTTTGCGGTATGACGCGCAATATATTTCTGGACACCTACTGTCCAGAAATATTTTGCGGTATGGCGCGCAATATATTTCTGGACACCTACTGTCCAGAAATATTTTGCGGTATGGCGCGCAATATATTTCTGGACACCTACTGTCCAGAAATATTTTGCGGTATGGCGCGCAATATATTTCTGGACACCTACTGTCCAGAAATATTTTGCGGTATGGCGCGCAATATATTTCTGGACACCTACTGTCCAGAAATATTTTGCGGTATGGCGCGCAATATATTTCTGGACACCTACTGTCCAGAAATATTTTGCGGTATGGCGCGCAATATATTTCTGGACACCTACTGTCCAGAAATATTTTGCAGTATGGCGCGCAATATATTTCAGGACACCTACGGTCCAGAAATATTTTGCGGTATGGCGCGCTATATATTTCTGGACACCTAATGTCCAGAAATATTTTGCGGTATGGAGCGCAATATATTTCTGGACACCTACTGTCCAGAAATATTTTGCGGTATGGGGCGCAATATATTTCTGGACACCTACTGTCCAGAAATATTTTGCGGTATGGCGCGCAATATATTTCTGGACACCTACTGTCCAGAAATATTTTGCGGTATGGCGCGCAATATATTTCTGGACACCTACTGTCCAGAAATATTTTGTGGTATGGCGCGCAATATATTTCTGGACACCTACTGTCCAGAAATATTTTGCGGTATGGCGCGCAACCTACTATCCAGAAATATTTTGCGGTATGGCGCGCAATATATTTCTGGACACCTACTGTCCAGAAATATTTTGCGGTATGACGCACAATATATTTCTGGACACCTACTGTCCAGAAATATTTTGCGGTATGGCGCGCAATATATTTCTGGACACCTACTGTCCAGAAATATTTTGCGGTATGGCGCGCAATATATTTCTGGACACCTACTGTCCAGAAATATTTTGCGGTATGGCGCGCAATATATTTCTGGACACCTACTGTCCAGAAATATTTTGCGGTATGGCGCGCAATATATTTCTGGACACCTACTGTCCAGAAATATTTTGCGGTATGGCGCGCAATATATTTCTGGACACCTACTGTCCAGAAATATTTTGCGGTATGGCGCGCAATATATTTCTGGACACATACTGTCCAGAAATATTTTGCGGTATGGCGCGCAATATATTTCTGGACACCTACTGTCCAGAAATATTTTGCGGTATGGCGCGCAATATATTTCTGGACACCTACTGTCCAGAAATATTTTGCGGTATGGCGCGCAATATATTTCTGGACACCTACTGTCCAGAAATATTTTGCGGTATGGCGCGCAATATATTTCTGGACACCTACTGTCCAGAAATATTTTGCGGTATGGCGCGCAATATATTTCTGGACACCTACTGTCCAGAAATATTTTGCGGTATGGCGCGCAATATATTTCTGGACACCTACTGTCCAGAAATATTTTGCGGTATGGCGCGCAATATATTTCTGGACACATACTGTCCAGAAATATTTTGCGGTATGGCGCGCAATATATTTCTGGACACCTACTGTCCAGAAATATTTTGCGGTATGACGCGCAATATATTTCTGGACACCTACTGTCCAGAAATATTTTGCGGTATGGCGCGCAATATATTTCTGGACACCTACTGTCCAGAAATATTTTGCGGTATGGCGCGCAATATATTTCTGGACACCTACTGTCCAGAAATATTTTGCGGTATGGCGCGCAATATATTTCTGGACACCTACTGTCCAGAAATATTTTGCGGTATGGCGCGCAATATATTTCTGGACACCTACTGTCCAGAAATATTTTGCGGTATGGCGCGCAATATATTTCTGGACACCTACTGTCCAGAAATATTTTGCAGTATGGCGCGCAATATATTTCAGGACACCTACTGTCCAGAAATATTTTGCGGTATGGCGCGCTATATATTTCTGGACACCTAATGTCCAGAAATATTTTGCGGTATGGAGCGCAATATATTTCTGGACACCTACTGTCCAGAAATATTTTGCGGTATGGGGCGCAATATATTTCTGGACACCTACTGTCCAGAAATATTTTGCGGTATGGCGCGCAATATATTTCTGGACACCTACTGTCCAGAAATATTTTGCGGTATGGCGCGCAATATATTTCTGGACACCTACTGTCCAGAAATATTTTGTGGTATGGCGCGCAATATATTTCTGGACACCTACTGTCCAGAAATATTTTGCGGTATGGCGCGCAACCTACTATCCAGAAATATTTTGCGGTATGGCGCGCAATATATTTCTGGACACCTACTGTCCAGAAATATTTTGCGGTATGACGCACAATATATTTCTGGACACCTACTGTCCAGAAATATTTTGCGGTATGGCGCGCAATATATTTCTGGACACCTACTGTCCAGAAATATTTTGCGGTATGGCGCGTAATATATTTCTGGACACCTACTGTCCAGAAATATTTTGCGGTATGGCGCGCAATATATTTCTGGACACCTACTGTCCAGAAATATTTTGCGGTATGGCGCGCAATATATTTCTGGACACCTACTGTCCAGAAATATTTTGCGGTATGGCGCGCAATATATTTCTGGACACCTACTGTCCAGAAATATTTTGCGGTATGGCGCGCAATATATTTCTGGACACCTACTGTCCAGAAATATTTTGCGGTATGGCGCGCAATATATTTCTGGACACCTACTGTCCAGAAATATTTTGCGGTATGGCGCGCAATATAATTCTGGACAGTAGGTGTCCAGAAATATATTGCGCGCAATACTGGACAGTAGGTGTCCAGAAATATATTGCGCGCCATACCGCAAAATATTTCTGGACAGTGGGTGTCCAGAAATACCGCAAAATATTTATGGACAGTAGGTGTCCAGAAATATATTGCGCGCCATACCGCAAAATATTTCTGGACACCTACTGTCCATAAATATTTTGCGGTATTTCTGGACACCCACTGTCCAGAAATATTTTGCGGTATGGCGCGCAATATATTTCTGGACACCTACTGTCCAGTATTGCGCGCAATATATTTCTGGACACCTACTGTCCAGAATTATATTGCGCGCCATACCGCAAAATATTTCTGGACAGTAGGTGTCCAGAAATATATTGCGCGCCATACCGCAAAATATTTCTGGACAGTAGATGTCCAGAAATATATTGCGCGCCATACCGCAAAATATTTCTGGACAGTAGGTGTCCAGAAATATATTGCGCGCCATACCGCAAAATATTTCTGGACAGTAGGTGTCCAGAAATATATTGCGCGCCATACCGCAAAATATTTCTGGACAGTAGGTGTCCAGAAATATATTGCGCGCCATACCGCAAAATATTTCTGGACAGTAGGTGTCCAGAAATATATTACGCGCCATACCGCAAAATATTTCTGGACAGTAGGTGTCCAGAAATATATTGCGCGCCATACCGCAAAATATTTCTGGACAGTAGGTGTCCAGAAATATATTGTGCGTCATACCGCAAAATATTTCTGGACAGTAGGTGTCCAGAAATATATTGCGCGCCATACCGCAAAATATTTCTGGATAGTAGGTTGCGCGCCATACCGCAAAATATTTCTGGACAGTAGGTGTCCAGAAATATATTGCGCGCCATACCACAAAATATTTCTGGACAGTAGGTGTCCAGAAATATATTGCGCGCCATACCGCAAAATATTTCTGGACAGTAGGTGTCCAGAAATATATTGCGCGCCATACCGCAAAATATTTCTGGACAGTAGGTGTCCAGAAATATATTGCGCCCCATACCGCAAAATATTTCTGGACAGTAGGTGTCCAGAAATATATTGCGCTCCATACCGCAAAATATTTCTGGACATTAGGTGTCCTGAAATATATTGCGCGCCATACTGCAAAATATTTCTGGACAGTAGGTGTCCAGAAATATATTGCGCGCCATACCGCAAAATATTTCTGGACAGTAGGTGTCCAGAAATATATTGCGCGCCATACCGCAAAATATTTCTGGACAGTAGGTGTCCAGAAATATATTGCGCGCCATACCGCAAAATATTTCTGGACAGTAGGTGTCCAGAAATATATTGCGCGCCATACCGCAAAATATTTCTGGACAGTAGGTGTCCAGAAATATATTGCGCGCCATACCGCAAAATATTTCTGGACAGTAGGTTGCGCGCCCATACCGCAAAATATTTCTGGACAGTAGGTGTCCAGAAATATATTGCGCGTCATACCGCAAAATATTTCTGGACAGTAGGTGTCCAGAAATATATTGCGCGCCATACCGCAAAATATTTCTGGACAGTAGGTTGCGCGCCATACCGCAAAATATTTCTGGACAGTAGGTGCCCAGAAATATATTGCGAGCCATACTACAAAATATTTCTGGACAGTAGGTGTCCAGAAATATATTGCGCGCCATACCGCAAAATATTTCTGGACAGTAGGTGTCCAGAATATATTGCGCGCCATACCGCAAAATATTTCTGGACAGTAGGTGTCCAGAAATATATTGCGCGCCATACCGCAAAATATTTCTGGACAGTAGGTGTCCAGAAATATATTGCGCGCCCATACCGCAAAATATTTCTGGACAG